>OY992533.1:43513173-43830783 GCA_963921185.1 Dasysyrphus tricinctus | reverse complement strand
CAAAAATTACTTTGCATGCTGAAAATCCCTGATTTAATAAAGCAATTTCAATATATTTTGAAAAATAATCAATTAAAATCAAATATTTTTCCAGTAAAATCAAAAAAATCAATGCCAATTTTGTACCATGGTAATTCAACGATATCGTGAGGTAATAATGGCTCTTTGGCATTAGAGTTTCTATGCCGAATACATGTTTCGCAGTTATCCACTATATTCTTAATATCAGAATTTATATTTGGCCAGTATACTAAAGATCTGGCTAAATTTATACATTTCGCTGAGCCTAAATGTCCTTGGTGAATCAAACCTAAAATTTCAGAACGCAATTTACTAGGAATTACGACTCTATTTGACATGAAAACTATTTCAACGTGAATTTCATTTTTAACTTTAAAATATGGCATACCTAACTGATTTGTCAATTTTCTGTTTTCCTTGAGGCCATCCATTCTTGTTGTACTCCTTGACTTTAATCAGAATTATGTCATTACCACTTTCTAAACGTATCTGGTCTAACTTCGATTCGCTGATAGGTAAACATTTGAAATAATCAAGTTACAATGAAGATCAATTTCCTCGTCAAAATCGGTAAGTGTTTTATCTGGAAGTGCTGCCCTTGATAATGTATCTGCCACATGCATCTCCTTACCTGGCTTAAAAATTATCTTCAAACTGTAAGCTTGGAGGCTCAACATAAATCTTTGTAAACGTGATGGCACTTTATACAAAGGTTTTTCAAAAATGGGAATCAACGGTTTGTGATCTGTTTCAACTATTTTTTCTTTTCCATAAACAAATTTATGAAAACGGGTACATCCAAAAAGAATTTCAAACAATTCTTTTTTCAATTTGTGCATAATTTTGCTGGCTTGAAGTTAAACTTGCTGAGGCGTAAGCAACTGGATGGTTGTTATGTTGTATTACTGCCCCTGCCCCTACAGCTGCTTGAGACGCATCAACTGATAATTGTATAGGTAAATTGCTGTCAAAGTAAGCTTAAACAGGAGCTTTTGAGATCAACTGTTTAAGTCTGTTAAATTCGTCATGCTAGTGCCTACTCCAGTGCCATTCAACATCTTTTTAAGAAGTTGTCGCAAATTGCTTGTCTCTACTGAAAGCCCTTTAATAAAAGAAGCCAAGTAATTCACCATTCCTAAGAATCGTTGAACTTCCTTGACATTACGAGGACAAGGCATTTTACATATGGCTTCTATTTTACTGTCATCGGGGGCGAACCCCATGTTCATTGAAAATGTGCCCAAGAAACTTAATTTCACTGACACAAAACTGAGATTTTGATTTATTAAACATAAGGCCGACTTCTAATGCCCTTAAAAGAACCATTCGCAAATATTTATCATGTTCTAGTTTATTTTTTGCGAATATTGAAAAGTCGTCGATAAAAATTATGACGTTAGGAATACCTGAAAAAAGGCGTACCATTTCTGAGTGAAATATCTCTGGGCCTGCATTAACCCCATACGGCAAGCGTAAGAAGCGAAATCTACCATACATTGTTATAAACGTACACAAAAATGACGAAGCCCCATCCAAAGGGATCATCCAAAAACCTGAATTTGCATCTAAAGTAGTAAAAAATTTTGCTCCCGATAAACTAGCTTTTATATCCTCAACATCCGGAAATTGAAAATGCGGACGCATAATTGCTTTATTTAAATTTCTCGGATCGAGACATAGACGCAAAGTACCATTTGATTTTCTAACCATAACAAAAGAACTTACCCATTGTGTAGGTTCTTTGACTTCTGTAATAACTTTAAGTTTCTGCATGCGCATAAGTTCTTCCTTAAGTTCCTTCCGCAAATTAACTGGAATTTTTCTTGGTGGTTCAATTATCGGGTTCATATTTTCTTTAAGCATTATGGCATTTATTTTTAAGGCAACCTAAGCCCGTAAATACTTCTTTAAATTCTTGAAAGTAGTTAGTGACATTATCAATTTGTTTATCACAATTTTTAGATTTTATATTAGGTGTTATAATTTCACTTTCTTTTATTGATTTCACGTTCTTTATATTCACAATACCCATTTCTATTAAAGATTCTTAACCAATAATAATAGTTGTATACACTTCATATTTATAATGTAAAAAGTTAACTTAAAAATGTTTTTCTCATATATACAATTTATTTTACATTTTCCAATTAGCTACATATATTTAAATTTTCACCCGAGAATGTAAGAATATTTGTTGTAGATTTTTCGATTAGAGATTGCTGCAAACCCAATGACCCAAACTGCTCAATTGACATGATGTTAGCTTCTGCCCCGTATCGACTTGTGCTTTAAACAAAGAAGAATTTACTTCCAAGTCGACATGCCATCCTTTAGTAATATTTGCTTTTATCATTTTAATAAAAAGTTGATCGAAATCTTCTTCAGATCCAGATTCGGCGGATGTCATAATATCGATGTTATTTACTCTCCTGCTTTCCTGTGTGTAGGTACACATTCTCGCAAAATGATTTTTGCGATTGCACCGATGACATGTTTCTCCGAATGCTGGACATTTTGTTATATGTCGTTGGCCACATTTATGACAGTTTCCTTTTGGTTGCAACATGTTTGGATTTTGCCTCCCAATGTATTCATGTTGTAGATTTTGCCGCCTATTGTATTCATGTTGACTTCCAATATTTCTTGAGAAGCTTTGTTTCTGATGTCGTCCTTCTCTAGCACGAATACCTCCAATAAATGCTTCATCAACTGCACTTCCACTAACGTTGCCGCCGCCTTCGCCGCTACCGCCACAATCAAGCATTTTTGATTGAACTTTAAGAACTTCCATTGTTTTTGCAATTTCTAGAATACTGTCCAATTTTTTATTTGATTCATTTAGGAGTCGTTCGCGTATATAGCTATATTTTTTATTTAACCCACATATGAATAAGTCATCCTTTAGATTTTCAAATTCACATGACTTGCTTAAATTTTTTAGAACTGTCACAAATTCATCGATGGTCTCGTCCTCACTTTGTTTTTTAGAAAAAAAAAAAATTGTACCGTTTCATGATAATGTTAACTTTCGGCACAAAGTAACTGTCAAATTTATCTAATAAAACTTGATGACTACATTTTTCTTCATCGATCTCGAATTAATCAAAGATTTCGAAGCAATCGGCCCCCATATGGTATAGCAAAAGTGAATTTTTCGAGCGTCCGACGCATCGCTTAGCTGACATGCACAAAGAAATATTTTAAATTGTTTGTGCCACATTTTCCACGCAAAAGATAAGTTTGTAGCTTTTAAGTTTAATGGTCTTAGTCCATGGTATAAAAATACAAGGTATGTTGTATATGAGATGAAGGGTCGCCATATTTTGTTTTGTGTGACGTCATAGCGAGTGTTCACCAACACATAGTAGTGCAGGCTTATTAACATATTTTTAATCGAAAAAAAGAAAAATTGTTAACAGCAGTTTAACGATTGAATATGGTGAAGGAGGCTATAAGGAATGTAAAAAAAATCTATTTCCCAGAGGCGGAGTTGGAGGGGGGATTTGGGAGGTGAAAAAGAGGGGGGAAATTGTTTTATTGCGTTTTCTGACTAAAGTTGACCCCGAAATGAAAAGTGTTCAATAGAAATGTTGTAGATCCGGCAAAAATCTATAACTTTCATATAAATCACTTTTCAACGTAACCTCAAAACTTCCGAGATATTGGCGAAAAACCGTATTTTTTCTGGGTTTTGTTTTTTATTTTTCATTTTTCCAAAAATAGTTCAATTTAAATGAAACTTTGTGAAAATATATCTTGTTGTGTCCTTAATTAGGACAATTTTTTTCAAGTATAACCATTGATCAGTTTTTGAGATATTCAGTTTTGTTTGGAAAAAAATACTTTTTTTCAAATGAAAAATGTACTTCAGAAAATCATCGTACCGAGTTCATTGAAGGATCATTAGTTTTGTTTTTAGATTAACTTTTATATAAAATAATCTATTATGACAGTCTGATATATGAAACTCAAGATATTGTTGCAATATTTTGAACCGAATTTAGGATGAGAATAGGACGATTAGGATTAGGAATATTTAACTTGAAAACCGCGAACTATTGGATTATACGAATCCAATTATAATTAACAACAATACAACAAACGAATTAAAACAATAATCTGTGCAACCGGCACACGCGAAAAGTGAGATCGAATTAACAAACTGTCAAACGATCAACGAAGAGAAGAAGAGAAAGACAAGATAAAAATATTGCAACAACACTGCAACAACGATGCAGCCAACCGGCTAGTCAGCTGGGGGTGGGTTCGCCGAATTTAAATGCGAATAAAAAAGTAAACAATTCGAGTCGAATAAAAAAAAAAGATTACAATGGTAAAAAGGTAAATTAAATGAAGGTAAGTACAGTGGTGTACTTACGCGATAGGGTGGGCGCCAGGAAACTTTTTATGGTTGTTTGCCTTAACCAGGAGCTGAAAATGTTTCTTCAATAATTGAAAGAAAACACAATAGGTTTTATTCCCTGATGGGGAGTTTGAAAGTTTTTTTAAAAAAATGTCTGGGAAACCGTGGCTTTCGCCTGGATTAAAACCCAGAATCTTTTCAAGATAAAAATGAACAAAGAATAAATAATTGTTCGAAGAACAATTTAAGCGAATTAGCAAAGATAAAGAAAAGAACAGTGTATAAACTAAACAAAGAAAACCGAAGCCGCAAGAATGGACCGCTATCACCGGTCCCGAAATTAAAGAACAAAGAAAACTACTTTACAAGGGGGTCACGAGTCCCGAAATTTCAGGGATTTAAGTAACGAATTCAAAAGCCAACCAAATAAGAATTTATCAAATACTTTTTGCAAACGAATTAAATACTAAATTTCACTCTACTTATCTTTTCTTTCTGGTATCAAACTCCTTCCTCTTCCTTTTCCTTCAATATTATTTTCGCCCCGTTCTGGCGAAATCTCAATTTTGATTTCCTTCAAAACTCCTTTCGTCAAAGCGAGTTTTACTATATAATAAAATAACCTCCTTCCAATAACTTTCAAAACACTTTTTAATATTACCAAATTCAATTTATTTATCAAGCAATTTTCAAAATTTCTCAACTTTCTATCTTTTTCTCTTTATTTTCTCAAAACTCAAAAAAAACCTCTTTCGGCTTAACCAGTCAACCAAGAAGTGGTTGTTTCTGCTTAGCCTTTGTCCTCTACCGGCCTCTCTTTCACTCACACATTCTCACACTCATTCGTATGGTTTTCGTGGAACTCTGTTACGGTTCCACTCCGAGGTTGAGTTCCAACGAAACTATCTCTCACTCACACATTCAAAGGATTCCCCAAGTTGTTGGCGTTGTCCCAAAACTTGACGAATCCAAGGCCGGAGCAAGACATATTCACAATAACTACTTTGAGAAAAGAATAAAAAAAACTATAAAAAGTTGAAAACATAATTCTGAGCATTTTCTCAGTTACTCTACATTCTTTACTTTTTGAAAATTATTCGAAGAAGGCAAATATTTTCTTTTAACAATTTTCTAAAACAATTCTGAGGAAACGAAGGAGGAAGGCAAAAACTCAAAACAAACTACCTATCGCGCAATCTACTTTTCGGTGGACCTTTTTGCAGATTTGGGGGAATGAGGGGAATAGCGTTTAGCGTTCCATTCTTTTATGCGGTCGACGTTTAAGATTTGATAATTAAAAGTTAAAATTAAAATGGAATATTTAGGATGGGCTTGTCGCCATGTTTAAAAAAAAGAAAAGTTAAATTTATGTTGATGTTGCGTTGTTTAAAATCCACATTAAGTGTGCAATGCATGTCTCCGTTTTCAAGTTCCGTTAAGCTTCCTAGCTCAAAGTAAAGATGGCGTGTGAGTCTCCAGTCCGTCCGCTGGCTCAACACGAAAGAATCAAGATATATGATGAACCTAGTTTGTCATCCTCCCCGAGCAACTCTCAAGCTCCCAGAGGACAACGGACAAAATTGTGGGTGGAAAAATGGGATTGGTTTGGGGTGGAGGGGAAAACAGACAACAAGAGTTAGACTAGGACCAAACAACATAGTCGGAAGAAGGTTTTAAGAACCGATCGCAGAGAGGTTTTGTTGCGGTAAATCTTACCGTAACAATATAACCATTTTATGCGAACCTTATCACCCCTTTTTTCAAATATTTCAAACAAAACAAAAATCAACAAAATAAAGTTTCCAAAAAAAAGCCGATAAGGTTTGCTTGAACAGCTAATATCATGGGTCCTATTGATTGGATCATCAAGGTAAAAGTCTACAGGCTAGGGGAAAATGACAGAGCATCATTTCTTATTTTTTTAAAGTGCATTGAAGAGTTATTGACCATAAAATTTAAATAGGAAACCAAGCTGGTTTTGAACCTCCATCCCCACCAAAGGCTGAGAAAAAACCTGCCAAACTATGGTATTTGATATCAGAATACATGTACCTTTAATACTTCATACTCAGATTCTGGTTATACATCCACTCCCAAAATTTGGTGTCGGCTCCTGTACTATTATTTTTGTTTTTCATTTAAAACTGTTTGTATTGAAATGAATATTTCTAGCAATATCGTTTCGGCATTGGCAAAACTTTTGTCTCAGGTCAGGTCAGGTCAAATACTAAAAACTGTTTTATGTATTTTTTCCGTAGAATTCAATGGTGTGATTAGTTATTGCATTTTCCGAAAATGTTTAACAATTTATCAACCATTATTAAAAAATTACTTGATGCAAAATAATTTGTTTGCTTTTTTTGCATTTTTTTACGTGGTTACTATATGTTTTCATTATTTCATATAAAAGTAAATTTAAAAACAAAACTAATGATCCTTCAATGAACTCGGTACGATGATTTTCTGAAGTACATTTTTCATTTGAAAAAAAGTATTTTTTTCCAAACAAAATTGAATATCTTAAAAACTGATCAATGGTTATACTTGAAAAAAATTGTCCTAATTAAGGACACAACAAGATATATATTCACAAAGTTTCATTTTAATTGAACTATTTTTGGAAAAATGAAAAATAAAAAACAAAACCCAGAAAAAATACGGTTTTTCGCCAATATCTTAGAAATTTTGAGGTTACGTTAAAAAGTGATTTTTATAAAAGTTGTAGATTTTTGCCGGATCTACAACATTTCTATTGAACACTTTTCATTTCGGGGTCAACTTTAGTCAGAAAACGCAATAATACAATTCCCCCCCTCTTTTTCACCTCCCAAATCCCCCCTCCAACTCCGCCTCTGGGAAATAGATTTGTTTACATTCCTTATAGCCCCCTTCACCATATTCAATCGTTAAACTGCTGTTAACAATTTTTTTTATAAATGTGTAAAATGCCTGCACTATAGCTTTAAAAAATAAATTATTTATTGTTTTACTTGAAATTTAACAAAACATAACTTCAAAATATAAATAATCTATTGTTTTACTTTGAGTTTTAATAGCAGATTGCTTCAAAATATAAACAGTTTCTGTTTACTTTCTTTGCCATAAATGACAAACAATTGAGATCATTCACTCGCAATGACGTCACGAGTCAACTGCCTGAGCTGTCAAGCATACCTTGTTATTCTTATACCATGGTCTTAGTCCAAGCCCACTGTACACGTTTATTTGCCGTTGAATTGTTTTCGCTTCGTTTTGCGTTTGAAGTATTTTACTTTCTGTTTTTTCTGCTTTTTCGGTTGACATATTTTATACTTTTTGCTTAAATTTGACCGGATCGACTCTGACTTGGCTTTTAAATGACTTTTTTTTTATGACTTTTCGACTTTTTTGACTGTACTATATTACTGTACTTATTAACCGTATATGTCTGATAATTGAAAGAACACATCTGACACCATGTTTGTGCAAGAGAAAGACTGTTGTTAGGTTGGATGCCAGTACAAGACTGACTGTTTCATCTATTGCAATATACTAATGCATATAGGTATATATATTTACTTAGTGTAACAGACTTTCTCTTTTTCCGATGCAGTCAACGGTTAAATGCTTTCCGGCGCATTTTACACACCTTGGCTCTTTTTTGTAATAAGTTTGGGTGTGATTGAATTCTTAACAGCGTTTACACTGAGGGTTGAGGGACTAACCTTGTGCTCTTTCTTAGAGGTTCGATCTTAACTACGATGTTAAGAATTGTTTTGATTTTATAAATTTCATCAAGTTTTTCAGTCTTATAGAACTAAAGTATAAGTAGTGGAAGACCACGTTGTACCACTTTTATTTCACCTCTTTTGTCTGTTTCTCTCTTTTGACGATGTTCATTGCATCTAAGATTTCCAAGTTGTGCTCTTTTAGATCACTAATGATATCGTCTTTTGAACATGATGCGTGTAAACCTCTTGCCACAACACGTAAGGGTCTTTCCGACTTATTTTCATATCATGTGCAAAATAATATTGAACCATAATTGGAGAGGTTATTTTAGCGAATGATAAGATTGAACATTTGCTAATATTCAATTCTAATTCAATAACTAAACACCAATTCATTACATTATTAACGTCTTCTTGAAGCTCATAAGAATCGGCTAGGGATCTTATGGATTTGAATAACTTCACATCATCAGCAAACAGAAGGCAATTTGAATGCTTAACAAAAGAAGGTAAGTCGTTTATAAATAGTAAAAAGAAGGGGGCCAAGGTGACTACCTTGGGGAACACCAGAAAAATTATAAATAACTTTCGACTTGGAAGAACCAATCTTGACATACTGTGTACGATCAGTCAAATAACTATGAATCCAATTCAAAATTCTCGAATGGAAACCAAACTGTTCAAGCTTTCTAACCAATACTGAATGTTGCACACGATCAAAAGCCTTTGAGAAATCAGTGTAGACTGTGTCCACTTGATTCCGCTTTTCCATATTAATGAAGCACAAATTTGTAAAAATAGTCAGGTTAGTAGCATTGGACCTACAGTTAACAAAGCCATGTTGGTGTTCGGAAATATGATTACGAACAATTGCATACAGTTTATTTTTTACGACCGCTCCGAATATTTTAGGTAAAAACTGGAGTTTGGCAATAGGTCTATAGTTATCTATCTGATTTTTACAGCCGGTTTTATGTATAGGAGTAATAAAAGAACTTTTGCAAAACACGCCACTGGCTAAAGATTTATTGAAAATTATGCATAAGGGTTTGGCTAAACTCATTTTGCACGATTTGAGCAGAATTGGGGGCAAATTATCAGGAGCGACTTTCGGACTAAGTTCTAAGGAAGATAGCACTGAAAGAATTTCTTCTTCAGACACTGATAGAAATCCCAAATCAATACACGAAGTGTTAGAAAATACTATATTGTAATCAAAAGAGTTAGATTTTATAAAGTTCGATTGAAAATACGAAGCAAACATATTACATATTTGGTTCAAATTATCACCGGTAACACCACCATGAACCATATACGATGGAATTCCATAAGATTTTCGCTTCTCATTAATGAAAGACCAGAAAGATTTAGAATTCTGTTTAATTTTAGATTCAAGTGTCCAAATATATTGCCCGTAAATAAATTTTTTTAGGGACTCATATTCAGACCTCAGTTGAAGAAATTTGCCTTGAAAAGATGGATTGGACTTGGTCTTTTTATACGTTTTAAGCATCGCATTTTTTAACCGTGATAAACTTTTATTAAACCAGATGGGCTTATTATTAAAACGTTTTAACAATTTCACCGGCACGTACCTAGAGATCGCATTATCTAATATGCTCCTAAACACTGCAAAGGCCGATTCTAAGTTAGAAGAACCCAGACATATATGCCAATCAAATTCATTGAGAAAAGTGCACATTGACTCAAAATCAGCATTGATAAAATCTAATTGGTAATTAACATTTTGAATATTAGATTTCCAAGAATTTAGAACATATAAATCAAGAGAAATATGTAGAGCCGTGTGATGTATACTATAATTTAACAATGGAAAAGGAGATTCAACAACAGAAACGTCAAACTCATTGTCAACAAAAATCAAATCAAGTATTCTACCGATTGAGTTATGAACAAGATTTTTTTGCGAAAGATTTAATGCAGACATTGCATCAACTAATTCAAATTCAATATTACTAGCAATATTAAACGGCATTACACATTTATCTTGCTCACAAAAAATCCATTTTAAATTAGGTAGATTGAAATCACCAAAAGTAATTACATATGAGTTTTCATCTAAGCAATCAACAATTTTTTTAATATTTGAAATATGAGCTTTATAATTATTATCTAGTAAAGAATTTGGTGGAATGAAGGATAAAAAGAAATAAATATGAATAGTACTTGCAATAGAATTATTACTAATGATATGATGATCCATGCAGACGCAAATTTGTTCGATGTCGCCGGTTGAAATTGGTAGTGTAATCTCTTTGGTTCTGTAGCTAGAGCGAAAAGCCAATAAAACACCACCTCCTCTGTTAAAACCAGTTTGAATCGAGCATCGATCCTTTCGATAAACATTGAAATCAGCTGTGAATAATTCGGAAGAAGAAATACCATCGTATAACCATGTCTCTGTCAGAGCTACAACATCATAAGCACAATCGGCAACGGAAAGAAGAAAATCAGCAACTTTTGTTCTCATTCCTCCCACATTGTGATAATAAAGGGAGAGAGAATGAAAACATTTATTATCATAACTTTCGGGGTCTTTCATACATAGTTTCCATTTGTTGTTATTGAGCGAAATAACTTTAAAAGCCGATGGTAGTAATGCCTTTAATATGGTTTGCAACTTGTTATACTCCGCAATACCGATAACATTTATCGGTGGCGGGGACCGTTCCATAACACGTTTTTCTTTTACTGTCGCATGTTTTGGTGAAACTGTTATTTCAAAAGACGAAGCTGCCTCAGGTGAAGAGCCAGCTTTACGCTTTTTACTTAATCTTTTCTTTGAGGACTTTTCCGTTTCACGTGCTAGCTCTTCTTCGTCTGTTTCATATCTAGAATTATTGACTTGTGGCAAGCTGGCTTGGAGTTTATTGGAGAATTTTTGCCTTTCAACATCTCATTTTCTTTTCGAAGAAGATCGACTTCTTTCTTTAGCTCTTAATAAAGTTCCATTACTTCATCAAGTCTTTGTCGAAGTTCGTTATTTTCTTTTTCAAGATTTTCTGTTTTATCTGAGTCTTTTTGGCGCGCGCTGGCGTGACGGGTGGACTCTTTTGCCCGAATTTACATTTTTATAGTAGATGACGGATATAAGAAAGTAAGAAAATGCAAAGAATTCCTTTCTTATATCCATGTTTTCTTAAATAAAAAAATGTATATAAGAAAGAAAACTTCTTTTATAAGATAATCCTACTATAAAAAGAAAATTTCCTTTAAATATCACTAAATTATTTGAAACGATTTTCCAAGCATTGACTGGAAAATTTTGTGTATCTTGTTTTTGTTTCATAATGGTATCGCTCATAACTCAACAAAAACAAACATTAAACTATGAATTTGATTCAAAATCACATTTGCAAGGGGTGGTTTCTTAAAGACGTTTAATTTTCTATGCAGTGATAGAAATTTAGTATTAGAATAATAGTCCAGTAACCTTGTAGTTTCATAGTACTGAGACCTTGCGTCAGGTCCGTTAGTTCTGATTTTTTGCTGAGTTATTTATGATGTTGGCCTAGTATTAAATCTGATTTTTCGACCTCGAGCGCTGAACGCAACATTGGTAAAAATCCAAAAAACCGCGAATTTTTCGCGGTTTTTTCACTTATTGGCTATTTTAACCATTACGCCTTAACTTCCGAATAAAACATTGCTCTACGATTTCAACCTTACTAAATTTGCTTCAATTTGAGTCCAAAGCCGGTTCTGTAGACATAACGGTTTCCAAGGGACGGCATTTCAAAATATAGCAATAAAAAATTTAAAACAACAAGTATCTAGTATATAAAACAGTATAATAACAAAAACATGGTCTTTGACATATGCTGCATCAAAGCAATAGAGCGTGTAGATTGGGCCAAAAGAAGAAAACAATAGTACCGGATGGGGGGTATATATCCCCCCGTTTAGGCGGGAGGGGCAATTTTAAGAAAAGTTGACTTCAAATAGAAAAATAACCATAAAAATACAATGGTAATATCTGGACGAAAATCCATTCTCAAAGCCAGAAATCCATTCTTAAATTTTTTTTAAATAAAGTTTTCTTAGCTGATAGTTTTTGAAAAATTTACTTTCAAACCCAAAATTTTGAGAAAAAGACGATTTTATTTTGTTAATTTTTTTTTAATTTTATTTTATGGTATTAAGTACTATTTTTGATTTTGATTTTCAATGCCCTTATTAATTCTTAGTTAAAAACTGAAAACCAAATGCTAAAATGACTTCTAGTTTTTGAGAAAACTGAAATTAACATGATCAACTTCACTGTTTTCAGTCTAGTATGCTTTTTCTTCGGGGTGGGAGGGCTCTGCCTCAGATGCGGTAGTTCTGATTTTTAGATGAGTTGTTTATGATGTTGGCCTTAGCAATAATCCAAGTTTTCGACCTCGAGCGCCGAACGCAACTTTGTGAAATACGCAAAAAACCGAGAAATTTACGCGGTTTTTTCAGTTATTGGCTATTTTAACCTTTAAGGCCTGGTTTTCGATTATAACTTTGCTCTACCATTTCAAAATAATAAAATGGGCTTCAATTTGAGCTAAAAATCAATTCAAATTGTGAATTTTTTCATCAACTTTTGAATTTAGAATGCTGCAAATCGAATTGAAGGGGGCTTATTCACCCCTTGTGTGAAATCGTTTGCTCATTTTCAATGATTTTTTATACTGTGTAGCGTGTCATGTTGGCTTTATTTTAAGATCTTAATCATGAAGATCGGATGAGTAGAAACGGAGTTATGATTTTTTAAAGTCAACCATATAAAACTCGAACTAAAACAGTACTCAGTTCAGTACCCACCAGTAAGTTATCTAAAGCGAATGTTTTAGTTCGACTTTTATATGGTTGACTTTAAAAAATCATAACTCCGTTTCTACTCATCCGATGTTCATGATTAAGATCTTAAAATAAAGCCAACATGACACGCTACACAGTATAAAAAATCATTGAAAATGAGCAAACGATTTCACACAAGGGGTGAATAAGCCCCCTTCAATTCGATTTGCAGCATTCTAAATTCAAAAGTTGATGAAAAAATTCACAATTTGAATTGATTTTTAGCTCAAATTGAAGCCCATTTTATTATTTTGAAATGGTAGAGCAAAGTTATAATCGAAAACCAGGCCTTAAAGGTTAAAATAGCCAATAACTGAAAAAACCGCGTAAATTTCTCGGTTTTTAGCGTATTTCACAAAGTTGCGTTCGGCGCTCGAGGTCGAAAACTTGGATTATTGCTAAGGCCAACATCATAAACAACTCATCTAAAAATCAGAACTACCGCATCTGAGGCAGAGCCCTCCCACCCCGAAGAAAAAGGATACTAGACTGAAAACAGTGAAGTTGATCATGTTAATTTCAGTTTTCTCAAAAACTAGAAGTCATTTTAGCATTTGGTTTTCAGTTTTTAACTAAGAATTAATAAGGGCATTGAAAACCAAAATCAAAAATAGTACTTAATACCATAAAATAAAAAAAAATAGATTAACAAAAAAAAATCGTCTTTTTCTCAAAATTTTGAGTTTGAAAGTAAATTTTTCAAAAACTATCAGCTAAAAAAACTTTATTTAAAAAAAAATTAAAGAATGGATTTCTGGCTTTGAGATGAGGAATGGATTTTCGTCCAGATATTACCATTGTATTTTTATGGTTATTTTTCTATTTGAAGTCAACTTTTCTTAAAATTACCCCTCCCGCCTAAATGGGGGGATATATACCCCCCATCCGGTACTATTGTTTTCTTCTTTTGGCCCAATCTACACGCTCTATTGCTTTGATGCAGCATATGTCAAAGACCATGTTTTTGTTATTATACTGTTTTATATACTACTTGTTGTTTTAAATTTTTTATTGCTATATTTTGAAATGCTGTCCCTTGGAAACCGTTATGTCTACAGAAGCGGCTTTGGACTCAAATTGAAGCAAATTTAGTAAGGTTGAAATCGTAGAGCAATGTTTTATTCGGAAGTTAAGGCGTAATGGTTAAAATAGCCAATAAGTGAAAAAACCGCGAAAAATTCGCGGTTTTTTGGATTTTTACCAATGTTGCGTTCGGCGCTCGAGGTCGAAAAATCAGATTTAATACTAGGCCAATATCATAAACAACTCAGCAAAAAATCAGAACTACCGGACCTGACGCAAGGTCTAATGTATATAGTTACTGGACTACTATTTATAACATTCATGTTTTTTAATTGTAAACATTTTTAAATGGGTCATTGAAGATGGGAAAGTAGTGGAGTGCTTTTATTTTACAGGGTACAATTGTGAGGGGGGGGGGGGGGGGGGGGAATGATGTTTAAATTAGCCATATCCAATCATTTGCAGCAAAACTCTTCATATCCAAATTGATTGTTAAATATCTTTTGAACGGAAGTTCCAGTATATATTTGTTCTGAATCATAACATATTGATTTAAAAATCTTTTATTATACTAAATAAAATCTTTGTACAGCTATCATTTAGCCTTATTAATTTTTTTTCCATATACACAAAATGAAAATTTGGGATATGACGAGTTTTCGTTCTCAACTACTCATATGTATCAATCAATGCTTTGAAAATTTGTTTTATTGGCTAGTTATAATTAGAGGAAACTTTCTTTGTTATGCGTTTACCCTGAGGCCACACGAGCGAGTATACTGGCAAGCGAGTTGTACATACATTAACTGTCAAATCACTCACCGCTCTACTCGTTTCTCAACTGGCTTCGAAAAAGGCAAGCCAGTTACTAATAAACGAAATTTTCTTTTCTCTGTACAATTTTTTATATAAGAAAACACGGATGTTAGTAAGGAATTCTTTGGATTTTTTAACTGTCTTACATCCGTAACCTACACCTTTCTTTCCACACAATTTCAATTTGGATGATATATAAGGTGAAGTTAGCACTTTAAAGTTCGTTCTTCCCGTTTTTATACTTTTTGAACATGTCTACGATTTTCAAAAATAACCGACAGATTAATTCACCACTCCTATCGGACCTGTTGTGAATGGAGGAGTTGATTCTATGTGTGCGTTTTCCACTGTTTTTTACTAATACTTTGCAAATCTAATACATCAGCTGTTCGCTTCAGCTTGTAGGCAAATCAAATTGACAGCTGAGGATTGACTTCTTTATAGCCAAACCACAATCAAGCGTTCGGTCGCGCCGACTTTGACATATTCAATAGAAACAATGGACTCTTATGGGACAATCTTAAATGTTACCTCAGGCGTCGGGCTTGCCTCACATCGTAAATATCGTAAGCCTGAGCCAAGCGCCCGAATAGATCTATTTTCTATTCCAGTCGCGCTTTGACAACTGAAATAAACTTTTTCTTGTCATGTGTTCTTTTTTTGTGTGTATGAGAAGTGTTTTAGCAAATATTTAATAAAATTTACCATTTCTGATAGTAAAAAAATTGATTTGTAATTCTTAAAGCCAGTAGAAACTAAAAATTGTGTTTTTGTGATTACTTTATTAATTTGCAACGACAACAGCAGAAATAAAACTCATTGTACCTATCTATGTACGTGTTTGAAATGTATTTAGTTGCAGTTCAACAGGCAGATTGGATATGTTAGAACTATGCCAATTTATTAACGTGTTTCTATTATCCTTTTATTTACATAATAATTGAATAAAACCATTGTATATAGAATCTATAGTACTATCATGGGTGATGAACGACTGGCACGAACCAAGTGACGGCTTATGAAATTACTGGTGCTGAGCCTAACTAAGTGTGTATAGCTGAATTGTAAACTTAAGAATATGGCAAATGAAGAATAGAGTTTAATAATAAAATAATGAGAGAGCTCTATACTTTTTTTTATAAGAGTTGGAGGGAGGCAAGAAATCAAGCAATTTAGTTTTTTTTTCAAAGGTATTGTTTTGTCAATGAATAATAGGTTGAGAGTTGGGTGCGTATGCGTATTTGTCTCTGATGTGAGCTGAAATGAAAGTATGATTAATTTTCTTTCTATCATTGGGAAAGAAAAAATATGTATTTGGAAACAAACAACAAAAAACTTTAAAAAGTTTCAGTTTCTCTCTCTCTCTGTGTAGTCGTCTTTTTTCTTACATATTTTGTTGTAATTATAATTATTATTTGCAAACATTTATCACTAACTTTTAAATCACCAACTTTTAAATTTAATTTTCATGTTAACATACCTTCAACCTTATAACAAAACCCTGTGCTCATAATTGTGCTAATTCCCAATTAATCAATTAATCAAAAAAAAAAAAAATAGCCTAATTCAATACATTATTTTATCATCGTATCGTTTACATTTTCTTGTGTGGTGTTTGCTTGCGGTGTTTAATTTGCAACTCTGTTCTCCTTCTGTGTTTAAAATTGTTGGTGCACTCTTTTTCTTATAATAAAAATCTCACTCAGTGTTTTCTTTTTTGTTTTGATTTAATTTCTCTACCACTTTACCTACTTAGTGTAAGTGATTCAACTATTTAATTTAATTTTATGTTGTGTATTATAATTCATGCGGTAAGCAATTAATAATTTCAATAATTACCTACATGCTTTACAGTATACCTATAGTTACACTTCCATTTGACTCTATGATTTTCTGTATATTTTTTTTGTTGTTTGGTGTTTGTGTGATCTTGCTTGCTTTGACGGAACATATATATATGTATAACCATATATATTTGTATACAAAATCCTAGGGTGACCATCTGTCATCTTTTTTTTTTTTTCATTTCTCTTCTCGTTTTCAATTTAATTTTTTTTAATTTTTTTTCACTACCATGGAGGTAATTCAATGCCATTTTTGTTATTCTGCAATTGATGATGTTTCAGAAAGATTCACGCGAATGCAAACTATTGCTTTAATGAAACTTTCAATCTTGTGCAACAATTGCAAGAGCTCAAACATTTGTTTGCAACTTCAAAACTTAAATCTTTCCCTCGAAAGTATTACTCGCAACTTAGATGAGATGAAATCTACGGTAGGTAATAACTCTGAAAGATGTTTTAATGTAGAAAAAAAAGTTGGACTTCTTTTTGACCATTTTGTTGATCTAGTTGGAAATGTCGATAAAATCGAAACAGTGATCGACTCTAACACTAGGGCTGTCTCGCTTAATACTTTGAGCAATGATAAAAACCATTCCAAGGTTGCCAAATCATTTAATAAATTGGAAAACATCCTTAATGAAGTATTGGAAGATAAAATCAAATTAATTAATTCTGAAATTGAAAAGAACTCGCTTTTTTCTGAAAAAAATAACGAGCACCTGTCTTTGCTTAGTAATAATGTTAACAACTTTTATGCAATCAGTAACTCACATCATAATAACATTTCGGAATCTGTCCTCCAGCTGTCAAAAAACTTTGACACCTTATCAACAAATAGTATTAAACATTTTGATGAATTTAACAGTAATATTGTAGCTATTGAGAAAGAGTTGACAAGTACAAAATACATCTTTACTGAATTGATCAATTCTGCTTTTTCTCATTCCGCAAATCCCAATGTTAATAACACTAATATTAATAACGCTGCTGTCACTATGTCTCTTCAAGACGAGTTACTTTGTCCTACTAACACCATGAGCATTAGTTCCCCACCCAATTCAACTTCAATCAACATTAGTAGCAATAGCAACCCAAATCGAATTCCTTTAGGTGTCAACCCATTAGTTATTCCCAACCCCCCATCCATTGGAATTTTTCAACCCAGAGTTGTGCCTGTTCCTAAATCTATATTTGTCTCTAAATTTGATGTCTCAACTTCTCACACAGATATTCTTAATCACGTTAAGTCTATTTTGAATCAGCATAATATTTCCAATGACCACAATCTAATAAAATGTAAAAATATTACAAGATCAAATGGCAGAGTTGCATCATTTAAAATCACGATTCCTGAGCCCATGTTTAACGTGTTGATGTCTCCAGAATCATGGCCTGCCAATACTTTTACACAGGAGTTTGTCAATAGAAATTCTCAAGGCCCAAGCGGCATTGTTAGCACAGCTCCAAAAAACTGAAATGCTTGTCCCTTTACTATCAAAATGTAAGGGGACTTCGTTCTAAAGCCCGCGATGTCTTTTTAAAGTCACAAAAACTTCCTTTTGATGTTTTTGCTTTAACTGAGACTAATTTAAATAGTAATTTCAATAATAATGAGTTTTTTACTCCAGATTTCAATGTTTATCGAAAGGATGGTCTTCTAGACTTGATGGAACGGGCTGGAAGAGGTGTTCTAATAGCGGTACATTCTAGTTATGATAGTTCCTTTTTTGACATCCCTAATACTGATAATATCGAGTTGATCTGTGTAAAAATCAATGTCAAACACAAAAGTATTTTTGTTTTGTGCTGCTATCTGAGACCTTGTAGCCCAATCGAAAGTTATCAAAATTTAATCAGCGCAATAGATTTTCTGTGTGAGGCCATGGAGGTACACGACAGTTTATTGCTCCTGGGTGATTTCAATCTTCCCAACCTGATATGGTCACGATCCGAGGATGAGTCTCATTTTGTTACTGAGAATTCAACAACTCAAAAGGAAATATTGTTTACTGACAATCTGTCTGATTCTGGTCTACTTCAGATTAGCAATATTAAGAACAACCTGAATAGACAACTAGATCTTATTTTTGTGAATGATGCTAACAACTGCATTGTTGAAGAATGCAGCCAAACTCTTTCTACTATTGATCTCTTCCATCCCCCATTATCCTTAGTTTATGCTTTCGAACACGATTATATGAATATTGAGGCTGATAATACATATCGTTTCAATTTCCGTAAAGCTGACTTTACCAAACTCAACGAACTCCTGAGTAATAATTTAATTTTTAATTCTCATTTAAATAATAGTATCGATGCTCTTGCCACTAATTTTTATTCAGTAGTTTTTGATTGTTTTTTTCTATCTGTACCTTTTGGGCCCCAGAAAAATACATCGTCATCACCTCCGTGGTATACAAAGGAGCTCCGTACGCTGCGCAATTCCCGAAACTGTCTCTGGCAAAAATATTTAAGATCTAGAACAGAAAATGACTTCTCGCTTTACATAGTTGCCTATAATGAATTTTCAACTCTTTCTAAAGTGTTATATGATGCTTATATTGATCAGATGCAATTCGATATTATCTCTGACCCCGAACGATTTTGGCAATTTATTAATTCAAAGAAAAAGTCTGATGGTTATCCAACTACTCTTAACTATTTAAATCATTCTTCTAATGATTCTAAGATTATAACTAATTTATTTGCAAATTTTTTCGGTCTTGCCTTTTCTGAAAGTGATTTCGAGCCAGATTTAAGTTACTTTAACTATATGAATAATTGTAATCAAACATCTTTAGTATCAATTAACATTAATGCTGATGATTTGGTCCACAAGATAAACAATCTCAAGGATGATTTCTCATCAGGTCCAGACGGTTTGCCAGCGATTGTTTTAAAGAAATGTGCAGCCAATCTGGCTCAGCCTCTGGCAGCTCTTTTCCAAAAATCTATTTCTTCTGGCATTTTTCCGTCGTTGTGGAAGAATTCTTTTATCATTCCTATTCACAAAAAGGGCTGTAAAGCAGATATTGCAAACTATAGGCCAATCGCCAAATTATTTTGCATTCCTAAACTTTTCGAAAGCATTGTCTTTGACAGTGTATACTTTCATTGCAAGTCAATTTTTTCCACTAAACAGCACGGGTTCCTTAAAGGTAAATCTACGACCACTAACTTGACAGAGTTTGTTTCTTTTACTTTGAACGCAATGGAAAATAAAAATGAAGTTGACGTCATTGCTACAGACTTTAGTAAGGCATTTGATAAAATCTCAAACAAAATTATATCGTTTAAATTAAAGGCTCTTGGATTTCCTCCTGGCTTCATTCAATGGATGGAATCGTACTTATCAGATCGTAAATATCAGTTCTTGTTTAGATCTTCTGTATCAGATCCTTTCATTGCGGAATCAGGAGTCCCTCAAGGTAGTCATCTGGGCCCAATAATTTTTATTCTAACGATTAATGACGTGGAATCTGTGATTAAGCATTCGGAACTTTCTGCCTACGCGGATGACATGAAAATTTTTAGGGTAATCTCTTCACCTAACGATGCTATACCTCTTCAGAACGACCTGAATAATTTTTTTATTTGGTGTCAAAAAAATAATTTAGAACTTAATGTCGGTAAATGCCAAGCCATCACCTATTCCCGCAAACGTTCTCGCCCACCACCACGGGACTACTATATTAATGTAGATCTTGTTTCCAGAGTAACAACAATTCAGGACTTAGGTGTTATTTGTGATAATGAGCTCAATTTCAGATCCCATTATGACAACATAGTAACTAGGGCTAACTCTGCTCTTGGTTTTGTCAAGCGTTGGTCTAAGGAGTTTTCAGATCCCTACGTAACGAAATCTCTTTATACAACCTTTGTACGACCTTTACTTGAATATGCTAGTCAAGTATGGTCCCCTTACCACATTGTGCACATCAATAGACTAGAGGCAATTCAGCGTAGATTCCTCCGCTTTGCTCTTAGTGGACTCCCATGGGCTGACAGCTACAACTTGCCCCCCTATCATGATCGGTTGCGGCTTATTAACTTACAATCCCTCCAAAAGCGTCGTGAAGTAGCTGACGTCATTTTTGTCCATCAAATTTTGTCTGGTGTTACTGATTCTTCTGCCCTCCTTGAGGCAATGAGTATTAACACCAACTCACATTCTGTAAGATCAGTACCCCAATTCCATCAAGCACCTCACAGAACTGATTATGGCAGGAATGAACCAGTTACTAGAATGTTGAGGGAAGTAAATTCTTATTCAAATATTTTTGACTATAATCATAGCAAGATCACACAGAAAAAACTTCTTTATTGTTCCTCCTATAATTTAGTTGAAACTATTTAGTAAAGCCTGAAAAATTTAACTAACTACTACATAGAGAAACTGAAACTACAAACTCAACGAACTTAACAAATGCCTTAGCATGCTATTCCATTTCAATTTTTTACTATTTTTAATTTGACTTTTAACTAGAGATCTGCTTTTGCATGGTCCTATTTTAAATTTAAATTTGTTTTTATTTTTTCATTCTTTTTTTCCTTTCTTAATTTTTTGTATTTTTAACTTTTTTTTCACTTTATGTAACTGCTTGCATTAAGCAGACCCATCCTTTTTTCTCTTTGGATTCGTACCGCATTTAAAAGAAGTTATTGTGTTATTCTGGCATCAGTTCAACATAATAACTATCTATCCTTATTTTCTATTTAAAATAATTTTTATGTATTAAGTACCGATATGACTTGCAATCGAAATTGCTGTCATACTCGGTGTAAATGGACCCCAGCGCGTGCGGGATCTGGGGGGGATAGAGGCGTGGGATTATTTATTTATTTATTTAAAATATACGCTTGCAAGTTGCAAGTTATATTGTAAGATTGTATCAATTTGTAACCATGGTTACCTTAAATCTTTTTATTTGTTTATTTCACTTGTGTTTTTTCTTTCGTATTTTGTTTTTATCAGATTTCACATTGCAGTCGTAAAAATGCTTTGGTGGGGTAGGTTGCGGCTGTTAGGTATAATTTTCGTTGTCATTTAGTGTGTATATTTTTGGGTTGTTTTGTTTACTTTCGTTTTTTGTTATTTTTATTGGTTGTTGTTGGTATATGGTAAGCACGTAGGTTGTTTCAGAGCAAAAAATGAAAAAAAAACAAGTTTATACTGTCTTTATTTCAAATTTTGAGACTACATACTAGTTTTTTTACTATTTTTTTGCTTTTATTAGTTTTTAATCGAATACTGAAAACTAGATGGTTATAGATATTTTTAGGGACTCTCTGGACTCTTGGTTCTATTGACTAATTTTTTTTTGAAGGTCCTCATTTATATGGATAGTTTTTTTTTTTGAGTCAATCAAATGTAATGGTCATACCTTGTTTATTCAGCTTCAATTCAATTTTTTTTGTTATCGTACAGTTTTTTTTGCATGGTTTATCTGACTTTGAATGAAAAAAGATACTTTTGGCTTTGAATAACCCTATTTTTTTTTTTTTTTTTTTTTTGAAAAATTTACTTTTTATTTCATTTTAAGTCAAAAAAGTATATACTAATGTAAAACTATGAAAAAAGTCGATGGGAGTTGTGGTTTTCTTGTCATTTTGATAACGACTACCTACGCATTGTTTAGGAAAAACACAATTTGTACCTTTAACAAAAGATTTACGAAAAGACCATAAAAGTAAAATTTAATAAAAACCAATCAATAAATTTGGAATTCAATTAAGTTTTTCTTCGTAGTACCTAGGAAACCGCATGCAATACCTTTTACATTTGGATTGAAAAAAGATAACTCAGTTTTCAACAACAAGAAATGTAGGTGTCTTAAGTTTCCCGGCTGCTTTACAACCTTCTGTGTGGTGCGGATGCAACTCCACGAACCATGTATGTTAAATTGTTATCATTACTATGGACAACATTTTAAGTAATAGTTTTTTTGTACGATTCACCGGATAAACATTTTCGAAAAAAAATATATTTATGTTTTTCTCCTTACTCATAAAGTGTGATCCTATGAATTAGATAACTCGCACAATTCGTGGCCGATAATATCGATCGACGGCTCATTTTATAGGTCGATACAAGAACTGAAAATGATTCAAAAAGCATCATCCAAAAAAAAAAAACAGTTACCTAGAAAACTCAAGAAAAGTCATACCACCCCCAAAACACAACCCATAGGGGAACATTGGTCCGTTATATCTCAAAAATGAAACCACCTACAGAGGTCGTTGATAGCTTTTTTTATAGGTAATTTTATCTTCTACAAGATTGTACTAGGATGTTTTGTTGTAAAATAAAATGCAAGCGAGTTATTGCATAAAAACAAAACCAATCTCTTTTTCAAGATGGCGGGTCTTCCCTAACCTCAAAAATCCCAAAAACACGTTTTTATGATCAGGAGACGTAGCCAAACAGATTCCATAAAAAAATTTTGTCCATCGAAAAATGCGATTTGATGCCCTTTTTTGACTAATTTGACTGGGCTAATAATGTATATTAAAAAACTACTTTTTTTCATAATTTTAAGTTTGAAAACAATTTTTGTCGAAGCTGTTTACGAAAAGAACTTCATTTGAAAATAAACCATGAGAATGGACTTCTGGTTTTCCAAAAAGCTACAAAACAATACTGTAAGTGGTTGTTTTTTAATAGGTATACTTTTTCCATTCTAAGTACCTACAAATTTAAACAAACAAATAAATAAAATAAATAATAATAATAATCCCAATAGTTATAAAAAAAAAAGGTTTTATTCAATAGCAATAGATCAAAACAAAACTATTCAAAATAAAACTACCTAATGCATTTTTTCCTAACAAAAACTTAATACATATAAGGTGATTCCGCTGGAGACGATTTTCGGCATACATTTTTAAAATACAATATTTTTTCCTTTTTTTGATAACAATGCATAGTAGAAGGACTCTATTTATCAACAAAAAAGTTATTGTTCCCCAAATTTAAAGAAAACATTTTTTACGCTTCGCAAAACTATCATACGAAAGGTCGGTGCAAACTGCAATGACTGTTAAAAAAAAGCGCGAAATAGATATTACCGACAGTTTTAGGTAATGATTCACTTGTAAGACTTGTGGTCACAAATGTGATTTATTCGTTTGTCCAAAAATATTGCTAATACTTTTTTAGTATTATTTATCGCAAAAAGACATTGTAAGATTGTTGCACCCGCGATAAAAAAGCTATAAAAGTTTGTTTTTTTTCACAAAAAATAAGGTGCTTTCGTTTTGAAACTTTGTAAAAGTAAGAAAAAAACAAAAACAAAACTTAATCAGTCGTATCAGGGGTAAATTGTAAATTGAACTTTGAAAGAACATTGATTGAAATTGGTTGCACCCGCGATCGTGAAATTAGACTCGCGGGTGCAACTTACTGACAACTACCATTATTGAGTGATGTATTATATATAACACTTTATTGTTACGTAGGGTTGTGTCTAAACGATATGGTTGAAGAGGGAGTTGTAAGATCACAATTTATGATGCCAATTGAAGACATGATATCAAAATTGCAAGTACCAGAAGAAAATAATTGATGGCAATAATATATTCCCAGTATTTTTGAAAAATATTGACATATTTGATAAAAACTTGGTAATAATTAATAGCAAAGTGTACTAACTAGCATTATATGTCACAAAATCTGTAATCCAGTTTCGTTATATCATCTCTTTTATATAAATATTCATTAAAGTTAGACGCGTTGCACCCGCGATAATTTGATGTTGCACCCGCGATTGCTTTAAAATCAAAAAATCGTTATTTAATTTAGTTTTCTAACTTTATTTTTATTTCTTTAGTTGTTTGGATATACTTCGTTCAATAAAATGTAAGAAGAATATAATAAATGTTTCTCAATTAACAGACTTTTGGGGTTTTCGTACTATGATCCAGAAAGTTGGGCCAAATTCGTTGCACCCGCGATCGCACTTTGAAACCTTTTTTCCGAAAATCTATTTATTTAATTTAAATTATATAAATGAACCCAAAATTAATAGGTCAAAATGATAGAGGAAGTTAGGGTATTGTGGTATACAGGTAGGTATTTTTGACTTAACAGACAAAGTAGTGACACGAATGCTTCCAAATTTTGTTAGATGTTACCACGAACATATAAGCTACTACGTTAACTGTTTTTGTCGGATTCTAACAGTAACTTACAAAGATTTTGACAAAATAATGATATGACCTTGAAATCACCACTTTTGAAAAGAAGTGGGTAATGTGGTACACACTTAATGTCTAATGTGGTATACTATACCAAGTGGTCCTCCGAATGTCGTGAAGGCAAATTTCATAATTCTTCATAGTACAAGTGGGTCTCTGTATATCTTTCGGGTCCCATTTTCTATTTTCACCTTTTTTAGACATTTTAACTAAAGATTATTGCAAAAGCACAAATGTCAGTTTGACGAAGGTATAAACTTTAAGGTTGGGTAATGTGGTATATCATATTCCATTTGGAATACTATACCACATTAGGCCAGTGCTAGTATACCACATTAGCCGAAACTCTATATTTTTACAAAAAATACAATACAATTTAAAATTAATACTTTTAAATAAAACTAAGAATTAAGTAACGTTAATGATTAATATATTCTTCCGATGCATTGACAAATTGCTTTGGAACACAATTTTTTAAAGCGCGCAAACACTTTTTGTTCCACCCAAAAAAAACTCAGCTCTACACAATTACAGTTTTTAACAATTTGGTCGAATTAATGACGATTTTTGAGTTATTTAAATACGCATTATTACTTTTATTTAAATCACCGTCCACTGAATCAAGAACCGTTGTAGAAACATGCTTGGTTTATGAAATAACTACCTATACCACATTACCCGCATATACCACATCACTCCAACTTACTCTACCCATCAAGTAATAATTTTCATTAAATAAGTTTGCATTTTACTATAAATATACTCAAAGTGAGCCTAAATGTTGCACCCGCGATAATGGAATCGCCCTATACTCTTTATTTTTACGCGATGATGGTTTAAATTCCATGAATCGTTATCGTATAAGTTTTGAAAAAACTGATAAAATACCTACTACCTACCTAAGGCAAATACAAAAAATAAAAATACTGCAACATGTCCTTAAATAATTCCTTCATAGATGTGGTGAAAAGTAGCAACGTTGCTACACAGATTAAAAAATTTCAAGTCAAATACCCAAGATTTAAAAAACAAAATTAAAATAATAAACGAAAATATAATCTACATGCCCTACCTACATTATGTATGTACGTATAAATCTAATAAACATACATATAACTTATACCTCAAGCTCACATACAAACACAATCGAGTCATAGAAAGCAATTTGTTTTATTTTATTTCCTTTCATTTATGCTTGTCGTTAGTATAGCACCAGCAACTGATTCATTTGTCTCCCTTGCTCCCCTTATTGTTGCGAGAATCGATATAATATAACCCTCTCTTACGTCTATTCATGTTGCTTTTACATTTTTCTTCTATTTCAACCACTGATCTCTATAATACACTGGATAGTGTATCGATACAAAAATATTGCTTCCATTTGAAGAATTGTTATATTATGAAGCTGACCACTTTTTTGTATACCAGTATAACTGTATAACATGTAATACAAAGATAATCCACTAAACAGACATCAAATCTCCGTTCGTTTTCACCCACTGATCTCTATAATACACTGGATAGTGTATTCCTTATAATGTATAACAGTTTCTTTGCTTCCATTTGAAGATGACAATTAGGTGGTCGGCTTCATAATTTGACGTCTGAATTACACAAAAAAAAAGTATTTTCGAGATAGGATGTGCGATATTGAAACAACATCGATTTCAATATCGAACCCGAAAATATCGATGCTACTAAACATCGATGTTTTTTTCAGGTGTTTTTGTTTAAGTTTTTTCTTTGACCAATGCAAAAAATGCGTCATGCTATGCTCTATGTATTTTAGCTTTCAAAATTTCTGGTGCCAGCTATTTTTCTTAAGTTTCTTAAAATCGATTTAAGCTTTCATACAAATGAAAAATATGAAGTCATAAAGCAAGGTATTTCAACATCGATATTGCAAAATAATGATGCACAGAAGCTTGTGTGCTAAAACCGCGTGTAATTGGTATCTTTCAAGGCATCAATGATTTTAATGGGTGATAATCGATGTTAAAATATGTATTTTGCATAATTAACATCAACAAATTTAATAAAATCAATATTGCAAGGCAATTCATGGTGTTAAGCTGTTATGTGTGCCCTTTTTGAAATCCGATATTTCAAAATCTTGTTTCACACGAAGGTGTGCGCAAGAACTTGCATGGTGTAAACTGCGTGTTTTTGACCATCGATAATTTAAATTCGTCAAAATCGATATTAAATATGTATTTTGCAGTAATATTTCAAGGAATTTTGTGTAAACTGTTTTCTGTGGCTTTTTGGAATATATCGATATTGCAAAACACGAAGTTGTGTGCAAAAACTTGCATTGGTGTAAATTGGGTCTTTCTGAGCATCTATTATTTCTATGCGTGGAAATCGATGCTAAAATTTGAATTTTGCAAAACATATCGTCCACAGATTTTATAGAAGCAATATTGCAAGTATTTCATGCGTACACTGTTATCTAACGATATTGCAAGATATTTTTGCTTGCAAAAGTGTGTACAAAAACTTGTATGGTTTAAAATGCGTCTTGCTGAGCATCGATGATATTAATGCTTGAATATCGATGTAAAAATATTTCTTTTGCACAAATAAACACAAAACAAATTTGATGGAAGCAAAATTGATAGGCACTTCATGTGTAAACTTATATCTGTGCTTTTTTGCACATCGAAAGTTTCGTTGTGGTTCTGAATTTTTAAGTTTGGTTTGAGAGATCCTTTGATGATTTTCTTTTTCAAAAAATTCCAAATGTTACAGATGACTTAAAAACTATGAAAGTCACTCCATATAGATTTTACTAGCAGAATCAATAATTTTCGTACTAACTTTTTGTTTGTTTTTTAGTCCGATGTTTTGGATGTTAATATCGATGTTGCAAAACATCGAAATCTTTAATATCGATATTTTGCAAATATCGATTAAAATCGCTCATCCCTACTTCCAGATGTCTATCTGAAGAAAGGGAAACAGACCATGATATGCAAATATAAACTTTTGTGGAAGATTGTTTTATTATTTATTATCTTTAAGTTATTCACTGTGTGCATTTGGTATATTTTTTTTAGTATAATAATTACATAGTGGAATGAGATAAATCATTTCAGTTTGCGAACAAGTTGAGCAAAATAGCTACGAATAATTATGATTTTTTTTTTTTTTTTTTTACACTTCAGATTCTTTGTTGTAGTGAGCTTAGAGCAAGCTGCAACCTACAATCAGAGGCTCATCATAAGTGCATGTGTTAGTGGTTAGTAAAAAAGGCAATCTAACACATGCATAATAATATACTAATAAATAAACAAAATTAAACAAAAAATCTATATACATACATAATTAAACAATATACAAAATATTTAAGTCATAGTTTCAAGAAGTAAAAACAATCACGACCGTGGAGCACTGGTTCGAAATACTTTCTTTAATGCCATCTTACTTATGTTAAAATCAACAGAGGAGCCGTTTAAATTAAAAATCATGCACATACGGTTAAGAGGCTCATGTATACCGTAGTTAGTTCTATGGAAATTAACGTGTAAAAGTTCAAATCTTCGCAGGTGGTGAGATCCTCCTCGGTAATTTATGCCAATACAGGCTAACAATTCAGGAGCATCAATTTGGCCATTTATAAGTTGGTGAAGAAATAGTAAATCATTATTAACACGCCTATGATATAAGGTTTGGACCTGCAGTAGCTGGATCCGATGTTCATATGGTGGAAGGTTGTACGGATCATCCCAAGGAAGACCCTTTAGAGCAAAGCGAATGAATTTATGCTGTATTGATTCAATACGATTTTTATGAATTTCATAAAAGGGAGACCATATTTGCGAGGCATGCTCTAGATGAGGTCGTACATAACAATTGTATAAAGAAAGGGTAACATAAGGATCACTAAATTCCTTAGCCCAACGTTTTATAAATCCAAGCATAGAGCTTGCTTTATTAACAATGTAATTAATGTGTTCAGTGAATTCTAAATTTGAGCTAAAGTAAACACCCAAGTCCTTGAAACTAAAGACTCGACAGAGTTTTTGCTGCGAAATGGAATTATCAAAAGCACTTGCAAGTCGCTTCCTGGAAAAGGTAATTGTTTAGCATTTAATAGGGTTAAGAGAAAGACCATTCTTACCACACCAAATATTGAAACTGTCAATATCGGCTTGCAGGAGAACGTGGTCAGTGTCAGCTTTTATTGACTTAAATATCTTCATATCATCGGCAAATATAAGAATGTCACTAGAGCGTATACATGAAACAACATCATTTATAGCCAGGATAAATAGAAATGGACCAAGATGACTTCCCTGGGGCACACCGGAGTGAGCAATGAATGAATTTGAAAGGCAGTTTCTAAATTTTACTAGATACGATCTATTTTCAAGATATGATTTTATCCATGTGATAAAAAAAGTTGGAAAACCAAAAGCTTTTAGTTTGAAGATAATAATGTTGTGGCTTAGTTGGTCGAACGCTTTAGAGAAATCAGTGTATATGCAATCCACTTCACTGCCATATTCCAACGCATTAGAACATTTATGCAAGAATGTAAGTAGGTTTGTTACTGTTGATTTTCTTCTCACAAACCCATGCTGTTGATTGCATATTAAATTCTTGGTATGGAATGCTAAAGTCTCACATATAACTTGTTCAAAGAGCTTTGGTATACATGACAGTTTGGATATAGGCCTATAATTCGAAATATCAGTCTTATCACCCTTTTTAAAAATTGGAGTTAGGAATGAGGTTTTCCATAAACAAGGAAATTTCCCTGATTTAATAGAAAATTCAAACAAGAATTGTAGAGGCTCAACCAGAATATGTCTACACTTTTTCAATAATATTGGAGGAATTCCATCTGGTCCAGATGAGTAATCATCATTTAACGATGACAGAAGTTCTAAAACAGTACTCTGTTGTACAGCGAAATTGGTGCAATTCGTTTGTGCATAGGAATGTAAATTTCGGAAATATTCTTCATCAATATCGAGAGGCGTGTTTACAAAAGAGTTACGAAAATTTTTCGCAAAGGCGTTGCAAATATCAATAGTTTCTTTTAACACACAATTTTCATAAATGAAATTTGCGGGGTAACCATCTGAGTTTTTCTTCGAATTTACAAACTTCCAAAATGCCTTTGGGTCTTCTTTAAGAGATCTTCCCATTTCGTATACATGATTAGTATATAGAGACTTGGAAAGAGACTTAAATTCTTCGAAAAGGGCAATGTAAAAGTTGTGGTCAACGGAAGAAAGAGTTTTTAAATATATTTTCCATGCTCTATTTCTTCTATTCCGGAGTGACCTTAACTCTCTCGTATACCATGAGGGGCAAGAGCTCGCATTTTTTAATATTTTTAAAGGGATAGTTTTATTTATGCAATTATTAAGTATGGTGTTAAAACTAGTAACTGCTTCGTCAATATTACTAGATACTGATATACTATCAATACCAGATCTAGCCAACTCTTCTGAGAGCAACTGAAAGTTTGCCTTTTTGAAGTCAAAAGTATAAGAGCGGTCATAAGCATTGCTATTTTCCATAATATGACTGCTCAAGTCAAGAATTATATCCAAAGGAGGATGATAACTATCTATATTAGTGATTCCAGAACTAGATTCTAGAACAAGAGTACTAATAGCGTCGGATGAAAAAACTAAATCGAGAATTCGATTTTTTGAATTTTTAATACAGCTTACTTGCTGTAAGTCAGTTGCAATAATTCTATCCAAAAGCCGAAGCTCAGCCTGTGAAGAAGTTAGAGATGCTTCCTGAAAACATTCGTCTTCAGAAAGCACCCACTCTATAGATGGTAGATTAAAATCTCCAAGAAGTAAAATGTTGCTGTTGGAGCAAGACAAGTCAATAATAAAATCTAGAGCTTTAGACAGTTCGACATAAACTGAGTTCGAGCTTTTTGGAGGAATGTATGCATTTAATATATAAATAAATTTCGACTGTACAGTTAACTTTATACAGATTAATTCGATTGATAAGTGGAAAGGAAACAAAATAGGTGAAGATATAAATTTATTTCGAACTGCGATCAAAACACCACCTCCCAATTCTTTTGGTTTGTCAATATCTTTTCTATAAACTAAGAACTCTTGATGAAAAAGTTCGGTGTCCAAAAAACTTGAGTTGAGCCATGTTTCTGTCAAAACAAAGATGTCATGCGAAAAAGCTTGGGAGTTCATAAATATATCAGCAGTTTTAGTGCGAAGCCCTCTTACATTTTGGTAGAAGAGGGTAATCCTATTGAGTTTTTTGGAGATGCTTTTTTGGGTGGGTTTCTTGAATACCTGTTCTTCCTAACTGAAAATTCCTTTACAAGAGCTTCAGGAGGCCAAGATGATGAGGAGGATGCGATTGCATATTCTGCCTTTTTTTTAATGATTGTACCTCCTTGTCACACTCTTTACGTTTGTTATTCCGTTTCATTTACTAATTAGTGAATGAATTTAAATTACGAAAAAAACAAATGTTAGCAAACAGATCTCGGGGGGTGTCATGTATATTAAGGTAGAACTATTGTTGATAGTTTACATATTCATCTCACGGGAGTGAAACTGACATTTGGTGAAGTTGGAATAAAAAAAAGAGAGGGATGACTCATTTTCCTTAAGTGCAATACTCCTCACTTTTTCTTTTGACTGTTTGGAAAGCAACTTTTCTAGGTTTTTGAACCCATTGATTTTGACAGGCAAAAGTTTCGTCGTCGTTCCTAATATTTCGCATTGGTTTGAGAAAGCCTTATTAGTTCTAGCTTTACATTTTGTTTTACTGGCTGAACAGAATGCAAAACGGAGCTGGAATAGATGTCAAAAATGCTGCAGCCGGAGCTGCAAGAGTTGAACAATTTTTAACTTTTACTGCAGCATTTTTGACATCTACTGCAGCTTTTTTGACATCTATTCCAGTTGCGTCTTGCATTCTGTTCAGCCAGTTATCCTTCCGAGTTTCCGACTTCACGTTGGTTCGGGAGAGGTTCTCTATTTAAAAATTACTACGTTAACAAACAGGATCGGGAGCTACAGGTTTTTTGTCATCTGAGTTGAGTTGTAATGGTATTGAAATTCCAGCAAAATGAATGGCATTGATGTATTTATTCCAATGCAAAATAAATATAATTGAATTAACAGGACTACTACACGTAGGTATCTATTAAAACAAATTATATATTTGTACAGGTACACACACATGCAAATAAACAGACCATAATGCATTATCTGTAAAACCAACTCCTAAACCCAAGCCGAACGCGCCCAAATATTTGACGTTTAACGAACAGCTGATTAATTTACACAGGAGTTTGGATTTGGTCTTGAAAGAGGAAGGTTGTGCTCAGCACAACCTCCCACAGTTTTAATAAAACAGTAACTATAAATTATTTTAAATAGTATAAACCCGTTACCCGTTTACCGATAAAACGGACTCCCGGCTCCCGTTTACCATTTACCGATAAAATGGTCCATCCCAAAGCAACTGAGCAGTTAGTTCCTGCACAAGCAACCTCTTCAGCCGATCCAACTCCAGCAAGAGGCCAACGTTATACGTTTACCGAGAAAACGGACGAAGCAGATCCTGTCTACTTAACAACCGCTCCAGCTGCAACAATCATATATAATAACTTTATCTAACTACTTCATTTTAATTTCTCAGTGTCTGCCAATAACTGTTTCAATATTTATACGTAATCGTCAGAAAAATAATTTGTTGTATGTTAAAATCACACGTGCATTAAGCACTATGCGTTTCTATTTAAAATCATATCGAGCGCTCTCGCTCTAAAAAGAACATTTCTTTCATGTGTCTTCTACACAATCAATTGCTTATGAGCGCACTCGCTCAAACTCGATATAATAGTATATATTTACATGTATATTATGTATATTCTCTGGTATAATTGTATTTTATTAGTTTTAAGTTATTTGTAGGAGCTTGTATATATGTATATAACCGTTGCATCCATAAGCCAACACATAACCGAAATATATATTTCCCTTGAGCAGGCAAATAAAACATTAAATTGACAGCCACGAGGCAACCTTTGTAACTCGATAAAGCAGGCAATACTCTATAGCCGCAGTATACATAGCTTTGCTAAGAAATTTATTATTGAATTGTAAACAGTGTAATTTATCTAAAGTCTCAATAAAAATTCAATTCAATTCAATTAATTTACACAGCATTTAACCAAATTAATAAAAAGGTCGTTCATGCAAACTTTTGTGTAAACTTATCATTTTACACAATTTGTAAACTTACGACTTTGCATGAATACCCTTAATAAAACAAACTTCCACAAAAGCTTATATTTTCATATCATGGTCTGTTTCCCTTTCTTCTAATACACATCTGGAAATAGGGATGAGCGATTTTAATCGATATTAGAAAATCGATAGTAAAGATTTCGATGTTTTGCAACATCGATATTAACATCCAAAACATCGGCTTAAAAAACAAACAAAAAGTTAGTACGAAAATGATTGATTCTGCTAGTAAAATCTAGATGGAGTGACTTTCATAGTTTTTAAGTAATCTGTAACATTTGGAATTTTTGAAAAAGGAAATTATCAAAGGATCTTTCAAACCAAATTGAAAAATTCGGAACCACAACGAAACTTCGGATGTGCAAAAAGGCACAGATATATAAGTTTACACATGAAGTGCCTATCAATTTTGTTTCCATAAAATTTGTTTTGTGTTTATTTGTGCAAAAGAAATATTTTTACATCGATCTTCAAGCATTAATATCATCGATGCTCAGCAAGACGCATTTTAAACCATACAAGTATTTGTACACACTTTTATAAGTAAAAATATCTTGCAATATATATCGTTAGATAACAATGTACACATGAAATACTTGCAGTATTGCTTCTATAAAATCTGTGGACGATATATTTTGCAAAATACAAATTTTAGCATCGATTTCCACGCATTGAAATAATAGATGTTCAGAAAGACCCAATTTACACCAATGCAAGTTTTTGCACACAACTTCGTGTCTTGCAATATCGATATATTCCAAAAAGCCACAGAAAACAGTTTACACAAAATTCCTTGAAATATTACTGCAAAATACATATTTAATATCGATTTTGACGAATTTAAATTATCGATGGTCAACAACACGTAGTTTACACCATGCAAGTTCTTGCGCACACTTTCGTGTGAAACAAGATTTGGAAATATCGGATTTCAAAAAGGGCAAACAAAACAGCTTAACAACATGAATTGCCTTGCAATATTGATTTTATTAAATTTTTTGATATTCATTAGTGCAAAATACATATTTTAACATCGATTTTCAAATCATTGATGCCTAGAAAGATACCGCTTACACACAAGCTTCTGGGCATCATTATTTTGCAATATCGAGTTTAAAGTTGAAATACCTTGCTTATGACTTCATATTTTTCATTTGTATAAAAACTTAAATCGATTTTAAAAAACTTAAGAAAAAATAGCCGGCACCAGAAATTTTGAAAGCAAAAATAAATTAGAGCATAGCATCAAAGATAATATAACATAAAGTAAAGATGTCGCATCCAGTACATACAAGGAAAGTGAACCAAAAATTGTATGCCCTGTACGCGATATGGCGTACACCAACATGTTGCAATCGGCAATATACATAGGGAGAGCGAGGAAGCTCTGTGGATACAATTATAAATTGAGTTCTCTTAACTATATCGCATGGGTACCTGCTTTTGTTGTTGGTTTTTTGGTATGAATTCTGTCTTTTTTTTTCATTGAATGGATCTTGTCAAGCAGTGGTGGTGGGTTTTTTCTTCGTTTTTTGTTGAATCCTTTATATGTGCGTGTGCATGGGTACATTTGCAGGTTACCTATATTTTTGTGGTTTGTGTCGATCTTTGGCAAGATTTTTTGTAGGGCAGACAAATATGTAGGTATGTACATACATATATGAGAAAAGATACCAAAGAGAAGTTTTTTCTTTGAAGGATTTCTCTGTCTTTTTTACTTTTGAGGGTGGAAAATATATTTTTTTTGCTATGGTTGCAATGGTGGACTTGCTGGCGGTTGTTTTTTTTTCTGTGCGTCTCGATCTTTTCTAATAATGGCAAGAATTTTTGTGTTTTAAGTTTTGAGAATTTTTGGTTGGTACCTATACAAAAATCTGTTGTTACTTTTGGGGTGGAGAATGTAGTTATGTAGGTAGGGATACTTACCTATTTTTTTGTGTGATATTTTTTTAGGTAGGTATTTATTGTTTTATATTCAGTAAATAAAAATAAATACCTAGGTATCTACTTACAAATATAAATGATAGATAGATAGGAAGGTAGGTACCTATTCTTGATTTAACGAAAAACTTAATTTTAGAAAATGAGGAACTAAAATAGAGAGGTGTAGGTAATTCTGTAGATAGGTAAACTATATAAATGTGTAGGTATACCTATATAGGTACCTACATAAGGGTAATTCCATGAAAAAGTGGGCATAAAGATCAAAAAACGGAAAATTTATCTCACCACCGTCTATTATTCGCTACTTTTTAAATTAGAATTGCAAAATATCCTACAAATTACAAGCATATGGCTGAAAATAAAATTAAATTATATAAGGCTTATCCCTTAAGTTCCCATGTTTTTTACCTATTAAATTTATATAAAATATTCTAAGTAATTTTAAGTTTCTGTATACTTATTAAATAGGCTGATATATTCTTGTATCTAATTCAAAAAGCAAGTAAGGGTTTATTAATTTGTTTAGTTTTTTAAAAAATGTGCAAGGTACTGCCACAAAACTCGTGTCCGATACGGGTAATGCTATGTTTCCACCAAAGGTTTATCTCAGATTAGATCTAATAATTCTTTTTGGTGTTTCCACCGCACAAAAAGATTTAAAAAAGATTAAATTTGACAGCACCTTCAAAAATGCAAATGGCGTTCCAATTTTTCTTATGAAGTGCGAATGAGGCAGAATGTTTGATTCGTGTGAAACAAAGAAGAACTGAATGCGAGTCTCGAATGAATCGTTCAGCGCCATGTAAGAATAGGTTAGTTCGATTTAGGAAGATTTAACAAGATTAATTTCTAATCTTCAAGATTTACGAAATAAATTTGTATGGTAAATCTACGAGATTTAAAGGAGATTTAGGGTTAATCTCATTAAATCTCAGATTAGCGCTAGGTGGAAATGTAGCGTAACGTGAGTTACCCACATGTTTTTGTATTTTTTACTAAGAATGAATTTTTGTTTACCAAAAATTTTTTTTTTCCCAGTAGATGAAATTATTACCATGAATAAAGTTTATATTTTGTTTCATTTATATTTTACACAAGTATGAAAATTTGAATAAAAAAGCAAGTAAAACTAATTTGCACAGGTTATAATAATTGCATGTTTGTTTGAAATTAACACAATGTGAATTGGCTCGCAATTGATTAATAAATTGAAATTAAATTGAGAAGCATTTTCTGTTTTCTCAAATTGTAAATTGTCCATCAACTTTTGAATTTAGAATTGAGGGAACTTATTCACTCTTTTATTAAGAAAAACTTCTTCAAATATTTCTTCACAGAATGTATAATGTCAAGTTTGCTTTATTAACAGACCTTATTCCTGAAGATCCGATGAGTTGAACAAGAGTTTTGATTTTGTACATAGGGAGAGCGAGGAAGCTCTGTGGATACAATTATAAATTGAGTTCTCTTAACTATATCGCATGGGTACCTGCTTTTGTTGTTGGTTTTTTGGTATGAATTCTGTCTTTTTTTTTCATTGAATGGATCTTGTCAAGCAGTGGTGGTGGGTTTTTTCTTCGTTTTTTGTTGAATCCTTTATATGTGCGTGTGCATGGGTACATTTGCAGGTTACCTATATTTTTGTGGTTTGTGTCGATCTTTGGCAAGATTTTTTGTAGGGCAGACAAATATGTAGGTATGTACATACATATATGAGAAAAGATACCAAAGAGAAGTTTTTTCTTTGAAGGATTTCTCTGTCTTTTTTACTTTTGAGGGTGGAAAATATATTTTTTTGCTATGGTTGCAATGGTGGACTTGCTGGCGGTTGTTTTTTTTTCTGTGCGTCTCGATCTTTTCTAATAATGGCAAGAATTTTTGTGTTTTAAGTTTTGAGAATTTTTGGTTGGTACCTATACAAAAATCTGTTGTTACTTTTGGGGTGGAGAATGTAGTTATGTAGGTAGGGATACTTACCTATTTTTTTGTGTGATATTTTTTTAGGTAGGTATTTATTGTTTTATATTCAGTAAATAAAAATAAATACCTAGGTATCTACTTACAAATATAAATGATAGATAGATAGGAAGGTAGGTACCTATTCTTGATTTAACGCAAAACTTAATTTTAGAAAATGAGGAACTAAAATAGAGAGGTGTAGGTAATTCTGTAGATAGGTAAACTATATAAATGTGTAGGTATACATATATATAGGTACCTACATAAGGGTAATTCCATGAAAAAGTGGGCATAAAGATCAAAAAACGGAAAATTTATCTCACCACCGTCTATTATTCGCTACTTTTTAAATTAGAATTGCAAAATATCCTACAAATTACAAGCATATGGCTGAAAATAAAATTAAATTATATAAGGCTTATCCCTTAAGTTCCCATGTTTTTTACCTATTAAATTTATATAAAATATTCTAAGTAATTTTAAGTTTCTGTATACTTATTAAATAGGCTGATATATTCTTGTATCTAATTCAAAAAGCAAGTAAGGGTTTATTAATTTGTTTAGTTTTTTAAAAAATGTGCAAGGTACTGCCACAAAACTCGTGTCCGATACGGGTAATGCTATGTTTCCACCAAAGGTTTATCTCAGATTAGATCTAATAATTCTTTTTGGTGTTTCCACCGCACAAAAAGATTTAAAAAAGATTAAATTTGACAGCACCTTCAAAAATGCAAATGGCGTTCCAATTTTTCTTATGAAGTGCGAATGAGGCAGAATGTTTGATTCGTGTGAAACAAAGAAGAACTGAATGCGAGTCTCGAATGAATCGTTCAGCGCCATGTAAGAATAGGTTAGTTCGATTTAGGAAGATTTAACAAGATTAATTTCTAATCTTCAAGATTTACGAAATAAATTTGTATGGTAAATCTACGAGATTTAAAGGAGATTTAGGGTTAATCTCATTAAATCTCAGATTAGCGCTAGGTGGAAATGTAGCGTAACGTGAGTTACCCACATGTTTTTGTATTTTTTACTAAGAATGAATTTTTGTTTACCAAAAATTTTTTTTTTCCCAGTAGATGAAATTATTACCATGAATAAAGTTTATATTTTGTTTCATTTATATTTTACACAAGTATGAAAATTTGAATAAAAAAGCAAGTAAAACTAATTTGCACAGGTTATAATAATTGCATGTTTGTTTGAAATTAACACAATGTGAATTGGCTCGCAATTGATTAATAAATTGAAATTAAATTGAGAAGCATTTTCTGTTTTCTCAAATTGTAAATTGTCCATCAACTTTTGAATTTAGAATTGAGGGAACTTATTCACTCTTTTATTAAGAAAAACTTCTTCAAATATTTCTTCACAGAATGTATAATGTCAAGTTTGCTTTATTAACAGACCTTATTCCTGAAGATCCGATGAGTTGAACAAGAGTTTTGATTTTGTAAAGCAAACCATATCATATTGCAATTAAAACATTCAACTCAGATAAGTTGTTCTTTACTAGTGGGTACTGATGGGCAGCAGGTAGTTTCAACACATTTTTTTTTTTTTATTTTTCAAAATCATGATTGTGATGCTTTTATAGATACTTCGTAGGATTAAAAATAAGATATCAAAAAAACTATATTTGTATTTATATGCGAAACTAAGACAAACAAATGTAATCTATTCATGCACTCAAGAGATATGAGTTCATATGTTAAAACGCCCAAATATTGCCGCTCTCTCCCTCCAAAGGGATTCCAGGATTCTAAATTGCTGTGTCAATATTTAGATCAATAATTTCTATCATTTGTCAAAATGTCAGCCTTCTAGCCCCACCCTTTTAAAAGATACAAATTAAATACCTACCCACTAGGTACACAAATTCAAATAGTCATTCTTTAACAATTTTTTTCTTTTCAACCAGAATTTTCCCCCTAAACCGATTAGGTACTAAGATGTTACACATCAAAAATCCATAGTTATCTTCCTAATTTTAATCCTTACACAAATGTAATTATGGGCAATTCCATGGTAACTCACGTTACATTTGGGAGAGTTTTACTTGCTTTTTTATTCAAATTTTCATACTTGTGTAAAATATAAATGAAACAAAATATAAATGGTAATAATTTCATCTACTGGGAAAAAAATAAATTTTTGGTAAACAAAAATTCATTCTTAGTAAAAAATACAAAAACATGTGGGTAACTCACGTTACGCTACATTTCCACCTAGCGCTAATCTGAGATTTAATGAGATTAACCCTAAATCTCCTTTAAATCTCGTAGATTTACCATACAAATTTATTTCGTAAATCTTGAAGATTAGAAATTAATCTTGTTAAATCTTCCTAGGACAAATAGTTTTACAAATCGAACTAACCTATTCTTACATGGCGCTGAACGATTCATTCGAGACTCGCATTCAGTTCTTCATTGTTTCACACGAATCAAACATTCTGTCTCATTCGCACTTCATAAGAAAAATTGGAACGCCATTTGCATTTTTGAAGGTGCTGTCAAATTTAATCTTTTTTAAATCTTTTTGTGCGGTGGAAACACCAAAAAGAATTATTAGATCTAATCTGAGATAAACCTTTGGTGGAAACATAGCATTACCCGTATCGGACACGAGTTTTGTGGCAGTACCTTGCACATTTTTTAAAAAACTAAACAAATTGATAAACCCTTACTTGCTTTTTGAATTAGATACAAGAATATATCAGCCTATTTAATAAGTATACAGAAACTTAAAATTACTTAGAATATTTTATATAAATTTAATAGGTACAAAACATGGGAACTTAAGGGATAAGCCTTATATAATTTAATTTTATTTTCAGCCATATGCTTGTAATTTGTAGGATATTTTGCAATTCTAATTTAAAAAGTAGCGAATAATAGACGGTGGTGAGATAAATTTTCCGTTTTTTGATCTTTATGCCCACTTTTTCATGGAATTACCCTTATGTAGGTACCTATATAGGTATACCTACACATTTATATAGTTTACCTATCTACAGAATTACCTACACCTCTCTATTTTAGTTCCTCATTTTCTAAAATTAAGTTTTTCGTTAAATCAAGAATAGGTACCTACCTTCCTATCTATCTATCATTTATATTTGTAAGTAGATACCTAGGTATTTATTTTTATTTACTGAATAAAAACAATAAATACCTACCTAAAAAAATATCACACAAAAAAAATAGGTAAGTCCTACCTACATAACTACATTCTCCACCCCAAAAGTAACAACAGATTTTTGTATAGGTACCAACCAAAAATTCTCAAAACTTAAAACACAAAAATTCTTGCCATTATTAGAAAAGATCGAGACGCACAGAAAAAAAAACAACCGCCAGCAAGTCTACCATTGCAACCATAGCAAAAAAATATATTTTCCACCCTCAAAAGTAAAAAAGACAGAGAAATCCTTCAAAGAAAAAACTTTTCATTGGTATCTTTTCTCATATATGTATGTACATACAGATAGACATAGACATATTTGTCTGCCCTACAAGAAATCTTGCCAAAGATCGACACAAACCACAAAAATATAGGTAACCTGCAACCCAGCGGGAAATATCGTCCTCAATGAAATTTATTGCTGAAATAATCAATGAATTCACTTGCCAAATCATAAGAGAAACGACATGCAATGATTTAGTAGGTGAGGAGTAATGCAAAGTTTCCTCAGTTCGTAGCTTTGATTCCACTTTCTGCTTTGTGTTTATGAAACGACCCTTTATTTCGGTGAATTTAAAAGGGAAAAGTATGTGATGAAAAAGTTGTGGAAAAGTAATGTACAAGATCATCAGTTCATTGCTTGAATCCACTCATCTGCTTTGTAAAGTGTTCATGGCGAGAACAACAAAAAAAAAAAAAACAAATGTGAGTGAAACTCATGGTGAATTGTAATCGATGATTCCAACGATGAATAGTAATGCACAAAGTAGTTTATAATTTTTTGGCAACTATAAATTCTCATTTTGTTGGATACAGTTCACAATGACTTTCTTTAAAAAAGTCCATGTAACACGAACTGAAGTCAATAGAAATTGCGTTTGCCGTAACGTGAAATATTTTTGATTTGAAATGGAAACAACATTTTGGTTTGTTTTCATTTTAAAATAAAGGGTGCATTACCGATGGGATTTAGTAAACAATACAAATGGGAGGATTTTATTGATGAAAAAGAAACTACCACTAACCTGGTGATTTCATAACTGAATTTTCATTCGATTTTTCATCGAAATTATTGAACTGATGAATAAGCTAAATACCCGTATGTAGTGAATTCACAGATTAAGCAATCACCATGTTTTTCATCACCTGGGTCAGTGAATAAACAACTTCCATTGAAGAAGTGAATTCGTTAGTGAATTTTCATCGGAAAAGTGGCATGTGCTTCCCGCCAATGACACGCCCATGTTAAATTCATCAAAGGAATAAGCTGAAAAGTGGCAGGAAAAAGCAGGTTTTTCCTCAATGAATTTTTTAATTTTTCCCGCTGGGAAATGTACCCATGCACACGCACATATAAAGGATTCAACAAAAAACGAAGAAAAAACCCACCACCACTGCTTGACAAGATCCATTCAATGAAAAAAAAAGACAGAATTCATACCAAAAAACCAACAACAAAAGCAGGTACCCATGCGATATAGTTAAGAGAACTCAATTTATAATTGTATCCACAGAGCTTCCTCGCTCTCCCTATGTATATTGCCGATTGCAACATGTTGGTGTACGCCATATCGCGTACAGGGCATACAATTTTTGGTTCACTTTCCTTGTACTGGATGCGACATCTTTATGTTATATTATCTTTGATAGCATGATGCATTTTTTGCTTTGGGCAAACAAAAAACTTAAACAAAAACACCTGAAAAAAACACGTCCCTTATCTTGGCGGACACTTTTTGGCGGAATCGAATAATTTTGATATCTGAATTTGTAGCTAATTAAATGCTAATTTGTTGCTCAAACCAAAAATTTGTAGCTCGAGTACTTTTCGAGTTATTCAATTTTCCGCTAAAATAAGTCTGAAGTTAGCGGTAAAAATTTAAAATAACACTAATTTTACTTTTAATTTGTAACCTGAATTTGTAGCTAATTAAATGCTAATTTGTTGCTCAAACCCCGATTTTGTAGCTCTAACGGTTTTTCAAATATTCAAAATTCCGCTAAAATAAGACTGAAGTTAGCGGACGAAAATTTGAAAATCATAATTGTGTTAATGCCCAAAATTGTAGCTTTTTGAATGCTAATTTGTTGCGCAAAAATAAATTTTGTATCTTTTATGCATAATTTTTTATTTACAGTTAAGGCTTAAAAAAGTGCATTTCCGGTTTCACTAACATAGGCTCGGAAAAATGCCAGCGGAATCTTAAAAAAATAGATTTTCAATATTTTTTTTTTGCAAAAATGTGAAGCATATCCTATGCTAATTTGTTGCTCTAACTAAAAATTTGTAGCTCCAACGGTTTTTTTGGTACTCAATTTCCCGCTGGCTAAAAAGTTAGCTAAAAATCAAGCCCTTAAAATCTAAAAAAATGACAAAATCCAAAATTTTTTTTTGCCAAAATTTGAAGACTCCTCTAACTAGATAAATCACCAAACCGCGATTTTGTAGCTCGCTTGGTTTTCTTTGCATTCAATTTCCCGCTAAAATAAGACATTACCCCCTGTGTAACGGACAAAATTTAAAAAAAAAAATAATTAAAAATTTTTTTTTATGTCAGAATTTGTAGCTTTTTAAATTAAAATTTGTTGCGCAAAAATTAATTTTGTACCTTGAATAGTTCGTTTTTTATTTGAAATTCAAATTCAAAAATGAGCATTTCCGGTTTCACTAACATAGGCTCGGAAAAATGCCAGCGGAATCTTAAAAAAATAGATTTTCAATGTTTTTTTCTTGCAAAAATGTGTAGCATATCCTATGCTAATTTGTTGCTCTAACTAAAAATTTGTAGCTCCAACGGTTTTTTTGGTACTCAATTTCCCGCTGGCTAAAAAGTTAGCTAAAAATCAAGCCCTTAAAATCTAAAAAAATGACAAAATCCAAAATTTTTTTTTGCCAAAATTTGAAGACTCCTCTAACTAGATAAGTCACCAAACCGCGATTTTGTAGCTCGCTTGGTTTTCTTTGCATTCAATTTCCCGCTAAAATAAGACATTACCCCCTGTGTAAGGGACAAAATTAAAAAAAAAATTAATTAAAAATTTTTTTTTATGTCAGAATTTGTAGCTTTTTAAATTAAAATTTGTTGCGCAAAAATTAATTTTGTACCTTGAATAGTTCGTTTTTTATTTGAAATTCAAATTCAAAAATGAGCATTTCCGGTTTCACTAACATAGGCTCGGAAAAATGCCAGCGGAATCTTAAAAAAATAGATTTTCAATGTTTTTTTTTGCAAAAATGTGTAGCATATCCTATGCTAATTTGTTGCTCTAACTAAAAATTTGTAGCTCCAACGGTTTTTTTGGTACTCAATTTCCCGCTGGCTAAAAAGTTAGCTAAAAATCAAGCCCTTAAAATCTTAAAAAATGACAAAATCCAAAATTTTTTGTTGCCAAAATTTGAAGACTCCTCTAACTAGATAAGTCACCAAACCGCGATTTTGTAGCTCGCTTGGTTTTCTTTGCATTCAATTTCCCGCTAAAATAAGACATTACCCCCTGTGTAACGGACAAAATTAAAAAAAAAAAAATTAATTAAAAATTTTTTTTTATGTCAGAATTTGTAGCTTTTTAAATTAAAATTTGTTGCGCAAAAATTAATTTTGTACCTTGAATAGTTCGTTTTTTATTTGAAATTCAAATTCAAAAATGAGCATTTCCGGTTTCACTAACATAGGCTCGGAAAAATGCCAGCGGAATCTTAAAAAAATAGATTTTTAATGTTTTTTTTTTGCAAAAATGTGTAGCATATCCTATGCTAATTTGTTGCTCTAACTAAAAATTTGTAGCTCCAACGGTTTTTTTGGTACTCAATTTCCCGCTGGCTAAAAAGTTAGCTAAAAATCAAGCCCTTAAAATCTAAAAAAATGACAAAATCCAAAATTTTTTTTTGCCAAAATTTGAAGACTCCTCTAACTAGATAAGTCACCAAACCGCGATTTTGTAGCTCGCTTGGTTTTCTTTGCATTCAATTTCCCGCTAAAATAAGACATTACCCCCTGTGTAACGGACAAAATTAAAAAAAAAAATTAATTAAAAATTTTTTTTTATGTCAGAATTTGTAGCTTTTTAAATTAAAATTTGTTGCGCAAAAATTAATTTTGTACCTTGAATAGTTCGTTTTTTATTTGAAATTCAAATTCAAAAATGAGCATTTCCGGTTTCACTAACATAGGCTCGGAAAAATGCCAGCGGAATCTTAAAAAAATAGGTTTTCAATGTTTTTTTTAGCAAAAATGTGTAGCATATCCTATGCTAATTTGTTGCTCTAACTAAAAATTTGTAGCTCCAACGGTTTTTTTGGTACTCAATTTCCCGCTGGCTAAAAAGTTAGCTAAAAATCAAGCCCTTAAAATCTAAAAAAATGACAAAATCCAAAATTTTTTTTTGCCAAAATTTGAAGACTCCTCTAACTAGATAAGTCACCAAACCGCGATTTTGTAGCTCGCTTGGTTTTCTTTGCATTCAATTTCCCGCTAAAATAAGACATTACCCCCTGTGTAAGGGACAAAATTAAAAAAAAAATTAATTAAAAATTTTTTTTTATGTCAGAATTTGTAGCTTTTTAAATTAAAATTTGTTGCGCAAAAATTAATTTTGTACCTTGAATAGTTCGTTTTTTATTTGAAATTCAAATTCAAAAATGAGCATTTCCGGTTTCACTACCATAGGCTCGGAAAAATGCCAGCGGAATCTTAAAAAAATAGATTTTCAATGTTTTTTTTTTGCAAAAATGTGTAGCATATCCTATGCTAATTTGTTGCTCTAACTAAAAATTTGTAGCTCCAACGGTTTTTTTTGGTACTCAATTTCCCGCTGGCTAAAAAGTTAGCTAAAAATCAAGCCCTTAAAATCTAAAAAAATGACAAAATCCAAAATTTTTTTTTGCCAAAATTTGAAGACTCCTCTAACTAGATAAGTCACCAAACCGCGATTTTGTAGCTCGCTTGGTTTTCTTTGCATTCAATTTCCCGCTAAAATAAGACATTACCCCCTGTGTAAGGGACAAAATTAAAAAAAAATTAATTAAAAATTTTTTTTTATGTCAGAATTTGTAGCTTTTTAAATTAAATTTGTTGCGCAAAAATTAATTTTATACCTTGAATAGTTCGTTTTTTATTTGAAATTCAAATTCAAAAATGAGCATTTCCGGTTTCACTAACATAGGCTCGGAAAAATGCCAGCGGAATCTTAAAAAAATAGATTTTCAATGTTTTTTTTGCAAAATGTGAGCATATCCTATGCTAATTTGTTGCTCTAACTAAAAATTTGTAGCTCCAACGGTTTTTTTGGTACTCAATTTCCCGCTGGCTAAAAAGTTAGCTAAAAATCAAGCCCTTAAAATCTTAAAAAATGACAAAATCCAAAATTTTTTGTTGCCAAAATTTGAAGACTCCTCTAACTAGATAAGTCACCAAACCGCGATTTTGTAGCTCGCTTGGTTTTCTTTTGCATTCAATTTCCCGCTAAAAATAAGACATTACCCCCTGTGTAACGGACAAAATTAAAAAAAAAAAAAATTAATTAAAAATTTTTTTTATGTCAGAATTTGTAGCTTTTTAAATTAAAATTTGTTGCGCAAAAATTAATTTTGTACCTTGAATAGTTCGTTTTTTATTTGAAATTCAAATTCATAAAATGAGCATTTCCGGTTTCACTAACATAGGCTCGGAAAAATGCCAGCGGAATCTTAAAAAAATAGATTTTTAATGTTTTTTTTTTTTGCAAAATGTGTAGCATATCCTATGCTAATTTGTTGCTCTAACTAAAAATTTGTAGCTCCAACGGTTTTTTTTGGTACTCAATTTCCCGCTGGCTAAAAAGTTAGCTAAAAATCAAGCCCTTAAAATCTAAAAAAATGACAAAAATCCAAAATTTTTTTTGCCAAAATTTGAAGACTCCTCTAACTAGATAAGTCACCAAACCGCGATTTTGTAGCTCGCTTGGTTTTCTTTGCATTCAATTTCCCGCTAAAAATAAGACATTACCCCCTGTGTAACGGACAAAATTAAAAAAAAAAATTAATTAAAATTTTTTTTTTATGTCAGAATTTGTAGCTTTTTAAATTAAATTTGTTGCGCAAAAATTAATTTTGTACCTTGAATAGTTCGTTTTTTATTTGAAATTCAAATTCAAAAATGAGCATTTCCGGTTTCACTAACATAGGCTCGGAAAAATGCCAGCGGAATCTTAAAAAAATAGATTTTTAATGTTTTTTTTTTGCAAAAATGTGTAGCATATCCTATGCTAATTTGTTGCTCTAACTAAAAATTTGTAGCTCCAACGGTTTTTTTGGTACTCAATTTCCCGCTGGCTAAAAAGTTAGCTAAAAATCAAGCCCTTAAAATCTAAAAAAAATGACAAAATCCAAAATTTTTTTTGCCAAAATTTGAAGACTCCTCTAACTAGATAAGTCACCAAACCGCGATTTTGTAGCTCGCTTGGTTTTCTTTGCATTCAATTTCCCGCTAAAATAAGACATTACCACGTGTGTGAAGTTAGCATAACATTTTTGAGCTAGGCCAATGGGACCATGGCAGGAATTTGCAGTTTTTTTTGCATTTTGTATGCATTTCTATTCCGGATTATGCAGTTCACCAAATAGTGGGTGTAACGACTGTACTGCTAACTTCACTGTGAAGTTAGCAGTGCCTATGCTTTTCTCAGCAACCGGGCTAGCTAGAATCTGAAATAAGGCTCTGAATTTGCAGTTTAATTTGCAGTTCCAGAAAAGGAAAAAAACAAATTTCTAAATCCTTACATAAAAAAAAATTCATACTGTACTGCTAACTTCACTGTGAAGTTAGCATAAAAGTCCTTTTCTCAGCAACGGTGATACTTAGAAATTTGCAGCTAGGCTCCAAATTTGCAGTTTAATTTGCAGTTCAAGAAAAATTAATGTCCAAATTTTTAAGTCCAAATTTGAAAAAAAAAAATCGAATAAATTCATTTTTCACTGTTAACGTCATTGTGAAGTTAGCAGTACATACCCTTTTCTCAGCAACTGAGCCACCTAGAAAATTGCAGTTAAGGTCCAAATTTGCAGTTTTTCATGTACTTCAAGAAAAAACTAAGTTCAAATTTGTACGTCCAAATTTGACAAAAAAAATCGCAAATTTTACTTTGCACTGTTAACAACAGTGTGAAGTTAGCAGTACATACCCTTTTCTCAGCAACTGTGCTAGGTAGAAAAGTGCAGTTAGGGTCCAAATTTGCAGTTTTTCATTTACTTCACGAAAAAATGCAGTTCAAATTTTGGAGTCAAAATTTGGCATTAAAATCGAAAAATTCAATTTGCACTGTTAACGTCAGTGTGAAGTTAGCAGTACATACCCTTTTCTCAAGAACTGAGCCAGCTACAAAATTGCAGTTAAGGTCCAAATTTGCAGTTTTGTATATACTTAAAGAAAAAACTAAGTTCAAATTTTTAGGTCAAAATTTGACAAAAAATTCGAAAAATTCACTTTGCACTGTTAACGTCAGTGTGAAGTTAGCAGTACATACCCTTTTCTCAAGAACTGAGCCAGCAAGAAAATTGCAGTTAAGGTCCAAATTTGCAGTTTTTCATGCACTTCAAGAAAACACTAAGTTCAAATTAAAAAGTCCAAATTTGACAAAAAATCGATTAATTAATTTTTCACTGTTAAAATCACTGGTGAAGTTAGCAGTACATATCCTTTTCTCAGGAACTGAGCAAGCTAGAAAATTGGAGTTGGTGTCCAAATTTGCAGTTTTTCATGCACTTCAAGAAAAAACTAAGTTCAAATTTTTAAGTCCAAATTTGACAAAAAATCGATTAAACTAATTTTTCACTGTTAACATCACTGTGAAGTTAGCAGAACATACCCTTTTCTCAGCTACTGTGCTAGGTAGAAAAGTGCAGTTAGGGTCCAAATTTGCAGTTTTTCATTTCTTCAAGAAAAAATGCAGTTCAAGTTTCTAGCTGGCTCAGTTCCTGAGAAAAGGGTATGTACTGCTAACTTCACACTGACGTTAACAATGCAAAGTAAAATTTGCGATTTTTTTGTCAAATTTGGACGTACAAATTTGAACTTAGTTTTTTTCTTGAAGTACATGAAAAACTGCAAATTTAGACCTAAACTGCAATTTTCTAGGTGGCTCAGTTGCTGAGAAAAGGGAATGTACTGCTAACTTCACAATGACGTTAACAGTGAAAAATGAATTTATTCGATTTTTTTTTCAAATTTGGACTTAAAAATTTGGACATTAATTTTTCTTGAACTGCAAATTAAACTGCAAATTTGGAGCCTAGCTGCAAATTTCTAAGTATCACCGTTGCTGAGAAAAGGGACTTTTATGCTAACTTCACAGTGAAGTTAGCAGTACAGTATGAATTTTTTTTTATGTAAGGATTTAGAAATTTGTTTTTTTTCCTTTTCTGGAACTGCAAATTTAAACTGCAAATTCAGAGCCTTATTTCAGATTCCTAGCTAGCCCGGTTGCTGAGAAAAGCATAGGCACTGCTAACTTCACAGTGAAGTTAGCAGTACAGTCGGTTACACCCACTATTTGGTGAACTGCATAATCCGGAATAGAAATGCAAACAAAATGCAAAAAAACTGCAAATTCCTGCCATGGTCCCATTGGCCTAGCTCAAAAATGTTATGCTAACTTCACACACGTGGTAATGTCTTATTTTAGCGGGAAATTGAATGCAAAGAAAACCAAGCGAGCTACAAAATCGCGGTTTGGTGACTTATCTAGTTAGAGGAGTCTTCAAATTTTGGCAAAAAAAAATTTTGGATTTTGTCATTTTTTTAGATTTTAAGGGCTTGATTTTTAGCTAACTTTTTAGCCAGCGGGAAATTGAGTACCAAAAAAAACCGTTGGAGCTACAAATTTTTAGTTAGAGCAACAAATTAGCATAGGATATGCTACACATTTTTGCAAAAAAAAAAACATTAAAAATCTATTTTTTTAAGATTCCGCTGGCATTTTTCCGAGCCTATGTTAGTGAAACCGGAAATGCTCATTTTTGAATTTGAATTTCAAATAAAAAACGAACTATTCAAGGTACAAAATTAATTTTTGCGCAACAAATTTTAATTTAAAAAGCTACAAATTCTGACATAAAAAAAAATTTTTAATTAATTTTTTTTTTTTAATTTTGTCCGTTACACAGGGGGTAATGTCTTATTTTAGCGGGAAATTGAATGCAAAGAAAACCAAGCGAGCTACAAAATCGCGGTTTTGGTGACTTATCTAGTTAGAGGAGTCTTCAAATTTTGGCAAAAAAAAATTTTGGATTTTGTCATTTTTTTAGATTTTAAGGGCTTGATTTTTAGCTAACTTTTTAGCCAGCGGGAAATTGAGTACCAAAAAAAACCGTTGGAGCTACAAATTTTTAGTTAGAGCAACAAATTAGCATAGGATATGCTACACATTTTTGCAAAAAAAAAAACATTAAAAATCTATTTTTTTAAGATTCCGCTGGCATTTTTCCGAGCCTATGTTAGTGAAACCGGAAATGCTCATTTTTGAATTTGAATTTCAAATAAAAAACGAACTATTCAAGGTACAAAATTAATTTTTGCGCAACAAATTTTAATTTAAAAAGCTACAAATTCTGACATAAAAAAAAATTTTTAATTAATTTTTTTTTTTTTAATTTTGTCCGTTACACAGGGGGTAATGTCTTATTTTAGCGGGAAATTGAATGCAAAGAAAACCAAGCGAGCTACAAAATCGCGGTTTGGTGACTTATCTAGTTAGAGGAGTCTTCAAATTTTGGCAAAAAAAAATTTTGGATTTTGTCATTTTTTTAGATTTTAAGGGCTTGATTTTTAGCTAACTTTTTAGCCAGCGGGAAATTGAGTACCAAAAAAAACCGTTGGAGCTACAAATTTTTAGTTAGAGCAACAAATTAGCATAGGATATGCTACACATTTTTGCAAAAAAAAAACATTGAAAATCTATTTTTTTAAGATTCCGCTGGCATTTTTCCGAGCCTATGTTAGTGAAACCGGAAATGCTCATTTTTGAATTTGAATTTCAAATAAAAAACGAACTATTCAAGGTACAAAATTAATTTTTGCGCAACAAATTTTAATTTAAAAAGCTACAAATTCTGACATAAAAAAAAATTTTTAATTAATTTTTTTTTTTAATTTTGTCCGTTACACAGGGGGTAATGTCTTATTTTAGCGGGAAATTGAATGCAAAGAAAACCAAGCGAGCTACAAAATCGCGGTTTGGTGACTTATCTAGTTAGAGGAGTCTTCAAATTTTGGCAAAAAAAAATTTTGGATTTTGTCATTTTTTTAGATTTTAAGGGCTTGATTTTTAGCTAACTTTTTAGCCAGCGGGAAATTGAGTACCAAAAAAACCGTTGGAGCTACAAATTTTTAGTTAGAGCAACAAATTAGCATAGGATATGCTACACATTTTTGCAAAAAAAAACATTGAAAATCTATTTTTTTAAGATTCCGCTGGCATTTTTCCGAGCCTATGTTAGTGAAACCGGAAATGCTCATTTTTGAATTTGAATTTCAAATAAAAAACGAACTATTCAAGGTACAAAATTAATTTTTGCGCAACAAATTTTAATTTAAAAAGCTACAAATTCTGACATAAAAAAAAAATTTTAATTAATTTTTTTTTTAATTTTGTCCCTTACACAGGGGGTAATGTCTTATTTTAGCGGGAAATTGAATGCAAAGAAAACCAAGCGAGCTACAAAATCGCGGTTTGGTGACTTATCTAGTTAGAGGAGTCTTCAAATTTTGGCAAAAAAAAATTTTGGATTTTGTCATTTTTTTAGATTTTAAGGGCTTGATTTTTAGCTAACTTTTTAGCCAGCGGGAAATTGAGTACCAAAAAAAACCGTTGGAGCTACAAATTTTTAGTTAGAGCAACAAATTAGCATAGGATATGCTACACATTTTTGCAAAAAAAAAACATTAAAAATCTATTTTTTTAAGATTCCGCTGGCATTTTTCCGAGCCTATGTTAGTGAAACCGGAAATGCTCATTTTTGAATTTGAATTTCAAATAAAAAACGAACTATTCAAGGTACAAAATTAATTTTTGCGCAACAAATTTTAATTTAAAAAGCTACAAATTCTGACATAAAAAAAAATTTTTAATTAATTTTTTTTTTTTAATTTTGTCCGTTACACAGGGGGTAATGTCTTATTTTAGCGGGAAATTGAATGCAAAGAAAACCAAGCGAGCTACAAAATCGCGGTTTGGTGACTTATCTAGTTAGAGGAGTCTTCAAATTTTGGCAAAAAAAAATTTTGGATTTTGTCATTTTTTTAGATTTTAAGGGCTTGATTTTTAGCTAACTTTTTAGCCAGCGGGAAATTGAGTACCAAAAAAAACCGTTGGAGCTACAAATTTTTAGTTAGAGCAACAAATTAGCATAGGATATGCTACACATTTTTGCAAAAAAAAAACATTAAAAATCTATTTTTTTAAGATTCCGCTGGCATTTTTCCGAGCCTATGTTAGTGAAACCGGAAATGCTCATTTTTGAATTTGAATTTCAAATAAAAAACGAACTATTCAAGGTACAAAATTAATTTTTGCGCAACAAATTTTAATTTAAAAAGCTACAAATTCTGACATAAAAAAAAATTTTTAATTAATTTTTTTTTTTTTAATTTTGTCCGTTACACAGGGGGTAATGTCTTATTTTAGCGGGAAATTGAATGCAAAGAAAACCAAGCGAGCTACAAAATCGCGGTTTGGTGACTTATCTAGTTAGAGGAGTCTTCAAATTTTGGCAAAAAAAAATTTTGGATTTTGTCATTTTTTTAGATTTTAAGGGCTTGATTTTTAGCTAACTTTTTAGCCAGCGGGAAATTGAGTACCAAAAAAACCGTTGGAGCTACAAATTTTTAGTTAGAGCAACAAATTAGCATAGGATATGCTACACATTTTTGCAAAAAAAAAACATTGAAAATCTATTTTTTTAAGATTCCGCTGGCATTTTTCCGAGCCTATGTTAGTGAAACCGGAAATGCTCATTTTTGAATTTGAATTTCAAATAAAAAACGAACTATTCAAGGTACAAAATTAATTTTTGCGCAACAAATTTTAATTTAAAAAGCTACAAATTCTGACATAAAAAAAAATTTTTAATTAATTTTTTTTTTTTAATTTTGTCCGTTACACAGGGGGTAATGTCTTATTTTAGCGGGAAATTGAATGCAAAGAAAACCAAGCGAGCTACAAAATCGCGGTTTGGTGACTTATCTAGTTAGAGGAGTCTTCAAATTTTGGCAAAAAAAAATTTTGGATTTTGTCATTTTTTTAGATTTTAAGGGCTTGATTTTTAGCTAACTTTTTAGCCAGCGGGAAATTGAGTACCAAAAAAACCGTTGGAGCTACAAATTTTTAGTTAGAGCAACAAATTAGCATAGGATATGCTACACATTTTTGCAAAAAAAAAAACATTAAAAATCTATTTTTTTAAGATTCCGCTGGCATTTTTCCGAGCCTATGTTAGTGAAACCGGAAATGCTCATTTTTGAATTTGAATTTCAAATAAAAAACGAACTATTCAAGGTACAAAATTAATTTTTGCGCAACAAATTTTAATTTAAAAAGCTACAAATTCTGACATAAAAAAAAATTTTTAATTAATTTTTTTTTTTTTAATTTTGTCCGTTACACAGGGGGTAATGTCTTATTTTAGCGGGAAATTGAATGCAAAGAAAACCAAGCGAGCTACAAAATCGCGGTTTGGTGACTTATCTAGTTAGAGGAGTCTTCAAATTTTGGCAAAAAAAAATTTTGGATTTTGTCATTTTTTTAGATTTTAAGGGCTTGATTTTTAGCTAACTTTTTAGCCAGCGGGAAATTGAGTACCAAAAAAACCGTTGGAGCTACAAATTTTTAGTTAGAGCAACAAATTAGCATAGGATATGCTACACATTTTTGCAAAAAAAAAAACATTGAAAATCTATTTTTTTAAGATTCCGCTGGCATTTTTCCGAGCCTATGTTAGTGAAACCGGAAATGCTCATTTTTGAATTTGAATTTCAAATAAAAAACGAACTATTCAAGGTACAAAATTAATTTTTGCGCAACAAATTTTAATTTAAAAAGCTACAAATTCTGACATAAAAAAAAATTTTTAATTAATTTTTTTTTTTTAATTTTGTCCGTTACACAGGGGGTAATGTCTTATTTTAGCGGGAAATTGAATGCAAAGAAAACCAAGCGAGCTACAAAATCGCGGTTTGGTGACTTATCTAGTTAGAGGAGTCTTCAAATTTTGGCAAAAAAAAATTTTGGATTTTGTCATTTTTTTAGATTTTAAGGGTTGATTTTTAGCTAACTTTTAAGCCAGCGGGAAATTGAGTACCAAAAAAAACCGTTGGAGCTACAAATTTTTAGTTAGAGCAACAAATTAGCATAGGATATGCTACACATTTTTGCAAAAAAAAAACATTAAAAATCTATTTTTTTTAAGATTCCGCTGGCATTTTTCCGAGCCTATGTTAGTGAAACCGGAAATGCTCATTTTTGAATCTGAATTTCAAATAAAAAACGAACTATTCAAGGTACAAAATTAATTTTTGCGCAACAAATTTTAATTTAAAAAGCTACAAATTCTGACATAAAAAAAATTTTTAATTAATTTTTTTTTTTTAATTTTGTCCGTTACACAGGGGGTAATGTCTTATTTTAGCGGGAAATTGAATGCAAAGAAAACCAAGCGAGCTACAAAATCGCGGTTTGGTGACTTATCTAGTTAGAGGAGTCTTCAAATTTTGGCAAAAAAAAATTTTGGATTTTGTCATTTTTTTAGATTTTAAGGGCTTGATTTTTAGCTAACTTTTTAGCCAGCGGGAAATTGAGTACCAAAAAAACCGTTGGAGCTACAAATTTTTAGTTAGAGCAACAAATTAGCATAGGATATGCTACACATTTTTGCAAAAAAAAACATTGAAAATCTATTTTTTTAAGATTCCGCTGGCATTTTTCCGAGCCTATGTTAGTGAAACCGGAAATGCTCATTTTTGAATTTGAATTTCAAATAAAAAACGAACTATTCAAGGTACAAAATTAATTTTTGCGCAACAAATTTTAATTTAAAAAGCTACAAATTCTGACATAAAAAAAAAATTTTTAATTAATTTTTTTTTTAATTTTGTCCCTTACACAGGGGGTAATGTCTTATTTTAGCGGGAAATTGAATGCAAAGAAAACCAAGCGAGCTACAAAATCGCGGTTTTGGTGACTTATCTAGTTAGAGGAGTCTTCAAATTTTGGCAAAAAAAAATTTTGGATTTTGTCATTTTTTTAGATTTTAAGGGCTTGATTTTTAGCTAACTTTTTAGCCAGCGGGAAATTGAGTACCAAAAAAACCGTTGGAGCTACAAATTTTTAGTTAGAGCAACAAATTAGCATAGGATATGCTACACATTTTTGCAAAAAAAAAAACATTGAAAATCAATTTTTTTAAGATTCCGCTGGCATTTTTCCGAGCCTATGTTAGTGAAACCGGAAATGCTCATTTTTGAATTTGAATTTCAAATAAAAAACGAACTATTCAAGGTACAAAATTAATTTTTGCGCAACAAATTTTAATTTAAAAAGCTACAAATTCTGACATAAAAAAAAATTTTTAATTAATTTTTTTTTTTTAAATTTTGTCCGTTACACAGGGGGTAATGTCTTATTTTAGCGGGAAATTGAATGCAAAGAAAACCAAGCGAGCTACAAAATCGCGGTTTGGTGATTTATCTAGTTAGAGGAGTCTTCAAATTTTGGCAAAAAAAAATTTTGGATTTTGTCATTTTTTTAGATTTTAAGGGCTTGATTTTTAGCTAACTTTTTAGCCAGCGGGAAATTGAGTACCAAAAAAACCGTTGGAGCTACAAATTTTTAGTTAGAGCAACAAATTAGCATAGGATATGCTACACATTTTTGCAAAAAAAAAATATTGAAAATCTATTTTTTTAAGATTCCGCTGGCATTTTTCCGAGCCTATGTTAGTGAAACCGGAAATGCACTTTTTTAAGCCTTAACTGTAAATAAAAAATTATGCATAAAAGATACAAAATTTATTTTTGCGCAACAAATTAGCATTCAAAAAGCTACAATTTTGGGCATTAACACAATTATGATTTTCAAATTTTCGTCCGCTAACTTCAGTCTTATTTTAGCGGAATTTTGAATATTTGAAAAACTGTTAGAGCTACAAAATCGGGGTTTGAGCAACAAATTAGCATTTAATTAGCTACAAATTCAGGTTACAAATTAAAAGTAAAATTAGTGTTATTTTAAATTTTTACCGCTAACTTCAGACTTATTTTAGCGGAAAATTGAATAACTCGAAAAGTACTCGAGCTACAAATTTTTGGTTTGAGCAACAAATTAGCATTTAATTAGCTACAAATTCAGATATCAAAATTATTCGATTCCGCCAAAAAGTGTCCGCCAAGATAAGGGACGTGAAAAAAACATCGATGTTAAGTAGCAACGATGGTTTCGGTTCGATATTAACTGACATCGATGTTTGGTCTTCGATGTTTAAATCGATGTTGTTTCAATATCGCACATCCCTATCTGGAAAATACTTTTTTTTGTGTAATTCAGACGTCAAATTATGAAGCCGACCACCTAATTGTCATCTTCAAATGGAAGCAAAAAAACTGTTATACATTATAAGGAATACACTATCCAGTGTATTATAGAGATCAGTGATTTCAACTCTCAAATACATTTCCATATTAGCGCCGCCTGGTGAAGGCTTATGAAAATAAAAAAATTGGCTGATGATCATGATAGTACTATAGATTTTATATACAAAGATAAAACTGCACAGTGATAACCAAAAATAATCAAATAAATAAACTAAATATTCCTGTGAAATTATTTTTTTTTGTTTTGTTTTGTTTATACATTTGACAGCTGTTTGCACTGTTCTCTTTCTTGGGCATGTTCGATTGCTTGAATCAATTTAAGTTCCGGAGAAAGTGTTTATGTACAGTGTACACTGTGCCGGGTTCTGTAATGATGAAATCTGAAACAAAACACATGAGTTTCGATCCATTTTTAAAAGCTTCTCGACGAATTTTGTCGATGCAAGGGTTATAGAACATGAGCATTGGTTTGCGTTCTTCGAAAGCAAAAGAATTTTGAATTAATAAAAGTTTTTCAATTGAAATGTATGGTGACTTCAATCATTTGGTCTGTTTTGTTAAGGGATTTGACAGCAAATTCACTAACCGAACTGTGTCGGTACTGCTTGGATCCTTAAAAAATGAGCTCGGATGGAAATTTTATTTATTTCGGCACTTATTTTTTCTTGTATTAATTCCTTTTGCTGTGTAAACTTAAATACATTTTCAGTCAACAATACAAACTAAATGCAATTGTAATTTGTTTAATCTTTGCTAGTGCAAATAAGTGTGTTTTTCTAAATATTTGTATAGATTCCAAATAAATGTGGCTTGGAAGGAAAAACATTTTTCGTGCTCTTTGTTTGTAGATGTTATGGTTGTTGCTTGTAAAAAAATAAGAACTCGATAAGGGAATTTTCTCTTCATACCTCTTGGTTTCGGTACTTGCTAAGGGCTAGTTTGTTCACACTTTGTCAACTTTAATCAATGATAATTCCAGTTGATTATCATTGAATGCGTTTGTTCAGTAAAAAAAAGCAGAGAAATTTGGTAATTAATGATTACTGATTAAAATTTGGTGGGTTCACTGGTCAAGTTTTCATACATTTTAAATTTGTGATTAAGTTAGTATTTAAGAGAAAACTTGCCAAGTAAATCCACCAAATTTTAATCAGTAATCTTTAATTACCAAAATCTGTCATGATTTGGAATTGTTTTGATATTACTCTACTTAAGATATTTGATCTTAAACTTCATGAACTTAGAACTTGGCATATATTTTAGATCTCATTACTTTTTTTGGCTGACTTTTTACGCACAGGTTTCTTGTACACATAAGAACTTGGCTCCTTTTTTAACATTTATGTTTTTGTTGTGATCTCACTCCTTTTTGCAAAGATTTATTTTGCCAGGTGAAAGTCAAGCCCTACCGTTCCACAAAGTTTCATAATTCTACGACAACCGAAAGTGCTCCATACAAATAATAGCAATTCTGATAAAATGGGTGGATGGAACCCTCCCCCTGAATGGACAATTCCAAATTTTCGATTTTTTTCCTTTCTAAGTACTTCAAGTGCTACCGACCTACCAATTTTCATCGTTCTACAACAATCAGAAGTGCTCCATATAATTATAAGAATTTTTAAACATGTGGGTGGATGCCACGCCCCCTGAATGCAAAATTCCAATCATTCAATTTTTTCTTTCTAAGTACTTTAAGTCCTACCGACCTACCAATTTTCATCGTTCTACAACAATCGGAAGTGCTTCATAGTTTATAAGAATTTTTAAGAGTGTATGTCGATGCCACGCCCCCTGAACTGAAACACCCAATTTTTCGATTTTTTTTTCTTCTAAGTAGGGTAGAAGGGGGACCCTCTGCCATAGGGGGACCTTTGCCAATCGAACTTTTATGTCGAACGAACAAAATGTAAAATATCGAAAAATCGATTTTTAATGCATATCCCTATATACAAACTTCTGACAAAATTTGGCAGTTCTCCGCTAGACACCAACCGAGTTGGAGGTGTGTGTTGCTTTTTCAAGTGCCAGATTCTAAATTACAAGGTAAGCAATCTTCGTTAATTTCTATTTTTTTTCTCATTCAATATCTTTTCGCTTCAAATATCTTTTGTTAGTATATTTTTTGTGGTAAATAGTTTTGATTTACATTAATTGCTTACAAGGAAAAAAAGTTATGAGTAAATTTTCAAAAAAAACAGCTAGTGGGGAGCCTTTGCCGGTTATTAGTGGGTAGGTGTTCCTGGCAAAAGCACCCCATGACGTGGCTCTGCCATTGGCAAAGAAAATGAAATAAAAAGTCTGAATTATAAATATTTAAGTTACTTTTAATATAATTGAATTAATAAATATGTTTTGTTACGTTATTTAAATGTTTAGTCTTTTTTTGTATTTGCTGACTTTGATATTTAGGTACCTGGCAAATGTACCCCATACCCATGGCAAAGCATCCCTACCAGCGAGGCCCTGCCATACCAAAAATTTTTATTTTTAATTAAAAATTAAAAATATCAATCATTAAAGTATCAAGATGAAATGTACTTTAAAATGAAGATATTAAAGAAGGGAACATTTAGATAGCAAGAAAATTGAAAACAAGCTAAAATTTTCGCGTAAGGTCAAAATCCCGAAATCCTGGCAAAGGCTCCCCCGGCTACCCTACTTTAAGGCATACCGACCTACCAATTTTCATCGTTCTACAACCATCGGAAGTGCTTCATATAATTTATAAGAATTTTTTATAATGTGGGTGGATGCCACCCCCTGAACTGAAACTTCCAATTTTTCGATTTTTTTTCTTCTAAGTACTTCAAGGCCTATCGACCTACCAATTTTCATCGTTCTACAACAATCGGAAGTGCTCCATATAATTTATAAGAATTTTTAAGAATGTGGGCAGATGCCACGCCCCCTGAATGGAAAATTCCAATTTTCAATTTTTTTCTTTCTAAGTACCTCAAACCATACCAACCTACAAATTTTCATTGTTCTACAGCAATCGGAAAGGCTCCATATAATTTATAGAATATTTAAGAAAGTGGGTGGATGCCACGCCCCCTGAATAGAAAATTGCAGATTTTCGATTTTTTCTTTTGTATGTACCACAAGGCCTACCGTTGTGCGAAATTTCAAGTTTCTACGATGTCGGGAAGTGCTCCATAATTTTGATGTTCTGTCAGTGAGTCAGTCAGTTACGGTTTTTGCGATTTTTGAAGTCCTATATCTTGGGAACTACTAATGCTAAAGAGTTGAAATTTGGTGAGCCACCTGTGTTTGATCAGTTCAGCAAATACTCCGAATTTGAAGTTTCTGACTTTATTGGTACTGAAGTTAGAGGGGGGTTGAAAATCGCCTGAGTTTGTTCCTGTAAAAAGGGTGTAGTGCCGCGAACTTGGCTGGGCACTACCGTGCCCTTTGATCCAGATCCAGATCCCGATGATAATAAAACACGCCTAGTGTTAATTTAAGGAAACAGAACTTTTATCCTGTCATATCCTTAGTTTGTCATTTTGCGATGTAATAGTGGAGCCCAGGTAGACAAAGTCCTTGACGACTTCGTACCTATCCATCGTAACGTTTTGCCCGAGTCGACGATGTTGAGATTCCATATCAGATTTGTTCAAGGGATTGAGTTTTTGTATGTGAAACTTCTCTGGGTTCCTTAAAAAGATTTAAATTTCAAAGCAAAATTGAGTGCATATAAAGTTAAGGTAACATGAAATCGAACATTACATCATAGCTTTGTATATAAACTTTATAGTAATATCATCAGCATCGATGTTTCACAACAATCATGTTGAAACCCCATGCTTGCTTCCTTGTATATTTTTAGCTGTTTCATTTTAACTTTTTAGTTGTGAAAATGCTTTGCTGGGGGAAGGTTGCTTGCTGTTGGTTCTCAGCGCTCTTCCCTTAGTAAGCAAAAAGAATGTGTTTGTTCGTGTTTTATGAAGGTATGTTGGTAGTTTTACGCGAATCACCTAGTATGCAAAGATAAAATAAGGAATTTTATTAACCCCTACAGCGACTTTAGGGGGTGAAAATAAAAAATCTAAAAAATTAAGATTTTTTTTTTTTTATTTAGAGCTGATTTAGGCCAATCCAATATGACATTTTTTTAAAGCCCACCCTACTGTACATATAAAAATTCAGTTAGCTATCTATGTAGATATCGGAAATAAAATTATTTAGGGTTCCTACAAAATTTTGAAATTTTTACATTCGTAATGTAATTAAAATGTAATGTTATGTAATTTAAATACTTCTCTTAATGTCTTCCAAATTTTATAATTAATACATCCATTGTAAGGTTATAATAACAGACATTATTTGTATGTTCATGTGTAGGTAGGTTTAAGGCTGATATAACAGCCATCCAGAAAGTGCGATGGGATGGAGAGGGTATACGGAGGATGAAGTCGTGTGGCATCTTGAACGACTCTTTGGTTGTGGTTTTGTGGTAAGGGGAAGACTGAGGAAAAAAGTGTTGGGCTTCAGAAATGTCGGCGAGCCCCTGGTCACAATCCGCGTCAAAGCAAAATTCAAAAATGTTACGTTGATCTGAGCTCACGCCCCAACGGAAGACAAGGATGACTCAACCAAGGAAGACTTCTACGATCTCCTCGAGAGTACGCATGATAGGTGCCCCTAATACGAAGTCAAGTTCATTCTTGGCGACTTCAACGCCAAAATCGGACAGGAGGGCATCTTTGGTTCGATAGTCGGAGGACACAGCCTGCACGACAACACTTCCGGTAACGGACTGAGCCTGATTGACTTTGCGGCGGGGCGTAACATCTGTAGAATTCTGAAGAATAATTTAGAGTCTTCTGCGCAAATAAAAACAAGAGAGTTAAATAAATAATCAACTTATTCTGTTGAAACAATATTTTAGAATAATATTTATTGAAACATTTAATTGATAACAAACATAAAAAGTTGACGATGCCACCATATTTTGCTTTTGACACGACCAACTTATAGTTCCTCCATTGAAAAATATGATGCGTCCACTGTTTGACTTTCTGTCTGTTCGATCATCAGCCCATGTAGCGTCAGCATAGCCAAATAGTGACAAATCATTTGATTGAATGTTGCTGAGCTTTAGTTTCATTTGATGTGTTGTTTTAAGATATCTCACCACACGTTTGAGCTGATTCCAATCTTCTGTGGTTGGTTTTGATACTTTTTGAGCTAAAATGCTCACACTCGCTGAAATATCAGGTCTTGTATTTACTGATAAGTATAATAATCGTCCAATTAATTCTCGATACTTCGTGTTGTTTTCCAGCTGAATTGATGGTACTGCTTTCCCATAGTTGACTTCTAATGGTGTTTTAGCTTCCTTTGCATCTATCAAGCCAAAATCTGATGCGATCCTCATGATGTATTTTGACTGGAAAAGCTCAAAATTTCCGTATGAATCTTTGCTAACTTCCATTCCAAGATATTGTCTAATTTGTCCCAAATTTTGCATTTTAAATTTTGAATTGAAAACACTTTCGATCTCCGTCATTTGATCCATTGTACTACAAACCACTATAATATCATCTACATAGACAATAATGTAGCAGAAATTTCCACCAATCCATTTCGAGTACATATGTACATGGATCATTGAAGCTTTGATGAAAGTTCCCTTCAATTAGCACATCATTCAATTTGATGTTCCAGGATCTTGCTGCCTGCTTAAGTCCGTAAATGCTTTTCTTCAATAAGCAAACTTTCGATTCATTGGTGCTTCTAAATCCCTCCGGTTGTCGCATATAAATTGTTTCAGTCAAGTTCCCATTCAAAAAAGCTGTTTTAGCATCCAAGTGATAAACTAGCATTTTTCTTTTTGCCGCTACAGATAGTAAGGTTCTGAATGTTGTGTGAAGCACAACAGGTGCAAAAACTTCGTCATAGTCTTCGCCATATTTTTGAGAATAGCCTTGTGCTACATACCTTGCTTTGTATCGGTCAATCTCACCACTTGTATTGGTTTTTATTTTAAAAACCCATTTTCCTCCAATTGCTGTCTTTCCTTTTGGTAAATCCACAAGTTCCCATGTCCCGTTTGATTCGTGTGACTCGATCTTCTCCAGCATTGCAATGAGCCAATGCTCCTTATCATCGCTTTCGATAGCTTCAGTGTACGTCTTTGGCTCAATAAGTTCCTTCGCCATGAACAATCCGTTAAGCTTGTGTTTCTTCTCATCGCCTAAACGTTTTGGTGGAACTCCTTTATTTTCGCGCTGTGAAATTCGTTTCGGTTCAGGCAAATCTGGTATATGATTCTCATTTTCTGTTGACTGGTTCTGAAGTTCTTTATGGCTGTTTTGAATGTCTTGTCCCTCGTTCTGTATTACATGCTTCGCAAAAGAAGTTGCCTTGTTGTTATTTCTTGATTTACGAATAGAACTCAGTTCAACAAACACTTCATTTTCGCAATTATCGTCTTTATCAATAATCATATTTGAACTTGTAAATCTTACATCTCGACTTATAATGATCTTCTTTGTTTTTGAATTGTAGCATCGATAAGCTTTTGACTGCTCATCATATCCAAGAAAGATCATTTCGATACCAACACTGTCCAGCTTTTGTCTTCTTTCTGTTGGTATATGAACAAAGCATTTTGATCCAAATATTTGAAAAACGTTTCATATCATATCATATCTGTTGTTCTCGTAATGACACGATTTTGAATGAAATTTGCAGTTGCTACTGCTTCACCCCTAAAGTTGAATGAAAGGTTTGCATCTATAAGCATGCGACGTGCCATTTCAATTAACGTACGGTTTTTCCTTTCTGCCTTACCATTTTGCTGGGGACTGTATGGTGCTGATAATTGAGTCTGTATTCCATTCGTTTTCATGAAATCTGTTAAGTTCTTTCCCATGTTTTCACCACCTCTGTCTGAACGAATGATTTTCGGTTTTCTTAAAAATTTCGTTTCACAAAATGCAACAAACTCCTTCAACTTCTGGTTGACTTCTGATTTATGTGATAGCAAAGAAATAATTGTAAAGCTTGAGTAATCGTCAATGAATGTAACGATATATCGTTTGCCACCTGGAGTAATTCTTTGCATAGGTCCACACACATCCGTATGGATTAAATCTAATGATGCTGAAGATTCCGATTTTGACTTCTTTGGAAATGGTACTCTGGTTAATTTTCCTTTCATGCAGGTATCACACGTTTCTTTTAGTCCGCAATCGACTATCTGCAAGTCTTCAATCGTTCCTTTTGACTCCATAGTACGAATAGCTTCTGGATTTCGGTGCCCCATCTTTCGATGCCACGTATGTATACATTTATCGTTATGTTGTAACGCACATATTACATCTGGCTGACGTAAAACATACATGTCACCAACTGCATCAGCGACACCTACTTGTTCTCCTTTATACTTTATTTCTCCAATGCGTTCATCAAATTCAATGCGCATACCGTGGTTGGTAAGACGTTTAACTGACAAAATATTGCCGACCAAGTTAGATACAAATAGAACTTCTGTGATCTTGGCTTTGTGTATGTCATTATGCTCGTTACAAAATTGTAAAAATCCAGTGCCGATTCCTTCCACTTGAGCTACATCACCATTTGCCAATTTAAATGTACTTTTGTAGGATTCATCAAGTTTTGTAAAAAATCGCTTGTCATTAACTGCATGTCTGGTTGCACCTGAGTCGACTATCCATTCATACTTCTTCCCATGACCAACTATGAAGAGAAAATTTTGTTCATTAAAAGATTTCAATGAAGTACCCGATGCAGTTTTCTCCTCGATAGAGTTCACTTTATCTGCTGAGTTCCTTTTGCCTTTGAACTTTTTCGATAACCATTCTTTGTATTTTGGACAATTTTTCTTAAAATGGTCTTGCTTTTTACAGAAAAAGCATATGTTCACTTTTCCCATAACCTTTAAGACTGAATCACTGGTAACTTCATCTGAATGAAAATGTCGTTCGTATTCAGCGATTACTCGTTGTTGAACCAACGCATATGTCACCTCTTCTTCTTTACGTGCCTCCAGTGTGGTGATTAATGCATCATAACTGCCTGGTAAACTGCTAAGGAGCATTGCTGCACTCCATTTATCCGACAACGTCTCTTCACCAATATCATGCAGTCTTGTAAACAAATCTTGCATTTTGTTTATGTGAGCTTTCACATCACCACCTTCTTCAAGCTTTAAAGGGCATATTGATCGCATCAAAAATACTTTATTTGAAAGTGTATTTTTCTCGTGATATTCTTTTAATGCATCCCATGACTGTTTCGCTGTTCTTTTTGATCGAATAAGTGCCAGTTGATCATCTTCAACCGACAAGCCAATTGCGCCCTCTTGCTTCGTCGTCAAATTGATCCCACTCATCGATATCCTTTTGATTCTGGACTACTTCAGTTGTGCTTCTTTTTTCTTCAGGTCTTTTTCCTAATATCACCTTTTTCCACAGATTTTGCTTCAGTAACAACAGTTCAATTTTAAACTTACAATTTGCGTAATTGGTATTATTGAGTTTTGCAAACTTGGGCATTATACCTTCTGCCATTATTCTTAAACAAAACTCTGCTTCGTTTCTCTGTTGCGATCTTGACCTCTTTTGGTATTTCAACAAACTAAATTTAACCCTTGTTTTTGTTCTTTATAAGTCTCATAATCTGTAGAATTCTGAAGAATAATTTAGAGTCTTCTGCGTAAATAAAAACAAGAGAGTTAAATAAATAATCAACTTATTCTGTTGAAACAATATTTTAGAATAATACATATTTATTGAAACATTTAATTGATAACAAACATAAAAGTATATGATAAAAAAATTATATGTACAGTGTGAACGCTACAGGTAACATATTTCAACAACATCATCATAGCCAGCACTCGATTCCCACACCTCAATATACACAAAAGGAGCGGGTGGTCTCCTGATCAACGAACCGTCAACCAGATTGATCATGTCGCGATAGACGCCAGGCATGCTTCCAGTATCCTGGATGTCCGAATGTTCCGAGGGGCCAACATTGACTCGGACCATTACTTGGTTGTAGCTCAAGTACGTATGCGAATATCTATGACACCACAGCGCCGAGCGGATGCTGTGAAAAGATTTGATGCCGCGAAGTTAAATTCATAAGAGATTGCCAGGACCTTTGTTGACCAAGTCTCTCTTAACTTTTCAGTGACTCCGCCACCAACACCAACTGTAGAGGACCAGAGATGTGCTGGGTTTAACTAGGCGACCACAACAAAACCCCTGGTTCGATGAAGAATGCCGGTTGGCGCATGCAGCCAAGAACGAGGCCTACGAATCAATGCTGCAAACTAGAACCAGAGCTGCTGGGAGAACAGCCTGGGAGCTCTACGGGCAAAAACCAAGGGAGGAGCGCCGACTTCTCAGGAGGAAAAAGAGAGAGCATGCGAAGCGGGACTGTTGCGCTAGGGGGGATGTTCGAAAGTTCTACCGAAGGGTGAGGCAATCTACCCCAGGCTTCAAGGCCAGAACGGAAGCCTGCCGAGACGAGAGTGGGAATATGGTAGATAATAGACACACAGTCGGTGCTGAGGATCTGGAAACAACACTTTTCTAGACTGCTAAACGGCGAAGATGGCCAAATACAGAATAATCCATTCAACCTGGACGATGATGGTCAAAATTTCCGTCCACCCGACCTAAATGAAGTGCGGTTAGCGATAGCCAAGCTTAAAGCGTACAAGCAAAGATAATATAATACAAGGATGTCGCATCCAGTAGAACGAAAGTGAACCCAAAAAATAATCGGCCGTATCTGATATCAGATACGACAACATGTTGCTAAATGTTGCATTGGTCAATTTTAAGAGCGAGAGAGGAAAATCTCTGTGGATACAATTTAAAATTTGAAATCTCTTCAAAATGTATATTCTAGGACACGAATAGTATAAATGACGTATAGGTAGGTACATAAATTTAATTTTTTTTATGAAGCGATTCCAGCTTTTTGGTTGCGTGTGGAGGAGACTTGCTGCGGTCGGTGGTTGTTTTTTTTTAGTTTTTTGCTAATCCTTCATTTGTGTGTTCATGATATTGATGTGTATCTGTATAGACATGCAGTTACATTATTGTTGTTGGTAGCGATCTTTGAATAAAAGGAAGGTAGTAAGGATTTTCTTATTGTGTTTGTTTTTTGTGAGGTATGTATATCTATGTATATACATCGAACATTGTTGGTTAGTTTGTATTCCTTGTGAAATTAAAGGAAATCCATTTTAATTAATTTATTTACAAGTGAATCTATATTTCATAACTTGTGAGGTAGGTAGGTAGTACATAGGTACGTGTGAAATGTGTATGCTCCATTTTTTTTTATATATATATACGTGATAACGCATTGCTTTTTAATTAAGGCAGGCATTTCTATTTTTTTGTTTTTCAATAGGTAGATAGGTATCCCTACTTTGATAGAATTATGTATTAGGAAAAAAGTGATGCGTACATAGGCACATACATAGATAGTTAGATACGTAGGTGCATGTAACTTGTCGTATTTTTAAGATTAGTAGGTAGGTAGGTATGTTAAGATTTCAAACAAATAATATTGCTTTGCATCATACAGATTTTGAAAAATTATAATTTGTATGACATTTTTTAATACATAGTTTAAAAATGGAGCTCCAAGATTTCGTATTTGGAAGGTTCTAAAAAACACAACAAAAAAGATGTAGGAAAAAAGCCAAAACAGGTCGATAAGATAAGTTTAATTAACTTTTAAATTCACTATTTAGTTTATTTGAATTAAGTTCCAGGTGTCCAGAAGCTATAGATTTTTTAATTTTCCATTTAAAACTGTTCGATGCCTATAAACGATTATTTTTTTAGGTGATATCGTAAAAAACGAAATTCGGTAATCACATATTTGCACAATTTTCTCTCAATTTTTTTATTTTTAAATAATTTATAATCATGATTGTGACGCTTTTATACCACGTAGGATAATAAAAATGAGTATCAAAATAACCATTATTGTATTTATACCTATGCGAAATTAATGAAAGCCAAAGTACCTAATCCATTCATGCACTCAACAGATATGAGTTCATATGTTATAGCGCTCAAATATTGCCGTTATCTCCGTTCAATAGAATTTTATGATTCTAATTTGGTAATCATATTCAAATCAATAACTTCTATCATCTGTCAAAATGTCAGCCCCACCCTTTAAAATGATAAAAATTAAATACTAAACATAGATTCATTCATCGGTTTCCGATACCACCGAGACGATACCAGTTCCAAAGCATCCGAAACTATACCGAGCTGATACCAATACCATACTTTTTGGACGGAAAATTGCCGAGACTTTTATTTATTATAAACAAACAATTGTTCTTGTAAATGATTTCACGGAAACGGACTTTATCGATTTCGATGAAATTTTCAGTATTTCTCTCTTTAGCAGAAAGAAGATTTAGAGAATGAATTTATTTAAAACCATCACCAACTTTTCTGGTATCCATCAGTTCTAGTAATTTTGAACAAAATATAAAAAAAAAATAAAAAAAAAATTAAAATCGTTCTTTTGTTCTTTATTGTATAAACAAATCGAAAAATAGCTTAGAGCCTTAAAACAAGTATGCAATTTGATTAAATACTTGAAAAAAGATGAATACATGCAAACAAAAATTTAATTTCGTTGGAGCGGTTTGCCAAAATTTTGACATGCTAAATTTGATTGAATTCGTTAGTGAGAACATTTTGACATGCAAAATTTGATTGAATTCGGTTAAGCCGTTAATGAGAAAATTGAAAATTATAAAAACCGTTATATGGCAGGTACCGTTAATAATATAGCTTTTGGTAAATTTTTGATTACCAAACAGTAGGTACACCATACCTAAAATAATATACTAATGTTTATAATCAAAATCGTTATAGCCGTTCGTAAGATAAATAAGCTTTTCCTTAACGGTTGTGTAGCAAGCCTAACTCACTTTTGGGGTGCTTGTTTAGAGTGAGCCCCCTTGCCTCTCACTTTTGGGGTGGGGTGCTTGTTTAGAGTGAGTCCCCTCGCCTCTCACTTTTGAGGTGCTTGTTTTGAGTGAGTCTTCTTGCCTCTCACTTTTGGGGTGATTGTTTTTTTTTTGGATTTCTCCATATCAGTATACTTCTTAGCGCAGAAGAATAAGTTCTAAAGGTAATGATGAAACATTTTGTTTAAATTGTTAAAAAATATAAAAAGTACACACTTTTTAAAATTATGTGCAAAAACTAGTGAAAAACGCAAAAGAAACTATACAGGCTCAAAATTAAAATCACTTATTGTCATAAAAGGAAGGTAGTAAGGATTTTCTTATTGTGTTTGTTTTTTGTTTTGTTATTGCTTTAATGATTACAAAAGCAGAATTTTCGAAGAAACAAGCGTTTGGTCCATAAAATATCTTTTGGAATATTAATTTTTCATCTTTTGTCCACTATGTATTTTAATGTTCTATTAATTTTTTGCGTTGTCTGAAATGATGAGCGAAAATATATTTCAGGGATATACAAAATTTTTCGAAAACTTTTGTATAGCATTTTTTGAGCCTGTATAAAGTCTCGGCAATTTTCGGTCCAAAAAGTATGGTATTGGTATCAGCTCGGTATAGTTTCGGATGCTTTGGAACTGGTATCGTCTCGGTATCGGAAACCGATGAATGAATCTATGTTTAGTATTTAATTTTTATCATTTTAAAGGGTGGGGCTGACATTTTGACAGATGATAGAAATTATTGATTTGAATATGATTACCAAATTAGAATCATAAAATACTAGTGAACGGAGATAACGGCAATATTTGAGCGCTATAACATATGAACTCATATCTGTTGAGTGCATGGAATGGATTAGGTACTTTGGCTTTTATTAATTTCGCATAGGTATAAATACAATAATGGTTATTTTGATACTCATTTTTATTATCCTACGTGGTATAAAAGCGTCACAATCATGATTATAAATTATTTAAAAATAAAAAAATTGAGAGAAAATTGTGCAAATATGTGATTACCGAATTTCGTTTTTTACGATATCACCTAAACAAATAATGGTTTATAGGCATCGAACAGTTTTAAATGGAAAATTAAAAAATCTATAGCTTCTGGACACCTGGAACTTAATTCAAATAAACTAAATAGTGAATTTAAAAGTTAATTAAACTTATCTTATCGACCTGTTTTGGCTTTTTTCCTACATCTTTTTTGTTGTGTTTTTTAGAACCTTCCAAATACGAAATCTTGGAGCTCCATTTTTAAACTATGTATTAAAAAATGTCATACAAATTATAATTTTTCAAAATCTGTATGATGTAAAGCAATATTATTTTTTTGAAATCTTAACATACCTACCTACCTACTAATCTTAAAAATACGACAAGTTACATGCACCTACGTATCTAACTATCTATGTATGTGCCTATGTACGCATCACTTTTTTCCTAATACATAATTCTATCAAAGTAGGGATACCTATCTACCTATTGAAAAACAAAAAAATAGAAATGCCTGCCTTAATTAAAAAGCAATGCGTTATCACGTATATATACCTATATCAAAAAAAAAATGGAGCATACACATTTCACACGTACCTATGTACCTAGCTACCTCACAAGCTATGAAATATAAATTCACTTGTAAATAAATTAATTAAAATGGATTTCCTTTATTTTCACAAGGAATACAAACTAACCAACAAAGTTCGATGTATATACATAGATATACATACCTCACAAAAAACAAACACAATAAGAAAATCCTTACTACCTTCCTTTTATTCAAAGATCGCTACCAACAACAATAATGTTACTGCAAGTCTATACAGATACACATCATTATCATGAACACACAAATGAAGGATAAGCAAAAAACTAAAAAAAAACAACCATCGACCGCAGCAAGTCTCCTCCACACGCAACCAAAAAGCTGGAATCGCTTCATAAAAAAAATTAAATTTATGTACCTACCTATACGTCATTTATACTATTCCTGTCCTGGAGATATACATTTTGAAGAGTTTTCAAATTTTAAATTGTATCCACAGAGATTTTCCGCTCTCGCTCTTAAAATTGACCAATGCAACATTTAGCAACATGTTGTCGTATCTGATATCAGATACGGCCGATTATTTTTTGGGTTCACTTTCGTTCTACTGGATGCGACATCTTTGTACTATATTATCTTTGGTACAAGGCTGCTGATGCAGATGGCCTTCCAGCCGAGCTATTCAAAGCAGGCGGAGATGACTTGGTAGGGAGTATACACCAACTTATCTCCAAAATTTGGTCGGATGAAAGTATGCCCGATGAATGGAACCTCGGTATAGTGTGCCCCAGATGTTCAAAGGGTAGACATGTGCATTCAAGAGGACACAAGCGTCCACAAGCTTTGTTTCAAAGCGAACCTTTGTCTATCAACTCCTACTCTCACCTCTCCGCGGTACACATTGGGTGCCTAGTACCTTTAACTGAAGATGGGGTTCCAATCCCTGTGGACGGTTTTAGGGGGCAGCAAACGAGGGAGGGGGGGAGGAGTGTTCCCACTAAGGCACTTCTCCTTCATCCAGGCGGCAGCGGAAGAATTCTCCAGATAGAATCAACGGTGGCGTCTACAGTCCCAGTTAGGTTGAACTATACTTAACGAACACCTTATACGGGCTACTACGGCATATTCGGAGCTCAGGCCTATAAGGAGCGGTTAATCCAACTCCCCGCCCTTGGAGTTATATATATAGGGTCTGGTCCTCCAGGTTGGGGGTCGTGCCGTCGGGGTGACTTCCCGGCCACATAAAGCTTTTTTAGTTGCAAAGCAACAACAAGCCTCAGATACGGACGGATTTACTGTTGTCGAACCTAGCAAACGAAATAAGGACAACGAAGTTCGGATCTGCACGTGGAATGTTCTGTCTCTCTATAGACCACGTGCAGCCAAATATTTAGCGGAGGCCCTAGATTGCTACAAAGCAGACATCACCACCATCCAAGAAGTGCGATGGGATGGGCCGGGCAAGAGAAAACTGAAAGACTGCGATATCTACTACGGTGACTGCTACCGACCACAAGGGCAGCGTCTCTTTGGATGTGGATTCGTCGTTAGAGGCAGACTTAGGCAAGAAGTCTGGAGTTTCAACTATGTGAACGAGCGCCTCACGACAATTCGCATCAAGGCTAAGTTCGCCAACATCAGCCTCATATGCGCGCATGCCCCCACAGACCGAGGTCTTGGCAGTGACAAAAGCAGCTACGCAAATATCAATGATGGCGATACCACGAGCTGATATCACCCTCTCTATTGATAGCCAAGCAGCAATAAAAACAATTTCTGCCACCGAGATGCATTCGAAGCTGGTGACTTGCTGTCGCGAAGAGCTTAGGGTTCTTGGCATGCAGCATGACATTAGACTCTGCTGGGTTCCCGGTCATAGTGATGTACAGGGAAACGAGAGAGCTGATGAGCTGGCGAGAACAAAATATCAAAGTACCAACCTGTAGCATCAAACAGGAAATTGGTAACAAAACATTAGAAAAAAACCAATGAAAGATCGAATCTGCTTGAAACATGCGCCACAACTAGAAAGTTATGGCCAAATTTCAATAAGCAGAGAACAGACAAAATTATGCAAATGAACAAGAAACATCTCCGTTCTCTTGTCAGCATAATGACCGGACACAACCTACTGAGATACCATAAAAAGGAAAGGAGACTCAGTACTGACGACCTTTGCAGAGGGTGCAGCGAAGAAGAAGCACATGAGGATACCTTACACTTCCTTTGCCACTGCCCAGCACTCTGTCATTTAAGAAAGAAACATCTAGGAAATCATTTCTATGACGACCTAGAGGAACTTTCTGGAACTTCAGCTAATAGCCTTCTGAATTTCATCAACGCCTCTAAATGGCTTGATTGCTAACAGAACACATAGGTTTTTACATTAAGTGGAATACAATTTCCTAGGGTATCACAACGGATCAACATAGATCTAAGTGTGACGGTAACGAGATCAACTGTCAGCCCTTCTACCTAACCTAGCCTATGCCCCCACAGAGGAGAAAGATGACGAGACCAAGGACGAGTTCTACGTGCTCCTGGACGAGACATATGACCAATGCCCTAGCTATGACATTAAAATTATCTTGGGTGATTTTAATGCCAAGCTAGGAAAACAAGACGTCTTTGGTGGCACAATCTAGCACAATGTACTCAAGGGGACATGGCGAATTCCTGGTCAATCAACCGCTAACCAGATTGACCACATTACGATCGACGCAAGGCACTCCTCCAGTATCAAGGATGTCCGAACGTTCCGAGGAGCCAACGTTGACTCGGACCACTACCTCGTTTTTGCCAAGGCAATGCTACGGATATCCAGACCAAAGCCAAAGCAGGGAAATACTGTAAGGAAGTTTAACGTCGGACGGCTACAGTCACAAGAAATCGCCAGGTCTTTTTCCGATCGAGTCTCTCGCACTGTCTTAAATAGTCCTATACCACCAACTGCAAGCATCGAGAACCAGTGGAAGAATTGTCAGGAAACCATCAGAGATCCCGCCTCTGACGTGCTGGGCTTTGCTCGACCCCCACAGCGAAACCCCTGGTTCGACGAAGAATGCCGACAACAGGCATACAAAGCGGTGCTGCATAGAAGGACCAGAGCTGCTCGCGAGCTCTACTAGCAGAAGAGGAGGGAGGAACACAAGTTTCTAAGAAGGAAAAAGAAAGAGCATGAGAAGCGTGCGATCGAGGAAATAGAGGGATGCCATTGCAGGAATGAAGTTCGGAAGTTTTACCAAAAGGTAAAGAGAACCTCCCAGGGTTACAAGGCCCGGACGGAAGCCTGCAAGGAAGATCAGGGGAACATCGTAGTAGAATCGCAGTCGGTGCTGAGGATATGGAAAAATCATTTCTGCAAATTGTATAACGGCGATGACGAACCGAATTCCGCTACCACGCAGATTGTACCATTCAACCTGGATGACACACGTAAGCCAACAATTCCGTCCACCCGATCTCGACGAAGTCACGATAGCTATATCTTAACTTAAGTCCAATAAAGCTGCTGGAGCTGATGGCCTTGCGGCTGAGCTATTCAAAGCGGCTGGCGATGAATTGGTTAGGAGTATGCACCAGCTCATCTGTAAAATATGGTCCGAGGAAAGCATGCCCGATGAATGGAACCTCAGCATTGTTTGCCCGATCCTTAAGAAAGGCGATCCTCTGGACTGCACCAAATACAGAGGCATCAGTCTTCTTAATATCGCCTACAAGATCTTCTCTGCCGTACTTTGTGAACGCCTGAAGCCATTCGTCAACAACCTGATAGGTCCATATCAGTGTGGCTTTAGGCCAGGGAAGTCTACCATCGACCGAATATTCGCACTACGGCAGATCTTGGAGAAAACCCAGGAGTTTCAAATCGATACCCACCACCTTTTCATCGATTTCAAGGCCGCGTATGACAGCATTTATAGAGACGAGCTATAAAGAGCAATGTCTAGTTTTGGCATCCCTGCCAAACTCGTCCGTTTGTGCAGAATGACGATGGAGAATGCACGCTGCTCCATCAAGGTCGGCAAAGACCTCACCGACACCTTTGATGTCAAAAAATGATTTAGGCAAGGCGACGCGCTGTCATGCGACTTCTTCAACATCGTTCTTGAAAGAATAGTGCAAAACTCTCACGTCAACACTAGAGGCACAATCTTTCAAAAATCCGTCCAATTACTTGCTTACGCTGACGACATTGACATAATCGGACGAACAAAGCGTAATGTCAGTGGTGCTTTTGTGAGTATTGAGAAGGAAGCCAAGAGGATGGCTTTAACGGTGAATGAAGGCAGAACGAAATATATGCTGTCAACAAGAAAGGACACCCAACACCGACGTCTAGGACAGAACGTCACTATAAACAGCTATAATTTTGAGGTGGTCAGAGACTTTGTCTACCTACCCAACTAACATACTCTTCAGAGTTAAGCTCCCGAAATCTACAAATCCTCTCTCATAAGGTTCTTTTAGATCCCATAGCTATACTTAATAATTAAAATCTTGCAATGAAACTTTAATTACTCTAATAGTAATTTTATAATAAGACTGCGTCTCTTTTCAAATTCAAATTCAAATTCCCAACGCTTAAATCTATTATGAAATCAGTTTTTTCTTCCTTAGTAGGAGTGTATAAACTTGAAGTCTTATAATAATCTTATTATGAAATTTGATCTCTGTTAACAATATTGTAATGCTTATAATCCCATAGTAAAACACTTAAAAGCCGCTATGCACGGCGGCTATGTTATACTCTACTAAAAATCTACTAAAAAGCTTTTATAGGATCTGTTAAGTAAAATAGTATAAAAACACAATAAACAAATATCTGCGTTGTAAAAAAAAACAAAACATTTTCAAAAAAATGACAATAATCAATGGAAGTAAGTAATGAAATATTCAATATTTTACACGGGACAGTTCAAAGTGCTGCGTAAAGATACTCTATTGCCAAAAAAGTGAACATGAGAAAAAAAAAGATAAGAAAAAATACAAAAAAATAATTGAAATATGCGTTATTTTGATAGCGCTTTGTTTTTTTTGGAGGTAAAATGTAAGTATTAAATAGTAAATTTTCAACCGCAATCAAATTTTGGTCCAATTGTGTGAGAAACAACTAATAATTATGTCCATATTAGGTAGAAGTCAAACATAATATTATTGATTCCCTCATAAGATAAATACTCTTACAAAAATAAATAGTTTTTTGACGTGATAAAAATAAAAATCTGGTAACGAGATATCAAATCTCATAAAAAATATTTTACTCTTGTTATGAGATAGAAAATTGCCTCTAGTAGCTAGGCCGTTTAACGCTCATAACTATCGTATAAGTATCTTGTAGTAAATGTTACTTGGGTAGGATCCGCTATAAACTCAGCGAACGATACCAGTGCTGAGATCAAACGAAGAATTACTCTTGCCAATCGCTGTTTCTTCGGGCTAAGAAGGAAATTGAGAAGCAAAGCCCTCTCTCGAGCAACTAAACCGTCCCTGTATAAGACGCTTATCTACACAACTACATTTTACAACTTCATCGCACAATTACATCAGTTACAATTATAATTTGTTAAACTTTTTTGTCTTTTATTTCATAGCTCCAGTTGAACGTTTGAACTAGACAAATTTAACTGATGTAGTTGTAGGATTTAGATGTACGATGTAGTTGATGTAGCTGATGTAGCACTGTTGTAATAGCGCTGAAATAGGCCCCTGATGTATGGTGCAGAGGCATGGACACTGCTAACGGTGGATGAGAACGCGTTAGGCTGTTTTGAGAGGAAAATTCTCCGGGTGATTTTTGGTCCTATCTGCATAGATAGGGAATGGAGAAGAAGATACAACCACGAACTGTATGGGCTGTACAGCGACACCAACCTAGCCTGAAAAGTGAAAAGCCAACGACTAAGATGGCTGGGTCACCTAGAGCGAATGGACACCAATGCTCCGGCCCGGAAAGTCTTCAAATCCAACCTCAGCGTAAAAGGTGGCGCACGCAAGTTGAAGAAGACGTCAACCAACTTGGCGTGTGAAACTGGAGACAGCTAGCTAGAAACCGAGCCGGCTGGAAGAAGCTTGTTCGTTGAGGCCCTGGTCCACCCCGGACTGGAGCGCCACCTTAAGTAAGTAAGTAAGTAAGTATAGTGTGCCCCATCCACAAGAAAGGAGATGCTCTGACTTGTGCCAACTACAGAGGTATAAGTCGCCTCAACGTCGCATTCAAAATCCTGTCATCTGTACTGTGTGATCGCTTAAAGGCGTTTGACAACGATCTGATTGGCCCTTATCAGTGTGGTTTAAGGCCTGGAAAATCAACCATCGATCAAATGTTCACACTCCGACAGATTCTGGAAAAAACCCAGGAGTTTCAAATCGATACACACCATCTCTTTATCGATTTCAAAGTCGCGTATGATAGCATAGACAGAGACGAGCTAAACCTGTATATACAATGATACTACCCCAAAATCTCATTTCACTATGAATAGGAAAATGAATACCGAATATTCAAAGTCTTTTTCCGCTTTCACGCCAAACACATCACTAGCATGATGTCGACGCTGCGCTGCCGGCTGGTCATTTTACTGTCCAAAATCGTTAACAACCCTCTAAGCAGTTTTTATATGTAGGATTGTAGGCACATTTATATGCATGAACGTACATATGTATATGCAGTGTCATTTAGAATGGGGCTACTCCCTTTACTTTTGTTCTCATGATGCATGCATGCTACCAGCTACCCTATTGACATTTCGTCGCTGCCGTTTATATTGGAGATTTTTTTTCAACGGATCACCCACTTTGTTTATTCATGCTCACGCCCGCCAATACACTGCAACTGGATTTTCGTGAACGAAAAAACAAATTTGGTAGGAGTATGCGATAGCGTTGTGGACTTGGAGTAGGACGAAGACATGACCAATTGATTTACTGGACTTTCCATGCCAAAAATTAATTGAGTTGACGACAAGTGCAATTGATTTATGATGCGAAGAATGCGTACATGCTATGGAATTCATCCCTTTTATTGAATTGATAGCAACCCTGAGGCTATGGGTGTAATTTAATGGATGTGCCAGTCATCGTTTATTTATTTTTTTTTGTTTAATTCATTTGCGAGTGTAAAAAGGATTTTCTTTGAAAGGATTAATACAAAATATAGGTATAGGTATCGTATAGGCATAGGTAAAATTATAGAAGGATGTGCTTTAAATTACATTACAGAAAACGATGTGAGGGCTTTTGATATATTTAATGATTGTGTATTAGTAGATTCGTGTCCGTTATCAGTGCACTTCTTTACACTGGGGATCAAATTCTGAGATAAGTAAGCCAAGTACAACTATACCAACCTTATATCACAAATAATTACATATATATAAAGATGTTTATTTATTTATCTATCGAAACTACAATCTCTATTAGATTTAACAATTAATGATAAATATACATACCTACATATATATGTATAACATTTTGAGAATAAATATCCTCAGTCAGTTACAATTTTTGAACTTAAAAATAACTGATGACGATTAAATTATTATTACATTACTAGCTGACCCGCCCCGGCGCCGCTCGGGTAGAAAAAAGTTTTTAAAACAAATTCGACTGCATTATTTTTTTTATTTTATTTTCTGAGAATCAAGTTTCATAATTAATTGATTTGTTTCCAAACTCAATTAATTTTTGTTTTTATAGAAAACAGGTTCCCAGAGTGCGTTTTTCTGCACCTTTTAAGCAAACCGCAAGACCAAATTTGACCAAACTTCACTTCCAGACCGATACCAAATATAACCTGAAAGGAATCATCCAAATTGGTCAAGCCTTTCATGAGTTATGGCGTGACAAAGGGAAATAAGGATTTACAGTACAAACTCGATTTACGCAACTAATAGAAATTGGGGCAGTTGCAATAACCGAGGTTGTTGCATTTACTGGGTTGTATTTTTACAGTTGAAATTGCTTATTTTCGTTTAGATAACGACAATATTATGAAAAAACTTTAGTGAAACCAAAACAAACAATTGTGTGAGAGTGGTTCCCTTTCCTTTTATGCGACTTATTGTTGATTTGTGAACATTATATTTTCACTAATTGTCTTTACTGAAAAACCCTTTTTATAAAATATCACTTCTTTTTTTGATAGATAATTTTGTAATTTTTCTTTTAACGACCATCCTGGACATATTTTCCGTAGACAGACACTAATGAAATCGCAACCCATTCAAATAAACACAGATGCATTTAATGTGTTTGTGTATTATTGTGTATGACCTGGCAAACGTTGTTCTGCTAAATAAACTATGAAATAAATCGAACGTACATACATATGTATGTAAGTATAAATCGAAAGTGAAATACTAAATTTTAAACTGAATGTGAGCTGTTGTTATATGTCGCAATTCTTTTCTAGAAATTTTTCAGGCCCGATTTCGGATGGAGCTGTACAGCGCGCCGGTCACCTCAAGTACGACGACAGTGGAGATAACTTATTCGCCGTTTAGGATAGATTTCTTAGGTTTACAATGTTTAATCAAAGCCCGAACAGCCAACAGTTTATGACATTTGAATGCCATTCCCCAGTGTGTCCTAGGAAAGGGAACATCGAACACTTTAACTTTTCATTCTGCATTCGTTATATGTAACCTGGCTAACGTTGTTCTGGCACATTTTAAAATTAATCGAACGTAAGCACGGTCATAGTCTAAGAGCCAGTGGTCAGCAGACTTACGGTATTTCAGTACGATTCATATTAAGTGGAGGTATTGTCCTAGACCTCCTGAGCATGGAATGGGCATTCCTAATCCAAAGTCATAGTACCTCTGGGAGCAGTGGGGTCACAAAAGTCGAAAAAATCGACCTCAAAAACGTGATAGCAGTACGTCTACCTCTTTGATATGTTAGACTACATAGTTTTTGCTATCCAAAAATATGAAAGGCAGACATAGGGCGTTGTACCTCTAGGAGTAACGGAATTTTTAAAAATGGTCTAGAATAATTCCTAAAAAAATAAGCTTTTTTTCTTAGGAACAAAAAAGCACTTTTTCTTGAAGGAATACGTTCAAGTCTTTTATATTTTAATACTTACAGTCCATTTAACTAAAAAAAATAGTTTTCAGACACCTGCTGTAGTACCTGGATTTTTAACTGAATTTCGAAATACAAATATTAGGGAAAAATCTCCATACATATTTCACTGTTTCTTTTCAAATACAATAAAATGTATTTCCTGTTGAGCAATACGTCTGCCTATTTGACATAATAAGTAGTATAGTTTTTATTAATTATAAAAAATATAAGCAGATACATGGTGACGTTACTTGTTTTTTAACGAAATTTTGAAAAAAAAGCCTTAAAAATCTCTATAAAAATTCTGCTGTATTAAGAAACTTAAAAGAAAAAAAGTTTTTACTGAAGGAATACACTCCCGTTCAATTGAATAGGTTCAAAATTTTCGTGTGCGATTTACCGTTATAACTCCGAACTATGTGGAATAAATGCATTTTTGAAAATAACATCAGAGAAAGCATCCAATTGAGGAGAGAATAAGAAAACACACAATATCAAACTTACCATCATTACACGTTTTATTATCATTTCTTTAAATTCATATTGAAATCGTAGCACTTTTTTTCGTTTATTTGAATATGTGCACCGTCTCTATAATCACTTTTGCTTTGAACCAGTTGAAGGTCAGACCTCTTAATGCTATTTTTGGGCTTTATATCATGTAGCCCGATCATCCTAGACAAAATTTGACTATATATCAAAGTTAAATGAAGTACAAAATGTTTTGATGCAGTTTTGTTCCAATGATAGATAAGAATATAAAACCACAGTTTCACACCAAAATTTGTAATGGCGTCTAGGGTAAAATGGGGTAAAACTGAAAAAGGGCCAATTCTAAACGGGAGTTTCTAGAATTTTGTTTAGTTTTTTTGTCGATAGATGTTAAAAATATAAGAAAGTCATGCATATATTTTAAAATTCAAAAAAAAATTTTGAAGGAGTTATGATTGTTTAAAAGTTGAAAGCAAGAAAATAGTTATTTATAAAATAATTCACCAAAAATCAGAAGTTCAACCGATTTTGATTAAATTTCTATTTTTAGAAAGATAATAAGAAAAAAAATTAACCATATTTAAGGATATTTCGATGCTCCTTTTCTACAATTTTTTTTTGATTTTTTAAAAAACATGCTTTTTTGTGTCAATTTTTGACACATTTTTGCCTATATCTTTCTAAGGGGGCGGTCTAAAAACTTCAAATTTTCACAGCACATATATAATGTTGATTTAAATTTTTGAGCAAAATTTTGATTTTTCAAAATACCGTTAAACAGAGATATTTACATTTTACAGTTAGTTTTAAAAGCACATCATATGTCTGGAGTTTATGAATATATAACTTTTGTTTTTTTTTTTTAACTGTGGAATGCAGTAGCGTATACAATGAATTTTTAAAGAATCAACTTCGATGTGGGGGGGGGGGGGGGGCTTGAGTCCATATAGCCCCCACCCCTCCCTTTGAGTTTTTTAAATCACCTGTGGGGAAGGGATTGGGTCCATATAGCCCCGGGGCCTTTTGTCCATATAGCCCGGGGGGGCTTTAGTCCATATACCCCCCCCCCCCCCCCCTGTATACGCTACTGCATTCCAGAGTTATGAGTTGTCTTCAAACTAACTGTTAAATGCAAATACCTAAGTTTTGGAAAGACAAAATTTTCACGAAAAATCAACCGTTATAATCTTTTATTATTATTATTTTTGGTTATTACCCTTAAAAGACAGTAAAAAAGGTGATATTTTTTTCGATTTTCGACTCGATTTGTGAAGCTTGTATAGCATGTACAGTTATGTATTATATATTTGAATAACAAAAAGATATTAAACTTTTTAACTAAAAAAAAAACAAAAGTTATATATTCATAAACTCCAGACATATGATGTGTTTTTTAAACTAACTGTAAAATGTAAATATCTCTGTTTAACCGTATTTTGAAAAATCAAAATTTTAATCAACATTATGTATGTGCTGTGAAAATTTGAAGTTTTTAGACCGCCCCCTTAGAAAGATATAGGCAAAAATGTGTCAAAAATTGACACTAAAAACGCATGTTTTAAAAAAAAAATCAAGAAAAATTGTAAAAAAGGAGCATCGAGATATCCTTAAATATGGTTTATTTTTTTTCTTATTATCTTTCTAAAAATAGAAATTTAATCTAAATCGGTTGAACTTCTGATTTTTGGTGAATTATTTTATAAATAACTATTTTCTTGTTTTCAACTTTTAAACAATCATAACTCCTTCAAAATTTTTTTAAGAATTTTAAAATATATGCATAACTTTCTTATATTTTTAACATCTATCGACAAAAAACAAAACAAAATTCTAGAAACTCCCGTTTAGAATTGGCCCTTTTTCAGTTTTACCCCATTTTACCCTAGACGCCATTACAAATTTTGGTGTAAAACTGTGGTTTTATATTCTTATCTATCATTGGAACAAAACTGCATCAAAACATTTTGTACTTCATTTAACTTTGATTGAATTCCTAGATTTATCGGGCTACATGGTTTCTTTTATAAGACACACACAAATCGAAAACAAACGAATGGGTGGAGGAAAAGCTCTTTTCGCGGCTGAGTACGCGCAAATTTATTATTTTCATGATAAATGGCTAACGGGACATTAAATTTCGGAAAAACTTACAGAATCTATTCTTTAATCTATAATTATCTGAAAAATAAACAAAAAGATGGTGTCGATATGAAAGGATGCAAATAACCTGCTATCTCGTCAAGTGATAGGCGAAAAAGTCTGAGGATTGCGTCTAATTCGTCGATTTAAATGGCTAAAACAAGGGAAGCAGCTAGGTTCAGTGCCAGTATTTCAACAGTCGAGAGTATTATTAAAAGTTTTACATACCGAAAAAGAAGAAAATTAAACGAAACCACACCTAAACGAAGTTAGCAAAAAAAAAAAAAAAACCGAATGCAGTTTTGTAAGCTTGAAAGAATAAGTGGCGTAAAGTCGTTTTTTCTTATGAAAAAGGGATTAAATTCAACGGAATTGATGGATTCAAATTGTATTTCGGCTCCCTGAAACTACGCCATAGGAAATTTCGCCAAAAAGAGTTTTGGAAAAAAAAAGCCCAAAAATGTTTGTAATAAAATTTTTGGAAAAAGTGCCCAAAACTAAAAAGGAAAATTCGTCAAAAAACGTGGAAATTACGCCACACTTTTGGAAAAAGAGCCAAAAACTTTAAATGGAAATAACGCCAAAAAAAGATCAATTTTTTGGTTAAATTTCCAAATTTATTTTGGAAATAAGACCAGAAATTGTGGTAGATGTCCTTCAGGTTTACATCAAAGGGCACGGTAGTGCCCAGCCAAGTTCGCGGCACTACACCCTTTTTACAGGAACAAACTCAGGCGATTTTCAACCCCCCTCTAACTTCAGTACCAATAAAGTCAAAAACTTCAAATTCGCAGTATTTGCTGAACTGATCAAACACAGGTGGCTCACCAAATTTCAACTCTTTAGCATTAGTAATTCCCGAGATATAGTACTTCAAAAATCGCAAAAACCGTAACTGACTGACTGACTCACTCACTGACTCACTGACAGATCATCAAAATTATGGAGCACTTCCAGACATCGTAGAAACTTGAAATTTCGCACAACGGTAGACCTTGTGGTGCATACAAAGGAAAAAATCGAAAATATGCAATTTTCTATTCAGGGGGCGTGGCATCCACCCACTTTTTTAAAAAATCTTATAAATTATATGGAGCATTTCTGATTGTTGTAGAACAATGAAAATTGGTAGGTCAATAGGGCTTCAAGTACTTAGAAAGAAAAAAAAATTTAAAATTTGAATTTTCATTCAGGGGGCGTGGCATCCACCCACATTCTTTAAAATCCTTATAAATTATATGCAGCACTTCCGATTGTTGTAGAACGATGAAAATTAGTAAGTCGGTTGGGCTTAAAGTACTTAGAAAGAAAATAATTGAAAAATTGGAATTTTCCATTCAGGGGGCGTGGCACCCACCCACATTATTAAAAATTCTTATAAATTATATGGGGCTCTTCCGATTGTTGTAGAACAATGAAACTTGGTAAGTCGGTAGGGCTTGAAGTACCTAGAAAGAAAAAAAATGAAAAATTGGAATTTTCCATTCAGGGGGCGTGGCATCCACCCACATTCTTAAAATCCTTATAAATTATATGGAGCACTTCCGATTGTTGTAGAACGATGAAACTTGGTAAATCGGTAGGGCTTGAAGTACTTAAAAAGAAAAAAAATGATAGATTGGAATTTTCCATTCAGGGGGCGTGGCATCCACCCACATTCTTAAAAATCCTTATAAATTATATGGAGCACTTCCAATTGTTGTAGAACGATGAAAATTGGTAGGTCGGTAGGGCTTGAAGTACTTAGAAATAAAAAAAAATTGAAAAATAGGAATTTTGCATTCGGGGGGCGAGCCATCCACCCACTTTATCAGAATTGCTATTATTTATATGGAGCACTTTCGGTTGTCGTAGAATTATAAGACTTTGTAAGGCCCTAAGGCTTGATTTTCACCTGGTAAAGTTAATCTTTGCAAAAAGGAGTGAAATCACAACAAAAACATAAATGTTAAAAAAGAGCCAAGTTCTTATATGTACAAGAAACCTGTACGTAAAAAGTCAGCCAAAAAAAGTAATGAGATCTAAAATATATGCCAAGTTTTAAGTTCATAAAGCTCAATATCAAATATCTTAAGTAGAGAAATATCAAAGCAATTCCAAATCATGACAGAAATTTGGTATTTAATGATTACTGATTAGAATTTGGTGGATTTACTTGGCAAGTTTTCTCTTAATTACTTACTTAATCACAATTTTAAAATGTGTGAAAACTTGACCAGTGAACCCACCATATTTTAATCAGTAATCATTAAATACCAAATTTCTGTCATGATTTGGAATTGCTTTGATATTTCTCTACTTAAGATATTTGATATTGAGCTTTATGAACTTAAAACTTGGCATATATTTTAGATCTCATTACTTTTTTTGGCTGACTTTTTACGTACAGGTTTCTTGTACATATAAGAACTTGGCTCTTTTTTAACATTTATGTTTTTGTTGTGATTAAATATTACAAAATGTATGCTCTGTTAACATAAATTGACAAATTGAAATAAACAAAGTTATAAGAAGATGTGTTGTTTTAAATGTGTTCTACAAATCAAATGCACAAGTATGATATAATAAACGGCGGTGGGGGCGCGTTCGCGCTACCGTTCGCCGGTGCCGCCGCGCGCCGGCCGGGCAGCAGCGCACGCGCTAGCGTTCGCCGTTGCCGTGGCGCGCGGGGCGCGCTGGCTAGCGCGTTCGCGTTTATTATATCATACTTGTGCATTTGATTTGTAGAACACATTTAAAACAACACATCTTCTTATAACTTTGTTTATTTCAATTTGTCAATTTATGTTAACAGAGCAAACATTTTGTAATATTTAATATAATGTAAACCTGAAGGACATCTGCCACAATTTCTGGTCTTATAAAAAGGCCAAAAGCAAGTTTTGGCGTTTTTTCCAAAAGAAAAAATTTTGGTCTTTTTTCAATATTCTTAAAGGAAAAAAGGCCAAGACAATTTTGGAAAAAATAACCTAAAATTCCGGAATTTACGCCAAACTTTTTGGGTTCATTTTCCTATGAAAAAAAGCCATAACATTGTATGGAGAATTTTGGGCGTTTTTTCCATTTTTATTTTTTGGCGTAATTTCCTATGGCGTAATTTCAGGGAGCCTGTATTTCCATGACTGAGCGTTTTTGTGTAACTAAACCATAGTCATACTAATAGTTCAAAAATGTGGGGTTAAATTTCTTTTCCTTGAATTCTCAAATTGTAAATGCTTTCAACTAAGCGGTGGTTTATTTTAATTTTTTCTTTTTTTTTTGGTACGAAGAACTTTATATTACACTCTCGACTGTAGAAATACTCACACTTAACCTAGCTTGTTCCCTTATTTAAGCCATTTAAACCGACAAATAAGATCCAACCCTCAGAATTTTTCGTCTATAGCTTGCGGAGGGAGCAGTTTCTTTACATTCTTTTCATATCGACACCAAATTTTTGCTTACTTCTCTGATAAATATAGATCAAAGAATGTATTCTGTAAGTTTTTTCCGATATTTGATGTCCCGTTATAGCCTATTGCATAGAACTTTTAAAAAGGAACAATTACGTGCAAGGGTTTTTATTATTGAATATGTTTGTTTGGCCCATAAGCATGCTTAAAACCGAAAATTCTACTAAATTCACCCATGCGTTTCTGAGAGAATGGTCACACTGGCCACTTTTCAGTATTTTTGGTATAACTCGAAAACTAAGCCGAATTTGATAATTTTACATATAATACTTTTTGTTCAAAATTAAATTTTCTATCGAAATGGATAGTTTGGAAAATTTTACGAAATAATTTAAGCAGGAAAAGTAAACAAAAACCAACATAGAAAAAATCGAAAAATTAAAAATTTTTAATTTTTTTTCTGAATTGCGCATAACTTTTTTTCGGAGCAAAGATACGCTCAAGACATGCATGAACAAAGTAAATTGGAGTCTTACGGCTTTAATATTACATGTTAAAAAAGCCATATGATTGGAAAATTGACAGAGATATAGCCATTCAAACTTTATCATTTCTTATCATTTTTCGCAGTTTTTGCCAGAAAGCCTATTTTTTGGTACTTTATGACAAATTTAACGTTCCTAGCACCTAGTTCCAAATATTATGTTAATCGGACCAGCCGTTCGGTCTGTAGGTCTGAAAGCATTTAAAAACAGCCGAAAAACGAAATTGCGAACTTACATACTTTTTATTAATTCTCTATAGTTCTAATGTCATATTATATCAAAATTTTGATTTCGAATATTTTTACGAAAGTGAAATTTGCCATATTGTAACGAAAAAGGGACTTTCGGGCCAAAACTGCGAAAAATTATAAGAAATGATAAAGTTTGAATGGGAATATCTCTGTCAATTTTGAACAAATATTAAATTTTGAACATGCCATATTAAGGCCTTTAGTCTCTACTTTATTTTGTCTATGCATGTCTTGACCCTATCTTTGCTTCAAAAAAAGTTATACACAATTTATTAAAAAATTTAGATATCCTTGATTTTTTGATTTTTTTTAGGTTGGTTTTTGTTAACTTTTCCTGCTTAAATTTTTTCGTAAATTTTTTTTAACTATCCATTCAAATAGAAAATTTAATTTTGAACAAAAAGTATTATATGTAAAATTGTCAAATTCGGCTTAGTTTTCGAGTTATACCAAAAATACTGAAAAGTGGCCAGTGTGACAATTCTCTTAGAAACGCATGGGTGAATTTAGTAGCATTTTCGGTTTTAAGCATGCTTATGGGCCAAACAAACATATTCAATAATAAAAACCCTTGCACGTAATTGTTCCTTTATACCCCTCATTTTCCGGTCTATTCAATAGGCTATTAGTCATTTATCATGAAAACAATAAATTTGCGCGTACTCAGCCGCGAAAAGAGCTTTTCCTCCACCCATTCTACGTTTATTCTCAATTTGTTTGTGTCTTATCAAAGAAACCATGATATAAGGCCCAAAAATAACTTTAAAAGGTCTGACCTTCAACTAGTTCAAAGCAAAAGTGATTATAAAGACGGTGCACCTATTCAAAAAAACGAAAAAAAGTGCTACGATTTCAATATGAATTTAAAGAAATGATTATAAAACGTGTAATGATGGTAAGTTTGATATTGTGTGTTTTCTTATTCTCTCCTCAATTGGATGCTTTCTCTAATGCCATTTTCAAAAATGCATTTATTCCACATAGTTCGGAGTTGTAACGGTAAATCGCACTCGAAAATTTTGAACCTATTCAATTGAACGGGAGTGTATGTTTGTCTCTTTGATATAATAATTCTTATAGTTTTATTTATTAAAAAAAATTATAAGCAGATACTCGGTGCATTACCCAAATCTGTAACGGAATTTAAAAAAATAAGTTTGGAAAAATTCCATAAACATTCCGATGTATTCAAAAGCAAGAAAAAAATATTTTAACTAAAGCAATACGTCTGCCTCTCTGATATGTTAATACTGATACTCATTTTTATTAGAAAAAAATTATAGCAGACACCTGATATGGTATCTACATTTATAACGGAATTTTGAAAAAAAAAAACGCCTGAAAAACTCCATACAAATTCCGGTGTATTTCAAAACAAAATTTTCCAAAATTCCTTTATAAATAAAGGTACTGTACCAGGTGTCTGTTTTAATTATTTTTTAACAAATGATAGTATAGATATTCACATATCAGAGAAGCAGACATATTGCTTCAGTTAAAACATTTTTTATTGTGCTTTTGAAATACAGCGGAGTTTGTATGGGGTTTTCCAAAGCTTTTTTTTTTAAATTCCGTTATAAATACAGGTACTGCACCAGGGACCTGTCACCTGTTATTATTTTTGTGTAATAAAAGAGAGTATACAAATTAATATATCAGAGAGCCAGACGTATTGCTTCAGTTAAAATATTTTTTTCTTGCTTTTGAAATACATCGCGGAACTTTTATGGAATTTTTCCAAACTTATTTTTTTAAATTCCGTTACAGATTTGAGTAATGCACCGAGTATCTGCTTATAATTTTTTTTAATTAATAAAATTATAAGAATTATTATATCAAAGAGACAAACATATTCCTTCAGTAAAAACTTTTTTTCTTTTACAGCAGAGTTTTTATAGAGATTTTTAAGGCTTTTTTTCAAAATTTCGTTAAAAAACAATTAACGTCACCATGTATCTGCTTAGATTTTTTATAATTAATAAAAACTAAACTACTTATTATGTCAAATAGGCAGACGTATTGCTCAACAGGAAATACATTTTGTTGTATTTGAAAAGAAACAGTGAAATGAGGCCGTCAGAGCCATAGTGGCCTAACTGCATTTTTCATTATTTTCAGTAGAGCAAAAATAAGGAAAAATTATTTTCAAGCAATTGTAGCCTGAAAAAATTTCAAATGCTTGCCATTTTAAAATAAAGAAACATAGCTTAGATTTTATTTTGCAGTATGATCAAGAAATAAATGTTTTTTGATTTTGTATCAATGATATTCCAAAATACCGTTATAACTGATCAGATAGGCCACTCTTGAACTCAAGCTTTAAATTTGGTTGTGGTTGGCCTCTTAGTGCAAAAAGTCCTATATCTATGGCATGGAGCCATCAATTCAAATAAAATGCACGACTGGATCGCACGTACTTGCTCTTATGTTCAAGTTGTGTAGAACTTAAGAACTTTAAAAAATATTCAAGTAATTATAGAAAAGGTATAAAAAAGCATTTAAATCGTTCTTTTTATGATGCTGAATGCCTGATAAATAACTTAGAGCGCAAAAAAAAGTATGGCAATTAATTACTTAAAAAAATATCAACATATGCAAAAAAAAATTTAAAATCGTTGGAGCCGTTTTCTTAAAAATTAATTTTTTATATATAAAATTTTTGTGACATTTTTCAAAAAAAATTTGGTATGCCAATTTTGAGTATATATTAATATTTGTATTTGTATTGTATTTTTATTGATTATCAATGAATGCTTACACATTAAGAATTTACTTCTTATAAGTTAGTGTAAAGCTAAAAATTATAATGAAATGATGAAGAAAGTTACTTTAAACAAGGTTGTGGTTAAAAAAAAAGATAGTTTTGATTTTTCATATGTAATAAATTATAATATATAAAAATTGACAATGCGCCTTTGGGAAAAAAGATGAATTAAGAAAGAATAATAATGATTAAAAAAATACAATTATATCTCCATTAAAAACAAAAAAAAAATAAATAAATAAATAAAAATAGGTTTGATATTTATGCAAAGATCAGAACTAGTTTTGAAAATATGCTCGAAGTGCTGTATGAAACTGTGATTCACTCCTCACTCTCCTTTAAAACTGAAATTTCAAAACAATTCATCAACCAGTTTTTGAAATATTGAATTTTCAAAAAAAAATTTTGAATCTTTTTTTACAAATCCAAAATTTATTTTTTCAAAAATTTTGGTATGCAGTATTATTTATACTCTAACAAAGCTTTTGTGCAAAAAATTTTATTGAAATCGGATGAGCGGTTAATGAGAAAACCAAAAATCAAAAAAACCGTTATATGACAGGTACCGTTAATAAATGTTTTTGGTGATTTTTTTTCTTACTAAAAGGTATATTATATCTACAATAATACACTGATTTTTTTATCAAAATCATTGGAGCCGTTTTTGAGATAAATAAGCTTTTTCTTAACGGTTGTATGGCAAGTACCGTTATTTTTTTAGCTAAAAAAAAAATTTCAATTTCCCCTCTGGAGAGTTACAAAAAAACCTTAAGTTCAAAATTTGAAGGAAATCGCTTCAGTGGTTAGGCTGTAGGTTAAGGTACGGACAGACAGACAGACAGACAGAATTGTGCCACCCACTTTTTTCGTGTTCTCTATCATCGTAATGTCATGTTTGATTGTTATCTCGAAATTTTTTTTCTGCACGAATCCAAAACTTGCCCTATAGTACCTATATCGCAAGTAAAAATGTAAATGCAGGAATATTGGTTAATAATTACAGATTCAATTTTCGTAATAAACTCAATTTTGATAAAAATGCAGTTAGGCCACTATGGCTCTCTCAGCCTCAAATATGTATGGAGATTTTTCCCTAATATTTGTATTTCGAAATTCAGTTAAAAATCCAGGTACTACAGCAGGTGTCTGAAAACTATTTTTTTTAGTTAAATGGACTGTTGGCCGATTTCATGAAAGGCTTTTAATTATTTAAAAAGCCTTTTAGCCTTTAATGGCCAATTTTACGAAAGGCTTTTAATTATTTAAAAAGCCATTTAGCCCCAAAATGATGTTTTTTGGTTTCACCAAATGCTTTTATATTTAAGAAGATTTTAAATGCCCTTGTAAACTAAAAGCTCGTTCTTGTCTCATTAAGTTTTAAAAGTCTTTTTTGCTAAGCCATTCCAGTCAACAACAGTTGATATTTTGCTGTCAGAATAATTGTCCCTCGTCCATAATGCTTTTTCGCTTTTTCTCATACACTTCGTATGTGCGAGGGAAACAACCTCTTTGTTTATATCCAAACTCAGTCAAATTAAAATATCCCTCAAAATATCCCTTTTCTACATTGGTGAAACCGAAATATTTTAAATATCTGATAAAATTTAGAAGGAGTTTAGTTAAAAGCAATTTTAGTGTTTGTTTATGAAATTGGCCATAAATGATGTTTTTTGGTTTCACCAAATGCTTTATATTTAAGAAGATTTTAAAAGCCCTTCTAAATTAAAAGCTCGTTATTTTCTCATTAAAATTTAAAAGTCTTTTTTGTTAAGCCATTCCAGTCAACAGCTGATATTTTGCTGTCAGAATAATTGCCCCTCATCCATAATGCTTTTTCACTTTTTCTCATAGACTTCGCATGTGCGAGGGAAACAACCTCTTTTTTTGAATCCAGGGATGTGAGTAAACTCAGTCAAATTAAAACATCCCTTTTCTACATTGGTGAAACTGAACAATTTTAAATGTCTGATAAATTTTAGAAGGAGTTTAGATAAAAGTAATTTTAGTGTTTGTTTATGAAATTGGCCATGTAAGTATTAAAATATAAAAGACTTGAACGTATTCCTTCAAGAAAAAGTGCTTTTTTGTACCTAAGAAAAAAAGCTTATTTTTTTTAGGAATTTTTCTAGACCATTTTTAAAAATTCCGTTACTTTTAAAGGTACTACACCCTATGTCTGCCCTTACTATTTTTGAATAGCAAAAACTATGTAATCTAGCATATCAAAGAGACAGACGTACTGCTATCACGTTTTCGAGGTCGATTTTTTCGACTTTTGTGACCCCACTGCTCCCAGAGGTACTATGACTTTGGATAAGGAATGCCCATTCCATGCTCAGGAGGTCTAGGACAATACCTCCACTTAATATGAATCGTACTGAAATACCGTAAGTCTGCCGACCACTGGCTCTTAGACTATCAAATCTTAACGTATTTGCCCGATATCTACGTGGAATATATCATCAACAGCGAATAAATTGTGTCCACTGTCATCGTACTTGAGGTAACCTGAAAAGAGCTATGCGACACACAACAACAGCACACTTTCAGTTTCAAATTTAATATTTAATTTCAATTTTCTTGATAATTTATATTGCAGAACAACGTTGCTGAAAGCTCGTAGATCTAAAATAAAATTCTGATGACTTAATTTTATTTAATTTTCAATTTGTCATTTCATATATTTATTATTTTATTTTTTTTTACACACTATAGTGTTAAATTTGAAATAATGCATATTACTTGGCTGTTTTTGGGGGTAGGAGGGTGAAAAATACTTTATCCCCTATTCTCATACCTACCAAATATACAAAAAAAATTTCATAAAAATCTGTCCAGCCGCTTCGGAGGAGTTTGGCGACAAACACCGTGACACGAGATTTGTATATATAAGATGACTTAACGCCTTTTTTACTTGCGATATATGTAGGTTCTATAGGGCAAGTTTTGGATTCGTGCAAAAAAAAAATTTCGAGATAACAATCAAACATGACATTACGACGATAGAGAACACGAAAAAAGTGGGTGGAACAATTCTGTCTGTCTGTCTGTCTGTCTGTACCTCAACCTACAGCCTAAACCACTGAAGCGATTTTCTTCAAATTTTGAACTTCAGGTTTTTTTGTAACTCTCCAGAGGGGAAATTGAGATTTTTTTTTAGCTCAAAAAATAACGGTACTTGCCATACAACCGTTAAGGAAAAGCTTATTTATCTCAAAAACGGCTCCAACGATTTTGATAAAAAAAAATCTGTGTATTATTGTAGATATGATATACCTTTTAGTAAGAAAAAAAATCACCAAAAGCATTTATTAACGGTACCTGTCATATAACGGTTTTTTTGATTTTTGGTTTTCTCATTAACCGCTCATCCGATTTCAAAAAATGTTACAAAAATTTTATATATAAAAAATAAATTTTTAAGAAAACGGCTCCAACGATTTAAAATTTTTTTTTTGCATATATTGATATTTTTTTAAGTAATTAAATGGCATACTTTTTTTTTGGCTCTAAGTTATTTATCAGTCTGTTTAAACAATTAAAAGAACGATTTAAATGCTTTTTTATACTTTTTCTATAATTACTTGAATATTTTTTAAAGTTCTTAAGTTCCACACAACTTGAACATAAGAGCAAGTACGTGCGATCCAGTCGCGCATTTTATTTAATAACAGGCTGAACAGAATGAAGAGGGAGCTGCAATTGGATAGTTAACAAAATGTTGAATACACACAAATTCAATGATGCGAATACAACACTACGCATATAGATGCAGGTGGACAAGTTGGCTAACTTTAAACTTTAGACTGCAACTTTTTTGACGTTTCAAAATTCCGAGTGCAACCGACTATATACATGGGGGTTGAATTGAGTTTCAAGCTCTTTTTAATCTCTGATAAGGCCGTTAGCGTTAAGTAATTTTAGCTTCCTTTTAGTTATTTTCCATTTTTATTTTTGTTCTTATTTTTTATTTTTACTTGCGATATAGGAACTATAATGCAAGTTTTGGATTCGTGCAAGGTTCCACAAATTTCTTGAAGAATAAACAGTAAAATACACACGATAAAAGAAAAATATTAAAAATTTCCACAAAAAAAAAAAAAAAAAAAATTTTTTTTAAGTTTAGGTATATTTTTTTTATCGAAGTGTGAACTTCAATGTCATAAACTGTTTCATGAGTAAACACATCATTAATTGGGGAAAATGTATTGATATATGCAGCGGCGGAGCCGCAGCAATGGTGGGAATGGTTAAAGGGTTTTTTCAAAAATTAAAAACTTTGCTCCTAGAAGTACCAGCATTCATTGTATTTTCCATCGTTATGCACTTGTTATGAAAAGAATGCCAACTGATTTAAAAAAAGTTATCGGTGAAGCTGTGAAAATAGTAAATTTTGTAAGGAGTCGTCTTCTCCAATCGAGATTGTTTAAATTAGTGTGTAAAGATATGGGCAGTCAGTACGAATCGCTTCTTCTTCATACTGAAATCCGATGGCTTTCCAGAGGGAAAGCTTTATCCAAGTTATTTCAACTTCGTGATGAGTTGAATGTGTTCAAACTGGAAAAAAATATGTCTTCAACTGCAAACCTCTTTGATGTATTGCATGATGAGCAATGGATTACGAAATAAGCTTATCTTGCAGACATTTTCGAGAAGAACAACGAAAATGCTACAGCTCTGCAGGAAAAATAAATTACAGTATTTTTTCCGAGAGACAAACTGGCAGCTTTGAAAAGAAAAATTAATTTCTGGCTCTCATGTGTACAAAAGAACAATTTTGAGTGTTTTCCAGTTTATATACATATGCAACAAAACATGCATGAACTCAAAGCAGATATTCAGCCCGATTATAGAATCCAGCGAATGAGCTGCGGAGCGAATCAGACTAAATTTTGACATTTTTACTATAAGTCAAATGTGAAAATTGAGCCTGACTCCCTCCGCAGCTCATTCGACGGATTCTATAATCAGGGTGATAAGCAATGTTATTTCTCTCCATTTGGTTAGTCTCAAAAGATCCATGCTGGATTACTTTCCAGATACAAGTACTGACATCGAGTGGGTACAAAATCAATTTCTAATGAAAACCATCAAGTCTATGACCCTGAGTGCACAGGAATACGAATCCCTGATAGATCTGCAGAGCTCTTCTTCATCAAAATTTGTATTTGATTCTGTATCATTAAACGAATTTGGATTGGTATTAAGAATGAATTTCCTGAGCTTGCCAAGAAAACTAAGGCGTTTTTTATTGGTAACTTTTGGCCAGCGCACCGAATAAAACATATATTCACTTTTATATCCACTATTTTTTTTATATTTCAAAGTTGGTATCCGTCGCATTTCTAAATGTCAAAATCAGCTGACGTTGAAAAAAGAAAGAGAATAAATATTTCAAAATAAAATACAAACTTATCATGGATAACGAAATAAAAGAGGTAAAAAATATAGTATTAAATTTTAAACGTATTTCAACAAATCAGTATTTTCTCTATAGGTCTTATTACAGTATTTATTGCAGTCAGTTTCAAGTAGTGAAGAGAGTAGTTCAACATCAGAATTCCTTCGCCTGGTAGTCACCTATACCGGCTGTATTCTAACGGAACCTCTTTGATGTTGGTCGAATTGAAGAGTATCTATGACCTTACCATACCATGCCGAGCTCTGGTATGGCTTGACCCCATTATTTCTCTAGCTACTCGTGGGATCTATATGCCAAAATTACAAAAAAGAAAAAACAACAAAAATTTTTAAAAATTCAACACTCCGCGGGATGTCACCGCAAGTGAAGCCGCAGATCAAATGGAAAGAGATTTCCGTGGCGATGATCTGAGACCGGATATCAGTAAGTTCTTGAAGAGGATGCCTTACGGGAACTTGCAGAACCGGCCCTCAGGAGGAGCGTCGACCTCTAGTCAAGGGAGAACACCTCCCAGATTAGAGGAAAGCGAAACTCAAAACGAAGCGTCTACTAGCATGGGGAGAATACCTCCTGTGCATGTAGAAGAAATACAAATGGCCACAGACGCGGCAAATGATGGGAAGCCACCATCATCAAGTGCCTCTAAATCACCGACAAAGCCACCAAGTCGACGAAATCGATATGGCCGAAGAAGCTTCCCACTTCCAGAACTGGGGAAACCAGGTGCCCTGGATGACCCATTCAGGAAGGGGTTAAGTGGAGTGGGCACAAAGTGGTACTTCCGCTTCCTGGCAGAGGGGATGGCCCCCCAGGAAGCCCGAAACAAAGTGAAGGAAAGGAAAGAGAGGCGTGAAAACGAAGAAAAACTCCTGGGACAGGGTAAGAGGAAAAGTAGCCATATAACTCCTCCCCAAAGGCAAGAAGCCAAAAAACCCAGGACGACGGCACTTGCGGGACCTGACACCGTGAAAACCGTCTAAGGAAGGCTCTCGTATGCAAGTGCAGCCTCGGGCGTCAGAATTGCTGTCCTGCCGGAAGACTACCCTCAGGTAACCTTAAATGTCGACGAGCTGTCGGCACTTGAGGAGGCTATAATTGAGGAAGTCTCTCTTGGCTGGAAGCATAAACTGAAGTTCAATGGTCTGTACTTCAGAACCGGTCTGCTCTTGGTTGATTGCGCTGGAACCGATTGTACCAAAACTGAGCACTTGGAAGGGCATCAAGTTGGTCACGTGCAAGGGAGACGAAATCCCCAAAATGCACACAATCACGTTGTTCTTGCCAAGAAGTATGGGGCAAGATGACAAGAAATCCTTGGCATTAGTTCAAGCCCAAAATGAGGGACTTAATGTCCAGGCCTGGACGGTCGTGAAAAGCACCGTAGAAGGCAAAGGTCAGCTGCTTGTGATCACCATAGATGCTCGGTCTGTGGAGACAATAGTGAGAGCAAACCACCAGCTTCACTATAAATTCAGCAAAATACCTGTCTACGGTTTACGTAAAGTAACAGGTCAGAGCTCCTCTCGTGAACCGGTATTGGTCACCTCCGCTCAACTCATTCATGCTCCCAACCCTTCCCCATCCTTCACCCAAACCCTCGAAACCTTACCAGACAAACCTACCTCCCCCCCACCTTCCCCTCCCCCCTCAAACAGCAAACAATCATCCCCGAAAAGCCAGGCCACACCACTGGCAACTTTAGGTCCAGATGTAGAGATAGAGGGCATGGACCTCTCTCCCAGTCGAACGGGGCAAGAAGAGACGCTTCCTACCGAAGAGGAGGAAGAATATCTGCTGGCAGATGATGGGGCCTTTGCCCCCATCTGCTAACGGGAAAAAAAACACTATGACCGGACGCGGGGTCAGTACCAGGCTAGCCCAAGTGAACATACACCACGCAAAGGCGGCATCAGCCGTTTTAGCAAGGAAGTTCACCGCGGACAACTTAGGGTTAGCACTGATCCAAGAACCCTGGACCTACAAGGGTCAGGTAAGAGGGTTAGCAAGTAGCGACTCTAAATTAGTATGGGACACGAGAGTAGACCCACCCAGAACTTGTATTAAAATAAGAAATAACATAACTTTTATATGTCTTTCAGATTTTATGACAAGGGACTTGGTCCCGATACAGGCTCAAATCAACATCGAGGGCAGTACCAGGACAATGGTGGTTGCAGCGGCCTACTTCGCCGGTGACGAAGCCAACATACCACCAATCGAAGTGCAGAGCCTGGTTGATTTGTTGCAATATTTTCACCGCGAATTTAGGAAGATTAGGATGATTAGGATGACGAATTATTTTACTTAAAAACCGCGAACTAATTGTACGAATCCAATTATAATAATATAAAAACAAAACAAACGAATTAATTATTTTACGATAAATTGTGCAACCGGCACACGCAATAGATAAGATCGAATTAACCAACTGTCAAAACGATCAACGAAGAGAAGAAGAGAAAGACAAGATAAAAATATTGCAACAACACTGCAACAACGATGCAGCCAACCGGCTAGTCAGCTGGGGGTGGGTTCGCCGAATTTTAATACGATAAAAAAAACAAAAGTAGATAATGGGTCGAATAAAAAAAGAAATTATGTGTTGTAAAAAAAAATAGGAAATAAATAAAAAGGTAAGTACAGGGGCGTTTGTACTTCCGCTTTAGGGTGGGCGCCAGGAAACTTTTTATGGTTGTTTGCCTTAACCAGGAGCTGAAAATGTTTCTTCAATAAATTGAAAGAAAACACAATAGGTTTTATTCCCTGATGGGGAGTTTGAAAGTTTATTTAAAAAAATGTCTGGGAAACCGTGGCATTCGCCTGGATTAAAACCCAGAATCTTTTCAAGATAAAAATGAACAAAGAATAAATAATTGTTCGAAGAACAATTTAAGCGAATTAGCAAAGATAAAGAAAAGAACAATGTATAAACTAAACAAAGAAAACCGAAGCCGCAAGAATGGACCGCTATCACCGGTCCCGAAATAAAAGAACAAAGAAAACTACTTTACAAGGGGGTCACGAGTCTCCCAATTTTGAGATTTTAAAATCGAATTCAAAGGCCAACCGAATTTATTTTTAGAACAATTCACCACCAAACGAATTAAATGAAAAATAACTATCACTGTACTTATCTTTTTTTGAACTCCTTTCTGCCTTCTCCTTTTCCTCCAATATTCCTATTCGCCCCGTTCTGGCGTTGCAAAACTCCTTTCTTATAAGCGAGTTTTCTATTTCCCAAAATGACTCCTTCCTCGAACAACTTTCAAAAAAAACTTTTCACTTTAAAATTCTCAAATCTAATTTTGTTTAGCTTTTCAAATTTTCCAACTTTCTATTTATTTTTTTTCTTTCTCAAAATTTTTAAAACCTCTATCGGCTATTCAGGTCAACCAAGAAGTGGTTGTTTCTGCCTAGCCTTTTGTCTTCTACCAGCCTCTCTTTCACTCACACATTCTCACGCACATACATATGGTTTTCGTGGAACTCTGTTACGGTTCCACTCCGAGGTTGAGTTCCAACGAAACTATCTCTCACTCACACATTCAAAGGATTCCCCAAGTTGTTGGCATTGTCCCAAAACTTGACGAATCCAAGGTTGGAGCAAGACATATTCACAATAATCTATACTTTGAGAAAAGAATAAAAAAACTATAAAAAGTTGAAAACATAATTCTGAGCATTCTCTCAGCTACTCTACATTTCTAACTTTTTGAAAATTATTCGAAGAAGGTAAATATTTTCTTTTAACAATTTTCTAAACCTTTTTGAGGAAACGAAGGAGGAAGGCAAAAACTCAAAACTAGCTATCGCGCAATCTACTATTCGGTGGACCTTTGTGCAGATTTGGGGGAATGAAGGGAGTAGCGTTTAGCGTTCCATTCTTTTTGCGGTCGATGTTTATTTAAAGTTAAAATTAAAGTTAAACATTTAGGCTGGGCTTGATGCCAAGTTTAAAAAAAAGAAAAGTTAAGTTTATGTTGATGTTGCGTTGTTCGAAATCCACATTAAGTGTGCAATGTACGTTTTCCATTTAAAGTTTCGCTAAGCTTCCTAGCTTAGATTAAAGATGGCGTGTGAGTCTCCAGCCCGTCCGCTGGCTCAACACGAAAGAATAAAGATAAATGATGAACCTAGTTTGTCATCCTCCCCGAGCAACTCTCAAGCTCCCAGAGGGCAACGGACAAAATTGTGGGTAGAAAAATGGGATTGGTTTGGGGTGGAGGGGAAAACAGATAACGAGAGTTAGACTATGACCAAACAACATAGTCGGAAGAAGGTTTTAAGAACCGATCGAAGAGAGGTTTTTGTTGCGGTAAATCTTACCGTAACAAATTCCACCCTTACCTACCGAGGAGTAGAACCTGGCTTTCAGAAATGAAAGCGAAGTAAAGAGGGATAAGAAAAGGTATAACACCACAATTATGGAATACATACACTACTAAACAACACAACTAAGAAGAAAACTCGATCACTCCAGGTGAGAGTAAGCACATCACAGAGCTTGAAAACTCTCAGTACCTCTTAGCGCAGCTCATCCGCTACGCGACTAATTTTCTGGTCCTTCGGGGTCGTCGTGATAGGGTTTAAAATCCTTAACATTCCAGGTACCTCGATTTGTACCTTTATCGTCTACGAGGACGTAAGTCCATGGTGATACACGTTTCTGTATTCGAAACGGGCCTACAAACTTAGGCGCTAACTTCGATGAATAATAGTTCGCTGCTTCCGATAGTGAAAAGTTTCGTCGCCAAACCAATTCGATCGGTAGGAATTGAACATCCCTCCGACGAAGGTTATATGTTTTCGCCGCCTTCTTGGTTGCCGACTCTAACTTTTTCCCTATCTCTTCCCTAAGCTTCCTAAACTGTTCCCTAGTATCGTCCGTATTATCGCCCCTAACATACGGAATGGTGGTTAAGGATTTGCCTCCAAAAGTCACCATACCTCGCCCAAAATTTGCGTAATACGGCGATACACCTAACACTTCATGCTGGGCCGTGCGAATACTACACGCTACTTTCGCCAACTGCGAATCCCAAGCCCTATGGTTCTCCGAAACATAAGCCCTAAGTGTCGTCTTTATAATCTGATCTATCCGCTCTGCCGGATTGGCCTGCGGATGGTAATGCGCCGTAAACTTTATCGTCGAACCGTAGCTATCACATAAGGACTTCAATTCCTTACTCTTAAATTGGGGACCGTTATCGCAAACAAGAAATTTAGGGGCTCCGAATAACAAAAAGACATTGTCTTCCAACTCTTTGCAAACCGACTTGGCCGTAGCAGACCTCAAAGGAAACAACAAGGGAAATTTAGTGAAATAATCGACGACAGTCAAAATGTAGATAAAACCCCTACTCGATTTAGGAAGTGGACCAACCAAGTCCACACAAATCATCTCCCACGGATTGGAAACACCCTTCCTTTCCGTCATCAACCCAGCCGGTTTTTCATTAACAGGTTTCAAACTTTGACAAACTTTACAATTTCTAACATATTTTGTGATATCTGACCTCATTTTAGGCCAGTAATATCTCTCTCCTATCCTAGCAAAAGTTTTCTTTACCCCCATATGCCCTGCTAACGGATGGTCATGATTTTCTTCTAAAATCCTTTTCCTATCATCTTTGGGTACTACTAATTTCCACTCACTATTAGTGTTATGGACTACGGTATGGTTTGCTTTCACAAACTTAAACAATTTACCCTGCTCTACTCGCCAAGCTGGAAAAGATAATGGTTTCTTTTCCACTTCTCCTGACATTTTCCCTATCCATGGATCGTTTGTGGGCTCTGAAATCCCAGCTAAAACCGGTACGCTCCGAGAAAGCATATCTGGCACCACATGATCCTTTCCTTTGCGATGAACAATGTCAAACTCGAACTGCTGCATACGTACAGCCCATCGAGCCAGCCTTCCCGCTGGGTCCTTCAACTTGCTCAACCATATCAAAGAGTGGTGATCAGTAATGACCTTAAATCTCACCCCCTCCAGATATGGCCGCAACTTTTCTATTGCCCACAGAACAGCTAAGCACTCTTTTTCTGGGGTCGAATAGTTCCTCTCATTCCTATTAAGTGATCTGCTCAAATAGCAAACCACTTTCTCTCCCTCCTCAAAATCCTGTCTCAAGACTGCTCCAATCCCGAAATCAGAAGCATCTGTCTGAACGACAAATGGCTTCGAAAAATCCGGACAGGTCAGGATAGGTGCAGCAACTAGACATTCCTTAGCCTTTCTAAAACTTTCCTCGCATTCCCTACTCCACTCGAATTTCCTATTCTTTTTCAAAAGGTCGGACAACGGTTTTACCAAACTAGCAAAGTTTGGAATAAATCTCCTGTACCAGGATACCGTGCCGATAAAACTCCTAACCTGCTTCACATTCTTTGGCGATGGAATCCCTAACATACTCTCTATCTTTTCTGGGTCCATGTGTAAACCATTTCTGTCTACAACATAGCCCAAAAATTTTAGAGATGGCCTAACAAAATTGCATTTTTCCCTACCTACTTTTAAACCTGCTTTAATCAATCTCCTAAAAACTTCATTTAAAATGTCCATATGCTTCTCAAACGTATCTGTCACGATGATGATATCATCGAGATAGACGAAGACATATGGTTCTAACTCAGGCCCTAAAACAGTATCTATAAAACGCTGCCATGTTGCAGGTGCATTATGCAACCCGAACGGCATCCTCAAAAATTGAAATAAACCCCTACCTGGAACTGTGAAAGCAGTATACTTTCTCGAATCTTTCTCAACTGGAATCTGCCAATATGCAGACTTGATATCCAGTGAGCTCAAAAACCTAGCATTATTTAGCTTATCTAAGATGGCCGTAATATACGGAAGGGGGTATGCATCCCTAGCCGTAACCTCATTTAACTTCCTATAATCTACACAAAACCTATACGTGCCATCTTTCTTCTTAATCATGACAATGGGAGAAGCCCATGGACTGTCAGATTTTTCTATCACTCCATCCCTAAGCATATCTTCTAATTCCTTATCTATGAAAGACTGAACCACAGGAGACACCGGATAATACCGCTGCTTGATTGGTTCAGCTTCCGTCCTAATTTTGTGCTCCACCATCTGTGTGCACCCTAATCCCTCTGGCATATCTTTAAATACTTTTTCCAAGAAACTGTCTAAACTTTTCCTCTGAGTCTCGTCTAATTCCGTTAAATGATCCGCCACGGACATCGAAGCCAACGAACTTTGGTTCGAAAATGTCCATTCCCCTGATTTCAAATCCGGGACCACACCCGATAGAGCCCAAAAGTCTGCTCCTAAAATCAGTTTGTGGGGAAGGCGCGGAATAACGAGACACTCTATAAGAACCACCTGTTCTTTAACCCTAATTGGAAGTGAAACTACTCCTTCCACTCCAATACCTGCACCATCCGCTAAAATAACTCTACCTAAATTTGTTTTTACTAAATTAAGTCCTAATTCCTTCAAAATTGACCATCCGTCCCTGCCTATAATTGTGCGTGAAGCACCTGAATCTAAAAGTCCTAACATTTTAACTCCATAAATTTCAACACCAAGATACGGTCGTTGATCCCTACCATTTTGTTCTAGCGTGAAACCTAAATTAATGTCTGCCGACTGGTTACCAGTAGGCAACCTAACAGATTTTAACGGAACTCTCGTCCTACTGACCCGAAAGTTCGTCTCCCGTTTCCCGAACATTGTTGGCAGTTACTCCGAGTAACTCCAACCCTACCACAACCATAACAACGCCTAACAGCGGAACACCTATTTGCAAAATGGCCTTCTCCATTGCAATTATAACACCTAACGGGCCCTGCACTACTATTCCTAAAAGAGTTTGATGTTTGTCCCTGACGAACAATTTGGTTGTTCTCCATAACAACCGAAACTGTCGGAGTTTGTCCCTGTCGACCGATTTCGTTGTTCTCTGAAACAACCGAAACTGGTGGAGTGTCTAAACCTACGTATGCTAGATCTGGTTCTAGCAAAGTCCTATTCCTACTATTTGGAGGGGGAACATACGACTCCACGTTTGCTCTCACCGCTTCCAAATCTCTACCTAACGCCACTAAATCAGAAATGCAATTTGGTCTAGCCAAACCAAGTTGCATCTGGTAGAAAGGTGTCAAGTTCCGCTGAATCGTTGACAGCTTCCTCCGTTCTGATATTTGTTCGGAAAGCCTGCTGAACAAATTTTGCATCGTTGCCACATAGACACCGATGGACTCATCCTTGCCTTGTGTGCGATGCCTAATCTCTTCTAATAATTGGTCATCATAATTCGGTGGCAAAAACTCCAGTTTCAATTCACTGACGAGTTCTGGCCACGAATTAATAGAAAGCCTAACTGCCCTAAACCAAATTAATGCCTTACCTACAAAAAATTCTACCGCGGACCTAAAAAGTTGCGCTTCTGAAATCCCACGGGATTGGCGCATTTCCTCAACCCTCTCTACAAATGCGTTCACGGAGGCACCACAGCGCTCACCATTGAACTTCACATTCCACTTGTATACCTGTTCACTATTTTGCTGATATGCAGTAACCCTATCTACAATGCTGCTTTCTAACCTATCCATGTCCCTAGTGCCACCATTCCTACTATCTGCCACTCCTAAGCCCGTCGATGTACCGGCAGAAGTACCCATCGCTATGAGGTTCAGCTGAACGCTGCTTTTCAACCTCCGAATTTGTTTTTGATTCCTCATTATCATCTTCATCATCCTCACTATCGTCATCACCTTCTAATGTGGCCATTGCCATAATTAATCTATTTTTCAGAACCAACCTGCTCTTCTCCTGCACTTCATTTTCTGGAATAGACCTATCTAACCTACGTAATCCCCACTCTACTTTTGTCAAAATCTTTAAATACTCCTTTGAAGTTTCTGACCTTGGAGGATTTTCTAAAAGTTTCCCTAATTCCCCTAACTTTTTCTCAACCGCCATCTGATCCTGTTCAAACGTGAACGGATAAGCGGGAGCAACAAAAGAATTCCTACGTTCTAACTTGGTGGCAACCCTAAGTGATTTTCGCATCTCCTCAACTGCCCTACAGGTAAACCTCGCCACTCCATTTCGTATGCGAGTTCGTCTTGTGACAATCTATTTACCTCCATTGTACAAAATTTAAAAAACTTAACTTAAAAAAAAAACTAAAACAAAATACCAAACTAAATATAGAAAACCAAATGTACTTAAACTTTTCTTCTAAAAGAGCGTTAAATTGCACTAAAAGCTTTTCAAAATGTACCAAAAGTACGAAGACAACAAGTCAAAACAATAAAAAAAAAGTTCTAAAAAATATTCCAAAAAAAAAATCAAAATATTTTTATATATTACGTTGGCAACCCTAAATAAACTCTAAAAAAAAAAAAACAACTTAAAAAAAAATTAATGATAAAGACTATTGAAATAAATAAAATAAAATATAATTTTTTTGCACTTTGGCAACCCACGGTGGTCTTCAAGATGCGGCAGGTTTCACTAAAATGGATCCCAAAAGTAATGATGCAGATTTGTAGGAAATAGTCTCAGGATTCTAAATTTGCAAACTCCAAAATCGTACCTGATCCGTTTTTTGAGATATACTCATATTTACAAATGCTGGAAGGCATTTTGACTTTAAATGGGAAAAAAATTGTGAAAAATCAACGAATGTACATATTTTAATGTACTATATCTTCTTAGAAAGCTAAAATTCTGTTCTTAAATTTTATGTTTAGTTTAAGTTGATTAAATGAATAGTTTTGGAGAAATTTAATTCCAAAATCAAAATTTTAGAAAAAAAAAACAAAAAAAATTCAAGTTTATTTTTTTTCTTCAAAATTTTGCACAATAGGGTACAATTTTTTTCCAGAATTCAATGCTCCAATAAATGTTCAATCTATTAAAAAAACCGCATGCCAATAAATATCTTAGTTCTTTAGAAATTGAGAAAGAAGAGAGGTACTTTTATTTTTAAGTTTAATTTTTTCTAAGGAAATTTTTTCCAGTAAATAGAGGTAAAAATAGGGGGGTTACCCTACAAAAGGTCGGGTAGTTCTAAATTTTGTATATGTTCTATGGTATGGTTGATAGATGAAAATTCCAAAATTCCACAGCCACGCCCCCTCCGCGGCCTTCAAAATCCTGGTAAAACTACAAAAAATCGGTCCTTTTTTCAGTTGTTTGCTTATAACTTCTTTCCGGTATATTTTTACGGAAAAAAATGGCACAGACATTGTATAGGTAATAAAATTTCCTACAAATATGACTATGAAAGTATTTTTGTACAACCACTACAAACGGCGCTATTGAGCTCCCAAAAAAGGCTAAAATTTCTCTTTACAGCACAATAACTCACAATCAATCTTGTAGGTAGTTTCGGCTACCAATTTCATGTAACAACAGTCGACAATCTCTAAGTCGAACTCCCCCTAATTCGATTTTCTTCCAACAAGAATTGTTTCATCATGTTTGTTGTATACTGCTCTCAAATTTCAAAACTTATTTATTTCTCTCTTAATCGAATTTTTGCAAAACTCTCTCTCTAACTCGAAATAATTTTGATATCCCGTGAGACTTCGACTTGGAGGCAGTCAACTGTATTTTCATTTTGTGACCAATAATATAATTGACGACATGAAAAACCAATACAATTAATTTCCACCCACTGCCGCTCCCACTTTTAAAACATAATATTTTCGGAAAAAATTATAAAAATTCGGGTATTGTTCAGATGACCCATGAAGGGCCGAAACCATAAGTGCTCTGGTGATGGCTTACCCTCTAAACCAGAAGTTCTTTATTGTCTTCAACTTTGGTATTCAGAAACTCAAAAGGCTGTAGCATTGTTTCCCATTCGCCCAATCTAGCTTAGCCAAGCCGACGTATTTTGACTTTTTGGACTAAATTGTCTTTAAAAAGCTCATTGAGCTCACGTTTGTGCCTTCTTCTCCAAAAATCTGTCGAATAAAACCAGTATTACTTGCGAAAGAGCCCAGTATCTGTTTTCATTTCTGATTTTCATCTTACCGACAGTAGGAGTAACTTGAGAGTAAGAAGAGTGTTGAACCTAATTGTTTAACAAACTGATTAATAGCAGTGGTTTCCAAAAGTATTTTTTCGTTGAATATAATACACATAGGTGTCATCCGTGGAGTAAATACGAGTATTGACTCCAAGGTAAATGAAATTCTAAACTACTTCGAAGCTGCTGCTAATAAAAGTGATGTTTTGGCCTAGGTTGTAAACATATGTATGCTTTTTTCTTGACAGCAGTTAGATGGACTTTTACTCGTTTACTTCAAAATCATTATATTTGAACTGTTCTTTAATCACCATTAAGAACTCTATAAAGACAGAATGGAACACAAGATAGGGCATTCTGTGTTAACAGCTGCTCTATGCACTGTCTGTTCTAGAAAGGGTTTAAAAAACACAAAAATGTTATCGCATTTCCTCGCCAAGTGCACTCTACATGTTTTGAACTGTTCGGAGAAGCTATTCTCTAGTTGCACACTGCATTTTGCATATTGCACCTTGTGTTATATAGGTAATGTCACGATATACAGCTGAATCTTTTTTCTCGAGATCTCGAGCTCAGTTATCGCCATACAGAGCTATTGACGATGAATATGCTTCCATAAGTGGCCTTGGAGCCAATGCAAAAACTTTGTGTCTCGACTTGAAGTTCATTGGTCATTTCCAGAATTTTTCTGAGGGTTAAGATTTTTGATCTTTTACTGGCATTCGTTTTGATGTCCTTTATCATAACTACCTACTATTTGTATTCCAATGAGTAAGATGGATGAAAAGACTTGCTCCGTATACAAGCAACGTGGAAAAATTTGCATAACTTTACCGATTGTATTGGTCACAAAATGAAAATACAGTCGACTGCCTCCAAGTCGAAGTCTCACGGGATATCAAAATTATTTCGAGTTAGAGAGAGAGTTTTGCAAAAATTCGATTAAGAGAGAAATAAATAAGTTTTGAAATTTGAGAGCAGTATACAACAAACATGATGAAACAATTCTTGTTGGAAGAAAATCGAATTAGGGGGAGTTCGACTTAGAGATTGTCGACTGTTGTTACATGAAATTGGTAGCCGAAACTACCTACAAGATTGATTGTGAGTTATTGTGCTGTAAAGAGAAATTTTAGCCTTTTTTGGGAGCTCAATAGCGCCGTTTGTAGTGGTTGTACAAAAATACTTTCATAGTCATATTTGTAGGAAATTTTATTACCTATACAATGTCTGTGCCATTTTTTTCCGTAAAAATATACCGGAAAGAAGTTATAAGCAAACAACTGAAAAAAGGACCGATTTTTTGTAGTTTTACCAGGATTTTGAAGGCCGCGGAGGGGGCGTGGCTGTGGAATTTTGGAATTTTCATCTATCAACCATACCATAGAACATATACATAATTTAGAACTACCCGACCTTTTGTAGGGTAACCCCCCTATTTTTACCTCCATTTACTGGACTAATATACTAGTTTTTCCTTAGAAAAAATTAAACTTAAAAATAAAAGTACCTCTCTTCTTTCTCAATTTCTAAAGAACTAAGATATTTATTGGCATGCGGTTTTTTTAATAGATTGAACATTTATTGGAGCATTGAATTCTGGAAAAAAATTGTACCCTATTGTGCAAAATTTTGAAGAAAAAAGATAAACTTGAATTTTTTTTGTTTTTTTTTTCTAAAATTTTGATTTTGGAATTAAATTTCTCCAAAACTATTCATTTAATCAACTTAAACTAAACATAAAATTCAAGAACAGAATTTTAGCTTTCTAAGAAGATATAGTACATTAAAATATGTACATTCGTTGATTTTTCACAATTTTTTTCCCATTCAAAGTCAAAATGCCTTCCCGTATTTGTAAATATGAGTATATCTCAAAAAACGGATCAGGTACGATTTTGGAGTTTGCAAATTTAGAATCCTGAGACTATTTCCTACAAATCTGCATCATTACTTTTGGGATCCATTTTAGTGAAACCTGCCGCATCTTGAAGACCACCGTGAACCCTAACAATCAATCATGAAATCAAAAAAAAATTTAAAAAGAATAAAATCTTAATTAAATTCAATAAAGAAAAAAAATTGAAATAAAATTTTTCCGAAAAAAAAGTGTTCACCTCCAAAAAGTGTACTTTGACAAAGTGGGAACACGTATTTTCGGTTGTTTACCAAATAATTCTACTCAAAAAAATAAACAAAAAAACTCAAATAAGAAAACCCACTCATGAATTAGAGCGAGACCGCCCTATTCTCTTAAATAAAAAAAAAAACTATTAAAAATCTCCCAATAAAAATTCAACTTAATCACCAAATCAAATAAAAAATAACCACAATAAATACGCAGTTCGGAAAAATGAAAAAAAAAGATTTAAATAAATATCAATAAAAACAAAAAAACCTTACTCCCATGTATGTATGTACTTATGCATGTACTTTTCCTAGGTGGGTACTCCCTGCACACTTCACCAATTTATTATCCAATACGGGAACTCCGCTGACAAATTAATTGAATTAAATGCACCTAGGAATAAAAACAATTAGTAAAATTTCAATTAAAAAACAAAGCAAAAGATCACCAAACAAAACAAAAAAAAACAATTTCACTGTGGTACAGCCAAATATGTAGGTAAATGGAGGTAATTCAATTTTTCTTTTCCCAACACGTATGGGCGCCAATTTGTTGCAATATTTTCACCGTGAATTTAGGAAGATTAGGATGATTAGGATGACGAATTATTTTACTTAAAAACCGCGAACTGATTATACGAATCCAATTATAATAATATAAAAACAAAACAAACGAATTAATTATTTTACGATAAATTGTGCAACCGGCACACGCGATAGATAAGATCGAATTAACCAACTGTCAAAACGATCAACGAAGAAAAGAAGAGAAAGACAAGATAAAAATATTGCAACAACACTGCAACAACGATGCAGCCAACCGGCTAGTCAGCTGGGGGTGGGTTCGCCGAATTTTAATACGATAAAAAAAAACAAAAGTAGATAATGGGTCGAATAAAAAAAGAAATTATGTGTTGTAAAAAAAAATAGGAAATAAATAAAAAGGTAAGTACAGGGGCGTTTGTACTTCCGCTTTAGGGTGGGCGCTAGGAAACTTTTTATGGTTGTTTGCCTTAACCAGGAGCTGAAAATGTTTCTTCAATAAATTGAAAGAAAACACAATAGGTTTTATTCCCTGATGGGGAGTTTGAAAGTTTATTTAAAAAAATGTCTGGGAAACCGTGGCATTCGCCTGGATTAAAACCCAGAATCTTTTCAAGATAAAAATGAACAAAGAATAAATAATTGTTCAAAGAACAATTTAAGCGAATTAGCAAAGATAAAGAAAAGAACAATGTATAAACTAAACAAAGAAAACCGAAGCCGCAAGAATGGACCGCTATCACCATAGGCGCCCGCAGGATTTTTTCCAGGGGGGGGCAGACACCAAACCAATTTTGAAATATCAAATTTTCGAAAAAATGGGTATTCAAATTTTTTTTTTTATTATTTTAATATGCAATATAATTTGAGCTTTTTGGAAGTTTTTATAAATAATTTCATTTAAATGTTTCAGTCAATAATGAACTGTCTGTTAATAGTTACCCAGCGTAAAATTATTTTATATTTAATAGTAGACCGTACTTTCCAATTAACATACTCTTCAGAGTTAAACTCCCGAAATCCACAAATCTTCTCTCATAAGGTTCTTTTAGATCCCATAGATATACTTAATAACTAACATCTTGTTATGAAAGTTAAATTACTCTCATAGTAATTTTATAATAAGTCTCTTTTCAAATTCCAAATGCTTTAGTTTTATTATGAAATAAATTTTTTCTCCCTTAGTAGGAGTGTATAATTTTTAAGTCTTATAATATTTTTATTATGAAATTTGATCTCTGTTAACAATATTGTGATGCTAATAATCCCATAGTAAAAAACTTATAAGCGGATATGACCGGTGGCTATGCTATACTGTACTAGTTTTCATAACAAGAAGCTAATAGGAGTTGAAATAAAAACAAAATGCACGCAATAAAAAATGTCTGCGTTGTAAAAAAAACATACAATTTTCAAAAAAAAAAAAAAGAATAATCAATGGAACAAATGAAATATTCAATATTTTACATGGGGAGAGTTCAAAGAGCCTGCGTAAAGATACTCTATTGCCAAAAAGTGAACACAAGGAAAAAAAGATAAGAAAAAATCTAAACAAAATAATTGAAATATGCATTATTTTGAAAGATAATAAATTTTCAACCGCAATCCAATTTTGGTCCAATAGTGTGAAAAACAACTATAATAATGTACAGCTCAAACATAATTATTATTGATTCCCTCATACTTAAGTAGCTACTCTAACAAAATTAAATTATAATAAAACTTCATTAAGGAGATAAAAAGTATTGTTAATAAACGTTTACTCTTTCTATAAGTAGAAAAAAAGTCTCCCATAAGTGGGCCATTTAACGCTTATTAGAGTGTCATAACAATGTAGAAGTAGTGTTCCAGACTGACTTTAGCTCCTTTAAATTAGTGTAGTATGACTCTCGGAATATCTTATGAGACGGAAATTGTTACTTGGATTTACCACACAGACATTTTTTTGGAAGTTTTTGTATAAAAAGGTTCATAGAACAATAAAATATCATTCGTTCACTCGTGAAGAAATCAAAAGGGAATGTTATTTTTGATTCGATTAAAACAAAATTCATTTTCACGAATGCTAGGATGTGGATCTATAAAATACGGTTCGTTCCATTGAAATCTTTCAAGGAACAAAGAAGTTCTAAAATGTTGACATGTTTTTAAAACACCCTATTTTGAAAATATCCAAATGTCAACGAATTTCCCTAATGGGCTTTTCGATTGGCAATCCGGAAGACCGATTCGATACGTGTGAACGATTCTGAAATCAAATCCGGAACAATTTTCTCTCCTTTTCAGAACAAGAACTGTCATTCTTTCCCCATTCGAAAAGGCCATAAAATCACCTTTTTGTAAAAATGTGAAAATTTCTGATTTTTTAGAAGTTTTCTTAAAGCATCTTCAACAGACTTTGAAAATGAATGGCTTGACAGAGATGGGGAGGGACTATGTATTTTTTTTAATAAATAGCTTCACAGCCGCAGTGAATGGATACTTGATTAAGAAAGATTTATTTTAATGACCTTCTCAGATCCTTATTTAAGTCCGTTCAGCCAATGACCAAATCCAAAACAACTTTGGACGTACTGTTTACAAATTGTTCAGCGTTAAATTATTTTCTATAAATATATAAATCGAACTACGGATAATAGACTGTATAATTATTTTGTTTTTATTTAGTTTTTCAGATCAAAATTTCATAATTATTGATTCATTTGCTTTCAAACTCAACAGATTTATTATTTTGTGTATAAAAAAGTGCATACAATTTTGTTTGTGAATTTTTCCGATATTTTATTAGTTATTCTACTATTCGAGACGATTCCAACAAATCAGTTATCAATTAAATAGGTCCAGCCGTTCTTGAGTTATAAATGCTGTAACTAACCCAACTTTGTTTTATATAGTAAAAAACTAAGAAAAAATAAGATTTGAAAGCTCAAAACAAAAATTTCGAATTCCGAATCAAACTTTATTTTTTAAATAAGAAAAATCTCCACTTTTTATTTGTAAACAAAATTTAAATATTTACTTCAACTTCATTATTCAGCCTCATCACGAACATCATTGTTATCGGACACTTGATTCGAGTCCCAAAAAAAAAAAACTATCACAGATAGTAGTGCAAAACTTCACACAAATTGCCATCAAGAAAACATTCGGTAATAGTTTGTTTCGGGATTGTTAAACAAATCCGATTACCATGGAATTCGTGATAGGGCTGATGATCAATTAAAAATATTAATATCCTTTCAAACAACTGACCTAATAGCCTACAAGGCAGATAAGCTTTAAATTAGAATTTTATGCTTACGCAATAAAATTATAATACATATTAACGTTTATTTCCTAAAGACTACGGTGTATGTAAATATTGTACTTTTAGGTATTTAACATACTTACGTTTTTGTGTCATAAAATAACAATTTAAAAGAAGCACCACATTGTTTTTTTTTTTTTATTTATTCTTTAGAGAAAAGGAATTGCATAGGCTTTGGCCCTCTACCAAAACGATCAAATACTTCATTGAAAAAGTTTTTTTGTTCTTTTCGAGATTTGTATGCATGTACATCATTGTATATACATGCATTGTTAAAATTCAAAGTAAAAAATGCAAGTTGCGTGCTAATGCCAAGGGGGGGCAAACCATGAACTCAATAAAGAATCAGTAAAGAAAATATCCATATTTTCCAACAATATCGAAACTAAGGATATTTTCAGATACATTTGGCATGATCCAGAGCCAGGGGGGGGCAAATCATCGAGAGAAGGCAAAGTATTTGTTAGAATTCAAAGAAAAAAATGAAAAATTTCTTAGTTGTGTGGTATTATCCACAGCCAGGGGGGGGCAACTGCCCCCCCTTGCCCCCCCCCCTCCGGGCGCCTATGGCTATCACCGGTCCCGAAATAAAAGAACAAAGAAAACTACTTTACAAGGGGGTCACGAGTCTCCCAATTTTGAGATTTTAAAATCGAATTCAAAGGCCAACCGAATTTATTTTTAGAACAATTCACCACCAAACGAATTAAATGAAAAATAACTATCACTGTACTTATCTTTTTTTGAACTCCTTTCTGCCTTCTCCTTTTCCTCCAATATTCCTATTCGCCCCGTTCTGGCGTTGCAAAACTCCTTTCTTATAAGCGAGTTTTCTATTTCCCAAAATGACTCCTTCCTCGAACAACTTTCAAAAAAAACTTTTCACTTTAAAATTCTCAAATCTAATTTTGTTTAGCTTTTCAAATTTTCCAACTTTCTATTTATTTTTTTTCTTTCTCAAAATTTTTAAAACCTCTATCGGCTATTCAGGTCAACCAAGAAGTGGTTGTTTCTGCCTAGCCTTTTGTCTTCTACCAGCCTCTCTTTCACTCACACATTCTCACGCACATACATATGGTTTTCGTGGAACTCTGTTACGGTTCCACTCCGAGGTTGAGTTCCAACGAAACTATCTCTCACTCACACATTCAAAGGATTCCCCAAGTTGTTGGCATTGTCCCAAAACTTGACGAATCCAAGGTTGGAGCAAGACATATTCACAATAATCTATACTTTGAGAAAAGAATAAAAAAACTATAAAAAGTTGAAAACATAATTCTGAGCATTCTCTCAGCTACTCTACATTTCTAACTTTTTGAAAATTATTCGAAGAAGGTAAATATTTTCTTTTAACAATTTTCTAAACCTTTTTGAGGAAACGAAGGAGGAAGGCAAAAACTCAAAACTAGCTATCGCGCAATCTACTATTCGGTGGACCTTTGTGCAGATTTGGGGGAATGAAGGGAGTAGCGTTTAGCGTTCCATTCTTTTTGCGGTCGATGTTTATTTAAAGTTAAAATTAAAGTTAAACATTTAGGCTGGGCTTGATGCCAAGTTTAAAAAAAAGAAAAGTTAAGTTTATGTTGATGTTGCGTTGCTCGAAATCCACATTAAGTGTGCAATGTACGTTTTCCATTTAAAGTTTCGCTAAGCTTCCTAGCTTAGATTAAAGATGGCGTGTGAGTCTCCAGCCCGTCCGCTGGCTCAACACGAAAGAATAAAGATAAATGATGAACCTAGTTTGTCATCCTCCCCGAGCAACTCTCAAGCTCCCAGAGGACAACGGACAAAATTGTGGGTAGAAAAATGGGATTGGTTTGGGGTGGAGGGGAAAACAGACAACGAGAGTTAGACTATGACCAAACAACATAGTCGGAAGAAGGTTTTAAGAACCGATCGAAGAGAGGTTTTTGTTGCGGTAAATCTTACCGTAACAGATTACTGCACCCAAAGGAAGCTACCACTTTTAGTTGGATGTGATGCTAACGCCCACCATACAACATGGGGTAGCACCAACATAAACCAAAGGGGTGAGTACCTTTTAGACTTTTTGTTGGTAAAAAATCTAGAAATATTCAACGTAGGGAATGCCCCTACTTTTATTACTAGAGTGAGAGAAGAAGTTCTAGATATAACTTTTGGAACTCCGAATGTAGGCTGTCTTATACGAGACTGGAGGGTATCCCAAGAGCCCTCCATGTCCGACCACAGAATTATTGTGTTCACATTGGAAGGCCTTCTCATAGAGAATACCTCTGGAAGGAACCCAAAGAGAACAAACTGGGACCTATACAAAACTGTTCTGAAATCAAACCTGGAACATATAGGCCCAGCTAGCAGGACAAATAGTCACCTTTAATTGGAATCTATTGTAAATGAATTTAGTGGGGCCATACAAGAGGCATATGAACTCAGTTGTCCCCTTAAACCAAAAACAAGACAGAAAGACGCTCCTTGGTGAAACAAAAATCTGTCAAAATTAAGATCCCAAGTAAGAAAACTCTTTAATGAGGCAAAAAGAACCAGAGAGTGGCATAACTATTCCTCAGAACTTACAAAATATAATAAGGAGCTAAGAAAAGCCAAGAGGAATAGTTTTGCATCCTTCTGTGAGAATATTTCCTCAACCCCTGCTGCTTCAAGATTGCATAAAGCTCTTGCAAAAGAGAAGACAATCACATCATTAGCTTTAAGGTATAATGATGGAAGCTTCACGGAAAATGAAGAGCAGAGGTCTACTCTGCTGCTTAGCACGCACTTTCCAGGCAGTCTACCTCTTGAAGGAAACTTGGCAGAGAGAACACCTCTCAAACCAAGAAAAGAAGACTGGAAGTTAGCTGCAAGTATCTGCTCAAGCAAAAGGATTGATTGGGCGATTAGTACCTTTCAACCTTTTAAATCACCAGGTGTGGATGGCATATTTCCAGCCCTATTACAACAGGGTAAGGATCATCTAATGCCTTATCTTATTAGCATACTTCGTAGTAGTATAGCTCTTGGGTATATACCAAGCCTATGTGTAACGAGTTCAATCCATTCTCAAAATAAACAAAAAGATTACAAAAAAAAAATTGAAGATAAAACTTACATACTTACCGACTCTCAACTCAATAACCTATAAAGACCAAATTTACCCTACGATTAAATATTCTGTAGATATTCTAACCTTTCGAATTTCCAACATTCCAGTAACATGGAGTAGCCATTTCCGGCACGTTGAGAAATGAACTTCGAATCGTGACAAAGTCGCCATCTTACGATGCGTAGTTCTTTTCATCAATCGTCGCCAGCCCAACCAGACGTAGTCGTCTGACTAAGAGACGGGTAAGCATTAAAATATCCTCAAAATTAAGACTAAAATAGTGAAATTCCCATGTCTAAATAATTTTTGTCATTAGGGCAAAGGAAATACCGGCCAGAACTACAATTTATATCGGCGAAAAAAGATTTTACTGGCGAGAACGCCATACATCAGCCAGAACAAAAATTTCTCGGCCACAACTTTGCCCATCAACACGAACAAGATTTCCCTCCCAGCAATAGATTTATTTTTCATCGGCCAATATATTCTTTTTGAATATATAAAATTTCCACTGGTAAAAGCAGATTTCCAGCACCAAGAAAATTCTCCTTCACCAACCAGAAAGTTGAAATTTTCCGTAGGTACCCACCCAGATTACCTATTATATCAGCGAGGGTGTTCAGTTATCGGAAAGAACATACTTTCCTCAGCCAAGAAAAAAAACTTCACCAAGCAGAAACAAGCAATTTTTGTTGTAATCTTAATATCTAAGGTAAGAATAGAGATAGTAGATAAAAATGTGCAAAAGAATATATAAGACAAAGAGAAAAATTACTAAAGTCAGAATTTATATTCAGGGAAGCTACCAGAGGTAAACGTAACAAAAAAGGAAAAACAAATCGCGAAACGATCACTACCACAGACTTACATATGTACGAGCAATAGTGGAACGTGCAACAAGAAGAGACAACCAAAAAAAAAATCACCTGCATACAAAAAAAATTAGCCATCTGCCAAAATACGGCAAATCATATTGGGTGGTATCAGCATTCCGACGAATCCACTCACTATCACCACTACAACAAGCTCTCTTGGTTACACTTTCCACGTTCCATTTGCTCGTTCCCATAAGAAATCAACCCCTAAGATATAGTGACGTCATTACCCACAGAGCAAAAGAAAATACGGCTGACGCGACGCGACGGTGTCAAAACAACAACGATTAAACGAAGCTCAAAATTTAAAAGTGAATGGTTTGCGGTTCGATAAGTCTGTCAACGAAAATAAGTAGGTCAGGAACCGAAACCGGAATTTAAAGATAGTTTTGTTAAATTGTTACGATAAAAAAAATTAATTAAATAAAAAAAAAAAAAAATCGAAAATATTGATTCGATCGATCAGGAAACGAATAGAACAAAAAAATCGGGAATTCGCGGATAAGCAAAAAAATTTAAAAAAAAAAGAAAAACGCAAATCGGATCGTTGAAGTGAAACTACCCCACAAAAAGAAAAATTCTGAAAAGAAAAATAGTTATTAAAATACCTATACCTCAAAGTTCAAAGAAAAATTTAAGAAGAAAATAGATAAAAAAATTAAAGTAAAGGAAAGAGGTGTATCCGAAAAGTTATAGATCAGTGAAGATTTTTGATTTATTCAGTAAGAGAAAGTTTTTTTTTGTTAATTATGAAATTAAGGCAAAAGATACAGTGTAAATCCTTTCGCTTCTTACGGTCAAGAAAATAATTAAAAAAAAAAAATATAAATAATTTAAATTAGAATCGGTCTTTAAAAAAAAAAATATGTATGGTGTAAGTAAAACGATTTGAAAGTGTTTAAACGAAAAGGAAGGTACATATATAGTTGTAGCAGATTAGAAGCAAATCCTGGATCATCTACTAACTTAAGGAGTGCACTTCATCGGTTGGAGAAGATCTGGTGAGTTTTTTTCTCGTTTTATTATTATTAATCGTTTTAAATTTTAATTGGATAGATTCAAGCAAAGAGGATAAAATTTTTATTTTTAGTTGATTGGAAAAATCCCAACAAAGAGGATAAATATTAAAAGTTAGGATTTAGGCAAATTTGAAGATCAATAAAATTGCAATAGATATGAAAACTGTAAATCCGTCTTCGAGTAATTAATTATTTTATGGAAGGTCATAAATATTTTTGGTTAAAGATTTAAAAGAAAAGCAAGATGAAATTGGAGTAAAAAAAGATACTAAGGGATGGGAAACAGGAGATTGGAAATGACTTAATTGAATTAGACGCTGATATGGGAGTTTAAATCTTATTTTTATCCTCTCATTTTGATCAAGGGGTTCTCTTAAATAATTGAGCGCTACGAGAACCAAGTTAGCGATATGATGAAGTTGATTCACCATATCTAAGGGTGGTGGGTATAAGGCTCAGAGAGATTATACAGCTCTATCTCTCATTTTCGGGGCTTTCCAAAATAGAAGGGAATATGAAAACCAAAGGTTCTTGTCGAGTCATAGACTTAACAGGATAGGGAGGGTTCAGATCACCCTAGGAGCATGAACATCGATGCCTCCTACATAGTTATCGTTTTATTGCCGTTCACTCACATACAAAAGAAAAATAGACAGAAATAAAGAGGTTGAAATGTTTTTAAACATTTACAAGAAAAAAGCATCTTACGCAAATCGGGTTCTACTCTTTTAAAATAATTTGGTTCATAACACCAGAACCGTAGGTCTGAAAAAAAAGTGTAACACCGTCTCACTCTAGCTGCAAGAACCACACCCCATTCGACGAGCTAAGCGAACGAGCATCCAGCAGACCTAGTGTGGCTATTGAGTGAAGACAAGCTAGTTGCGTTGCTGCTTGGACGTGCCATCCTTTTTAGGAAAGGTACTAAAAGTAGCATCGTGATTAGTCAGTAGATTCCTTGAGAAAGAGGAGAGTTTAGGGAAATCTTTATCCGGCTCCTTTTTCGGTAGCTGAAGCTGGTCATAAACCAATTTCATAACTTTACTCAAAATTCTAGTTTCTCTCCTCCAATTTCTTAAGTGTATGTTCGATGTTTCGAGATATGAATTACGGGAAAGTTTTTGAATATTAATTCATTGAATCCAACGTTTATTTTTTTTGTTATTCGGAGAACGAGTCTACTCTTTGGTGTTTGATATAGTTTTGTTTGAGTATGTAAGACATCGAAATATATTCTTATTAGAAGGAGCGAGATATGGTTAATAGCTCAAAAGAGTATCCGTAGTGGAACTTAATAGCTTTTGACCATGTTTTGTCTTCTCATTTCTGTAAGGAATCTTAGTCAATGATGAAAGTGACAGATGATTATCAATCCGAACTATGTACTATAACAGGATAAAGTTTGAATTGGGAGTAATTTCAGATCAACCATCCTTGATTGATATAGACATATGTATACTATATATGTTGCTATAGATATATAGTAATGAATGTATACATATAAAAATCATCAGTATGATTAAAGAAGAAAATAATCATTATAAACCGTTACAGATGGCGCCCAACGTGGGGCACGAATTTGAAAACGTAAGATATTTTTTTTTGTGTGTGAAGAACTTTAAGAAGTATGAACGATTTAAAAGGGAGAAATTTTGAGAAATTTAACTCGAGGTATTACATCGAGAGGGAGTTGTTTCGACTTTGCTATCCGGGAGTTTAAAGTAAGTCCTAAACTTGTCCGTCGTAGCAAGCCGATCAGCTGTCTCTTACCTCTAAATTTCGATGCAAGTAAGTGTTATTATATCCGCACGGTAGGCAATTTTGCTGGTGGTCTGATGTATAAAGGCTTATTTTCCAATTGAGTTATAGAAATTTCGCGTATTGACTTTTCGGTATTTTTGACCGGTCGTTAATTGAAAATTCTTGACGAACGTCTGCTGCAAAGTATAGAAAGTAATACCCAAATACACTGCCATTTTAAGTTGTCCGTACGATTACAGGGAGAAGTTTAAAAGGAGATTTTTTTGGGATTTCGAATGCACTGACCGGTGGTTGGTCGACTAGATTCCTGACGCACGTCTGATGCGGTGTGACGAATTTTCCACTCTTTTTAAAACTTTTTCCTGGTTCCAATTTAAAGGAAGCGAAAAAAAAAAAAAAAAAAAACTGTATTAAAAGTATTAGAAATAGTATTCTGATTTAAAAAAAAAAGGTTTTTTTTTCTATGAAAGAAAGAGAAAGTTAAACAATTTTCTGCTATAATGAATTTAGTCATTTCCAACTCTTTACCCACCCTTATAAATTTATGATAGTTTTTGATTTAAAATTTTTTTGTGTTTTGAAAACATTCTTTTTACATAAGCTAAGTGGTATTTTGAGTTTATTTTGATAGTACATGTTAACTGTAAGTAAAGATTATTGGCATAGTTTTTTTTGCAAAGCATTCGTTAATTGATTTGGAAAAGATTTTTGGTTTATAAATTAGATGAATATTTAAATAAAATAAGAGGATACCTAGATAAAGTGAATAAAAAAAAAAAAACAACAGATAAATAAGAAAAAATGGGAAGACGAGGTAGAGCAGGCGTAGTGATTCCGAATACGCGCGGTCTTCAATCCCAACACAGGGTAAGCATGACACCCATTCACGCGAATGAGGACGTTAGAGAGGACGAGTCTGAAAATCGAATCGCGTCGGGAAGTAACGCAAACCTGGTTAATAATTCGGGAGAGAATGGTGAACATGGGTCACAAGCACCCGGTGCTAGTTCCAGCCCGCACGAAGTAAGTGATTCTAGAGAAGCAATTCAATTTGAAAACTATGTTCAGGAAGTAGTATCGGCGACAATTGGTCTTAACAGAACAGAGGATCAAAAGTTTATCCGAGATGAGCTAGCTCGAAGTCAAGCTAGGATTTTAGAACAAGTAGGGAACATAGTGAGAGAGTCTCTTGCAAACGCAGCACCCAGGATTCAAAGTAGTTCACAGAACATTAGGAACCTACCCGAAGTGATTACACCACCGGTACAGCCAAATGAAACTCACACAACTAGGTTAGTGAACACTCAGTCTACGGAGATTACAACTCAACAAGCTGAGCCTAACGTGCATCCGATTGATATGGCTAGAGGCTCAAACGTAGATAATTTTCTGACACAGCTAAGTCAATTGAATCTCAACGATTCACCTGGTACTTCGAATCAACCGAATGTTGCAACTTCACTGCCGAGTACGTATGTAAGATTCCCACACTATCATAAGTGGGGGATTAAATTCGACAGTAAAAATATGACAATAGATGACTTCTTGTTTAGGTTAGAGAGGGTTAAGGACAGCTATAACGTGTCTTGGGAGGAGGTAGTTTCGAACTTCCACCAGTTCGTTGCTGGTTCGGCCGAGGCATGGTTTTGGATGTACCTCAAGAGCAACCCTAGAACTTCATGGCCAGCGCTTAGACTAGCCCTACTAGAACAGTATAGGAGTTTGGAAACCGATTCCGAATTATCGCGTAAGATGTCGGATCGTAAGCAATCGGCAAATGAAAGCTTTAATGATTTTTACGACGATTTGATAAGGTTGAACTCGAGGTTAAGAATTCCCAAACCCGCTAAGAAGATAGTAGAGCTGGTGAAACAAAATGTCAAACGCAGAATGGGAGAACTGTTAATAACATTTAATACTACTAGTTTACCTGAGTTAGTATATGTGTGTAGGACCATCGAAAAGTTTTTAAATGGCAATGAGGCACTGAAAACTCGTTTTCAACCAAACATAGGAAATTCAAACACTAACAGACGTTTTGTGAATGAGGTTGACAGAAATTCTGACAATCCGGTTATTAGTGAGCCAACATCTGTTGAAGCATTCCATGTGAAGGGGAATACGTGGAAGTGTTGGAATTGTAATGGCGAAGGTCATACGTTTAGAGATTGTCCGGATCCTAGAAGACGCTTGTTTTGCTTCAAATGTGGATTTGAAGGCGTGGTCACTCCGAATTGTAAGAAGTGTTCGGAAAACTTCAGGCAGAGCAGTTCTTCGACCGGGGGGAATTGTGCTTAAACCCGCTACCCGGAATAATACGAAATAATGAAAATATAACAAAACCCATTACCATATTGAAATCTGATAAAACCCAAGATAAAGAAACTACGAAAGTACCTATGAAACTAGATCAAACAACTATTCCACCTAGGAAATCTTTGCATGAACGTCAGATCGAATATTACAAAGCTCGTCAGAGGATAGTAACGTCGCCTCACTTATCCCAGAAGATTAGTAAGCTTAGAGATAGGATAAAGCAGAAAAAGAAAATGTATAAAGTATTATCAGCGGCCACCATAGAAAGTATATCCGATGACCCCCGACCGTATGTAACAGTCGAAATTTTTGAAAAGAAGTGGCTAGGTCTGCTTGATTCAGGCGCCAGCGTTAGTTGTCTGGGTATTGGATCTATGGAGTTCTTAAAAGAAAACAAAATTTCTTATAAGAAATTTTCCTCAACAATCTCCACCGCGGACGGTCACAAACAAGCAATTGTCGGAGTGGTTTCGGCGCAGATAAAATACAGAGGTAAAGCTGAAGTACTAGATTTGTTTGTCGTACCTTCGCTGGCACAATCATTGTATTTGGGAGTCGATTTTTGACGAGTTTTCCAAATAGCCCCAAATATTATAAGCGAAATTACGTCGATAACTGGATCTAAGGCTGACGACCCGAAGATCAAGGAATGTGAGTTGACTGAAAACGAAACAAGAATTCTGAGAGATACGATTGAGAAATTCCCATCATTTGCGAAGAAAGGCTTAGGACGGACTCACCTGATTGAACATAAGATAGATACGGGGGACGCATCGCCAATAAAACAGCGTCACTATCCCGTATCTCCAGTGATACAAGCCTTAGTGTATGAGGAATTGGATCGCATGATTTCAATGGGGATCATCGAAGAAAGTTCAAGTCCATGGAGTTCCCCCGTAGTATTGGTACGGAAACCGGGAAAGAACCGACTGTGCTTGGACTTTCGAAAGGTGAACCAGGTCACGAAGAAAAATGCGAGCCCAATTGCTCATATTGAAGGATTGCTAGCACGTCTTTCAGATACGCATTTCATATCGAGTGTAGATCTGAAAGATGCGTACTGGCAGATACCACTGGAGAAGGGATCGCGGGAGAAGACTGCTTTTACTGTCCCCGGTAGACCGCTCTATCAGTTCAAGGTGATGCCGTTCGGTCTTTCGAACGCCGCTCAAAGTTTAACGTATCTCATGAATTTGGTAGTTCCTCAAGAATTACGTGATAGAGTCTTTGTATATTTAGACGATTTGTTAGTGATCTCTAGAAGTTTCGAGGAACATATAGAACTATTAGGTATTATAGCGACAAAGTTACAGGAAGCCGGATTGACTATAAATGTAGAGAAATCGAAGTTCTGCTTCCAGGAACTGCAGTACCTGGGGTACGTTGTAGGCCAGGGATGTTTAAAAACTGACCCGGCTAAAATGTCAGCCATTGTAGACTTTCCGAAACCTACAACGCAACGACAGGTACGCAGATTCCTGGGCATGGCTGGTTGGTACCGCAGATTTATAGCCAATTTTTCAACCTTAACCAGTCCGTTGACTGACCTGTTAAAGAAAGGTAAAAAGTTTCAATTTGACGAGAAAGCGCTAGAAGCATTTGAGCGAGTTAAGAAATCTTTAACTTCAGCTCCAGTGCTCATTAATCCTGATTTCGAGAAAGAATTTGTAATTCTATGTGATGCTTCAGCAACTGGCATAGGTTGCGTGTTATGCCAGAGAGATGAAGAGGGAGTAGAGCGACCGATAGTTTATTACTCGCAAAAACTTAACGCAGCCCAACGAAACTATTCTGTTACAGAGAGAGAATGTCTGGCGGCGGTAAAAGGCATTCAGAGATTCAGGCCATACGTGGAGGGGTATAGATTTTTGGTTATAACCGACCATGCAAGCCTGAAGTGGTTAATGAGTCTGAGAGATCCAACGGAAAGATTAGCTCGGTGGAGTCTCAAACTCCAGGGATTCGACTTTGGGATAGAACACCGGAAGGGAACTCTAAATGTAGTGCCTGATGCTCTATCTCGGGTGTATGAGGTAGAGGTACTACAGATAGACGTTTCTCTTCCGAGGTCTATGTCAACGGATCCCGACCAGGTCGTTCAAGTGGATTTAAACGATCCAAGCTTCAAATCCGAAGAGTATTGCCAAATCATTAAACATATTAATGATAATGAAGAACGCTTGCCGGATCTTCGAGTTTCGGAAGGTTTTATTTACAAAAAATGTAGGCATTCTACCGGAAATCCGCTTGAAGACGACTTGACTTGGAAGTTGTGGATTCCATCGGCGCTGTCGGAACGATTGATATCTCTGGCTCATTGCCCACCTAGAGCTTCGCATGGGGGAATAACCAAGACTCTGTATCGCCTCCGTCAACGTTACTTTTGGCCATCCATGGCATCTCAGGTGAAATTATTCATCTCTGGTTGTGAGACGTGTAAAATATCAAAGGCGTCTAACGTAACTTTGAGAACAGACATGGGCGAAGCGTTCTCCGTGGAAAGACCCTTTCAACACTTATACGTCGACTTTCTTGGGCCCTATCCAAGGTCACGTAATGGAAACACCTTCATTGTTATAGCGTTAGATCAGTTAACGAAATTTGTGTTGATCAAACCTTTAAAGAAAGCGAATACTCAAACGGTTTTAAAGTTCTTACAGGAGGAAATATTCCTTATGTTCGGTGTCCCAGAAAGCTTGTTATCAGACAATGGGTCGCAGTTTCTAAGTAAAGATTTTTTAAGAGCTATGGATACTTGGGGCATTAAACATTACAAAACAGCTTCGTACTCGCCACAAGCTAATGCGAGTGAGCGAGTTAATAGATCAATATTAGCGGCCATTCGATCGTATGTCGATCCCAAGCAGATGAACTGGGATATATACCTGTCTTCAATCAGTAGTGCCTTACGCACTACGGTTCATTCAGTTTTAGGTATGTCCCCTTATGAGGCACTTTTCGGACAAAGAATGATAGAACATGGGGCAGACTATCAGCTCTTAAAAAGATTAAATGGTTTGAACAACTCGGAAATAAATTGGTTGCCAAAAACGGCCCAGATGAACATACTACATGCTCATCTAAAATTAGCATTAGAGAATGCTCATGAGAACTATGCCAAAGTGTATAATTTGAGAAGTCGACAGGTAAGTTTTCAGGTAGGAGAGAATATATTCAAACGTAACTTCGTGTTGAGTGACGCTTCGAAGCATCTCAAGGCAAAATTGTCACCTAAATTTGTTAAAGTTCAAGTTATGAAGAACATAGGCAATAACCTGTATAGAGTAAGGGACGAAAAAGGATTTGAGTCAGTAGCCCATACAAAAGATTTGAAAAGATAGAAAATATTTAGCCCGGCGTTGCAGCTGTGCATGAGACTCTGCAAATCGAAGAGAAAGAAAATAAGAAAAAAAAAAAATATAAGGTAGAAAAACATTAATTAAACTCTTTCTTATCCTTTCCCTTAAGTTACCTTCAGGCAAAGTATAAGTTTTGTAACGAGTTCAATCCATTCTCAAAATAAACAAAAAGATTACCAAAAAAAAATTGAAGATAAAACTTACATACTTACCGACTCTCAACTCAATAACCTATAAAGACCAAATTTACCCTACGATTAAATATTCTGTAGATATTCTAACCTTTCGAATTTCCAACATTCCAGTAACATGGAGTAGCCATTTCCGGCACGTTGAGAAATGAACTTCGAATCGTGACAAAGTCGCCATCTTACGATGCGTAGTTCTTTTCATCAATCGTCGCCAGCCCAACCAGACGTAGTCGTCTGACTAAGAGACGGGTAAGCATTAAAATATCCTCAAAATTAAGACTAAAATAGTGAAATTCCCATGTCTAAATAATTTTTGTCATTAGGGCAAAGGAAATACCGGCCAGAACTACAATTTATATCGGCGAAAAAAGATTTTACTGGCGAGAACGCCATACATCAGCCAGAACAAAAATTTCTCGGCCACAACTTTGCCCATCAACACGAACAAGATTTCCCTCCCAGCAATAGATTTATTTTTCATCGGCCAATATATTCTTTTTGAATATATAAAATTTCCACTGGTAAAAGCAGATTTCCAGCACCAAGAAAATTCTCCTTCACCAACCAGAAAGTTGAAATTTTCCGTTGGTACCCACCCAGATTACCTATTATATCAGCGAGGGTGTTCAGTTATCGGAAAGAACATACTTTCCTCAGCCAAGAAAAAAAACTTCACCAAGCAGAAACAAGCAATTTTTGTTGTAATCTTAATATCTAAGGTAAGAATAGAGATAGTAGATAAAAATGTGCAAAAGAATATATAAGACAAAGAGAAAAATTACTAAAGTCAGAATTTATATTCAGGGAAGCTACCAGAGGTAAACGTAACAAAAAAGGAAAAACAAATCGCGAAACGATCACTACCACAGACTTACATATGTACGAGCAATAGTGGAACGTGCAACAAGAAGAGACAACCAAAAAAAAAATCACCTGCATACAAAAAAAATTAGCCATCTGCCAAAATACGGCAAATCATATTGGGTGGTATCAGCATTCCGACGAATCCACTCACTATCACCACTACAACAAGCTCTCTTGGTTACACTTTCCACGTTCCATTTGCTCGTTCCCATAAGAAATCAACCCCTAAGATATAGTGACGTCATTACCCACAGAGCAAAAGAAAATACGGCTGACGCGACGCGACGGTGTCAAAACAACAACGATTAAACGAAGCTCAAAATTTAAAAGTGAATGGTTTGCGGTTCGATAAGTCTGTCAACGAAAATAAGTAGGTCAGGAACCGAAACCGGAATTTAAAGATAGTTTTGTTAAATTGTTACGATAAAAAAAATTAATTAAATAAAAAAAAAAAAAATCGAAAATATTGATTCGATCGATCAGGAAACGAATAGAACAAAAAAATCGGGAATTCGCGGATAAGCAAAAAAATTAAAAAAAAAAGAAAAACGCAAATCGGATCGTTGAAGTGAAACTACCCCACAAAAAGAAAAATTCTGAAAAGAAAAATAGTTATTAAAATACCTATACCTCAAAGTTCAAAGAAAAATTTAAGAAGAAAATAGATAAAAAAAATTAAAGTAAAGGAAAGAGGTGTATCCGAAAAGTTATAGATCAGTGAAGATTTTTGATTTATTCAGTAAGAGAAAGTTTTTTTTGTTAATTATGAAATTAAGGCAAAAGATACAGTGTAAATCCTTTCGCTTCTTACGGTCAAGAAAATAATTTAAAAAAAAAAATATAAATAATTTAAATTAGAATCGGTCTTTAAAAAAAAAAATATGTATGGTGTAAGTAAAACGATTTGAAAGTGTTTAAACGAAAAGGAAGGTACATATATAGTTGTAGCAGATTAGAAGCAAATCCTGGATCATCTACTAACTTAAGGAGTGCACTTCATCGGTTGGAGAAGATCTGGTGAGTTTTTTTTCTCGTTTTATTATTATTAATCGTTTTAAATTACATTTACAAATTGAATTATATGTTGTTATACATATTCGCATAACTAATTTTAAAATTCGGGATTTTGGTCTCAGAGTACTTATACCTTTTGATTTTGGTAAAATTGAATTCTTTGCGTAAAGTCAAAATTTGTTTGGTGACAAATATAAAAAAAAAAAAGATATAAGAAGCGGAAGTATATTTTCATATAGAGATTAGATTTTAAGTTGAATTGGAAACAAAGATGTTAAAGATTAGATTTTAAGTTTAATTGGATAAATTCAAGCAAAGAGGATAAAATTTTTATTTTTAGTTGATTGGAAAAATCCCAACAAAGAGGATAAATATTAAAAGTTAGGATTTAGGCAAATTTGAAGATCAATAAAATTGCAATAGATATGAAAACTGTAAATCCGTCTTCGAGTAATTAATTATTTTATGGAAGGTCATAAATATTTTTGGTTAAAGATTTAAAAGAAAAGCAAGATGAAATTGGAGTAAAAAAAGATACTAAGGGATGGGAAACAGGAGATTGGAAATGACTTAATTGAATTAGACGCTGATATGGGAGTTTAAATCTTATTTTTATCCTCTCATTTTGATCAAGGGGTTCTCTTAAATAATTGAGCGCTACGAGAACCAAGTTAGCGATATGATGAAGTTGATTCACCATATCTAAGGGTGGTGGGTATAAGGCTCAGAGAGATTATACAGCTCTATCTCTCATTTTCGGGGCTTTCCAAAATAGAAGGGAATATGAAAACCAAAGGTTCTTGTCGAGTCATAGACTTAACAGGATAGGGAGGGTTCAGATCACCCTAGGAGCATGAACATCGATGCCTCCTACATAGTTATCGTTTTATTGCCGTTCACTCACATACAAAAGAAAAATAGACAGAAATAAAGAGGTTGAAATGTTTTTAAACATTTACAAGAAAAAAGCATCTTACGCAAATCGGGTTCTACTCTTTTAAAATAATTTGGTTCATAACACCAGAACCGTAGGTCTGAAAAAAAAGTGTAACACCGTCTCACTCTAGCTGCAAGAACCACACCCCATTCGACGAGCTAAGCGAACGAGCATCCAGCAGACCTAGTGTGGCTATTGAGTGAAGACAAGCTAGTTGCGTTGCTGCTTGGACGTGCCATCCTTTTTAGGAAAGGTACTAAAAGTAGCATCGTGATTAGTCAGTAGATTCCTTGAGAAAGAGGAGAGTTTAGGGAAATCTTTATCCGGCTCCTTTTTCGGTAGCTGAAGCTGGTCATAAACCAATTTCATAACTTTACTCAAAATTCTAGTTTCTCTCCTCCAATTTCTTAAGTGTATGTTCGATGTTTCGAGATATGAATTACGGGAAAGTTTTTGAATATTAATTCATTGAATCCAACGTTTATTTTTTTTGTTATTCGGAGAACGAGTCTACTCTTTGGTGTTTGATATAGTTTTGTTTGAGTATGTAAGACATCGAAATATATTCTTATTAGAAGGAGCGAGATATGGTTAATAGCTCAAAAGAGTATCCGTAGTGGAACTTAATAGCTTTTGACCATGTTTTGTCTTCTCATTTCTGTAAGGAATCTTAGTCAATGATGAAAGTGACAGATGATTATCAATCCGAACTATGTACTATAACAGGATAAAGTTTGAATTGGGAGTAATTTCAGATCAACCATCCTTGATTGATATAGACATATGTATACTATATATGTTGCTATAGATATATAGTAATGAATGTATACATATAAAAATCATCAGTATGATTAAAGAAGAAAATAATCATTATAAACCGTTACATATGGAGAGGAGCTAAAGTAATTTTTATTCCTAAAATAGGGAAAAAAGATACAACCCATCCAAAGTCTTTCAGGCCGATAAGCCTAACATCCTTTGTACTGAAAACTCTGGAAAAAATAGTCGACAACTTCATAAGATCAGAAGGATTAGTTGATAGGCCTCTCAAACGCCAACATGCCTACAGAGCGGGAAGATCTACAGAAACCGCTCTGTTTGAACTCACTAATGCCTTACAGAAAGCTTTAGACGCAAAGGAAATAGCACTAGCTGCCTTCCTTGATATATGTAGAAGGTGCTTTTGACAATACCTCCCATGATGCGGTTAATAAAGCTCTTGTAAGGAAAGGTGTGCCCAGCACCATATCCACATGGATTGGTGAGATGTTAGCCACCAGAACAGCTGAGGCACTAGCAGGACCGAATATGCAAAAAATCTTAACGACAAGAGGTTGTCCACAGGGAGGGGTACTATCATCCTTGCTGTGGAGTCTTATAGTGGATGAACTGCTAGAAAAGCTTACTTCCCAAGGCATACAATGCATTGGCTTTGCTGATGATATCGTTATCACAGCCTTAGGGAGGTTTGAAGAAACCCTCTGTGATATAATCCAAAGAGGACTAACTATTACAAGTAAATGGTGCATATCTGTAGGATTATCTATTAATTCTACTAAGACGACGATTATACCATTTACTAGAAAAAGACTTCTGCCACGCATGAAATCAATCCGATTGGGGGCGAAGTAGTCCAAACAAAAAGGGAGGTTAAATATCTAGGAATCACACTAGACAGTAAACTCCTATGGAATAAACACGTAGAAATAACCGTCGGGAAAGCCACAAACGCCCTCATGATTTGCAAGAGATTAGCAGGCAAATCATGGGGCTGCAAACCAACTATCCTTAAGTGGATGTACACCATGATGATAAGACCCATCATTACCTATGGTGCGGTTGCATGGCACAAAAGAACCGAATTACTTACAACTAGGAAATCACTAGAAAAAGTACAAAGGCTCGCATGCTTATGCATAACTGGAGCAATGAGAACTTGCCCTACGGCAGCAATGGAAGTTATCCTTCATCTATCCCCATTACATGAAGCTATAGCAAGCGCTGCAAAGGGAGCTATCATGAGGTTTTCCAAGGAGGGAACCGGTATTGGCAAGTGCATTAGCCTCAGGGTTAAAGATTGCATTCCAAAGTCAGCGGTAACATACCTTATTGACATTCCAAGAGATGGCATGATTAAAAAATACAGCTTCGAGAAAAACTTTCAAACGGAGTTAAGTACTAAAAAGGAGTGGGTAGGTGAAACAGTAAACTACAATCTCAAAACTAATGCCATCAAGTGGTACACTGATGGATCGAGAACGACTGAAGGGACTGGAGCGGGAATCTTTGGGCCTAGAACCAAACTTTCTATACCGATGGGACAGTCTACTAGCATCTTTCAGGCGGAAATTCACGCCATAGCGAAATGCGCAGATCGTAATCTCGAAAGAAATTACCGAAACCAAAACATTGCCATTATGTCAGACAGCCAAGCCGCACTCAAAGCGCTGAGCTCTTACACCATCAGCTCGAACGTAGTTTGGGAGTGTGTGAACAGGCTTAATGTCCTTGGCAAAAACAACAGTGTCACACTTCACGTTGGTGTCCAGGGAAATGAAGAAGCAGATTCCTTAGCGAAGATAGGGGCAAGTACTCCCTTAATGGGGCCTGAACCCTATTGTGGCATAGGAGAAAATGTGATAAAAAATAAAATAAGAGAACAAGAGGAGGTTAAAAGATCCAAAAACTGGAAAGAACTCCCAAAGCTGAGGCAGGCTAAACTATTGCTTGGTAACTACAACCGAACACGTTTTAAAGACTGCATCAACCTAAGTAGGAACAACCTAAGGAAAATAACTGGTCTCCTAACTGGCCACTGCAGACTAAATAGACACCTAAACATTCTTGGTCTAGTAAGCAGTCCAACATGCAGATTCTGCTGCGCACAGGAGGAAACACCAGACCATATATTGGGAAAATGTGACGCAATCATGCATCAAAGGAAAAAACACCTGGGACACTATCAGGTGGAAGAGGGTGAACTTTCCTCTCTAAAAGTCCTCCAAATACTCAAATTTCTGAGAGAAATTAAGGTGGAGGAAGAACTGTAAGATGAGCAATCTCATCCAGTTTTTAGGTGGGGGCACAATAGATCTTAAGGTCGCAGTGCGACAACCCCAATATTTCATTCATTCATTCATTCACATCAGAATTGGAAAGCCAAACCAGCTCTGATGATTCTTCATCTGATGAGGAGATTCACCCAAAGATTTGCAATTTCATGGAAACTGTAGAGCAATACGGTGAGGTAGACTTTAATTCCCATTTTAGACTAAATCGCTCAACTATAGAGCAATTAATAGGTAAGGAATCTTGTCGGTGAATGTAATTTTTATATCCCTCTGTTTCAATTGCTTTTAGCAAGCTACTCTCAAACCGATTTTTTCCTCATCATCCAATCATGGAGGCAAAATGAAAATTGAAGCCAGAAAAGAAGTTCATATGTATGTCTGGTACGTAAGCAACACCTTAACATTTAGGCAACTGGGTAATCTTTTTGGAGTTGCAACGTCTTCAGCATGGGCTATTGTTGGACGTGTGAGCAGTGGCGTCTTTAGGCATGGGCCTGGTGGGCCAGGGCCCAGGGCCCCGTGATTTAGGGGGCCCCCTGTACCACACCAGTATACCAACCAATGGTCATTTTTGAAAGTATGCGAAATTGAGATTGGATTTATCTTGTAAAATTAATGAAAGAGCAATATTTTCTCATCCTTATCATGAAAGATTCTTAATACCTACTCTTAAAACTTTTTAACATTTTTCCCAAACAAAAATATTTAAAGTTATTTATACCAAAAAAAATATAAATAAAATGAAATCCAAGAAAAGTTCAACTTTTAAATAAAATTATTACAATTGAATAAAAACTACGTCTTTCGAAACGAAAATGTCCACACAAAACAAGTTGTATTGAATCTTGGATTTGGAGGAATATGAGTGTTAAACGATGTGCCTTAATTATGATTTTTGTTTACTTTGACATCTAATAAAATTCTCCAAATATATTTGTTCACAGTCTTTTCTTTTTCGTATTTGCTATTTTTTTATTGATCAAATTGTGGGGTGGTTTCAATTTTGTTCCTAAATATTTTCGGTGGTGCTAAATCCGAGTTTTTCACTTATGGCCCGAAAACTATTAATTATTCTTAAAAAACATCTAAAAACAATTGAAAGCATACACAGTTTCCAAAAACATTCCGTTTAAGATTTGTTTCCACGACAACCTGTTTGGACTCAAGCCTGAATTGAAAATGGACGTATTTTAAGTGTTCCAAAAATTCATTCGGAAACACTATATTTAATAACACTGTATAACAAAATTTTAATTTGAAAATGATTCAAAATATACTTTAATGATGTTATTTGATGTTCTGAATCCGAATTTGGCCTCAGACCTGCTCTAGCATTTCACGTTTTTGAGATATTCAAATCTAAAATTTTGAAAAGGAAGTATTTTTTTGAAGATTTTGGGTTATATTATTTCTCTAGGTAGTTTCTTTTTTAATAAATTTCTATGGTCATTCTGAAGTATAAAAATTTCCCTTCAAAACTCTACTTCAATCTTTCATATAACTTCTTTCGTCTTTAATAAATTATTATTTAGTTATTACCCTTCGTCTTAAACTACCTAATAGGGCTTTGTGTGGGCAGCAAAAATACGCCAATATTCAAATAGGGGTTGAGTGCACATTTTTGCATATTTTTTTTTGTATTTCTTTCCATTATGTGTCACGAAATTTTAGTCGCAAACCTCAGATTCAAAAACATAATAAGGACAAAAATCGAAACTACCCAGCAATTCACATGGATGGATGATCTGATTGACATCTATTAAAAGATTGTCCCTTACAATAAGTTCGTTCGTTGAAGTTTACCCAGGTTTTATTGACAACCTGGGGAGTTGGCAAAAAAACCTGGGTTTTTCAATTCTCAAAAAACACTTTCAATTGTAATGTTGAGTTGACACTAGCAAAAAACAAGAATTTTGGAAATCTGATAATTAAAACTTAAATTTTTGCTGCAAATTGAATAAAAACAAATCAAAGTTTCCATTTTCTATTTTTTTTTGTTATTATTTGAGTAAGATGTGTTTATTCTTTTATTTTCCATTTCAAAAATAAACAATAAACAGCAGCACGGCAGCGTGAATCCACAACAAAACAAATGATTCACAACTCATGTCATTTTGACAGTTTATTCGTTACCTCAACTCGCCCCAATAAAAAATCTAGTTCTACTTCAGGACGAGTTCAGGGTGACCCCAGGTCTCAAAAAACACAGAATTTGCTTGTTCAGAGTTTGTGAGCTCAAGTTTGTTAAAAAACGCTTTAGGGCGACCCCAGGGTGACTTCAGGGCTCAACGAACAAACCTAATGATAATGGCTTAAGCTTTCATGCAGTTTTCAGTGTTTGTTTAATTTTGTTTGCAATGCTCCCTTTGCCCCCCCCCCGTAGTTACGCCACTGCTACGACTGTAGGGTTAATATGCGTAGGTTCTTCTAAGAATATTGAATTTCAAACAAGCGAGCCATGAAACAATGCAAATGATACATTTTTTGCTCGTCGTTTGTAAGTCTAATGACTTTTTTTAAATTAGCATCCAATTGAAAAAAACGCCAAAATAAAAGAAATGAAAGGACAATTAGCTTTAAACACAAAACCTCGTAACATTTCTGTATATTGTTCTAAAGAGCACCACGGCAGAAGTCAAAATCAATTTTATTTGGGAACGTAATTTTTCCATTGCTGATTTTCAGACATCGTTTGACAATCGACACTAAAAAAGTCAATACATATATCTGCTTTGAAAGCCGCACTATGATGAACAAAAATATAAAACCACGTTTCTATCATTGAAGAAAGAAGTATTGAGTGTCACGTGAAAAATGCAGTTTACATTCATTTAATTAAATTCGAATTATAAAATGTTCAAAATTAGCCTTAAACTGGAAAATAGTTTGTGTTCAAGACAAAAATGCGAAATATTTTAATAATAATAGTTAAATTTGTAGTACCTCGTGGCTTGATGGTTAGTGCGTAGGACTGTCATGCCGAAGGTGTGGGTTCGATTCCCAGCCGTGCCATCTAAAAACAGAAATGTTTTATTCGAGGTACTGCCTCTTGCGAGGAACTGACAAATCCTCCAAGAGTATACTTGTCATGAAAAAGTGCTTCTCATTTAGCCGTTCGGACTCGGCAAGAAACTGTAGGTCCCCTCCATTCCTGCCAACAAACACGCACACAGGAATGGTTGTGAGTTGTAAGTCACTAGGCCCTGGTTCTCCATGAGCTGTTGCGCCACCCAATTTTTATTTATTTTTTAAATTTTACTAAAATGTATGATAAAGCTTATAATCTGGAAAAATTTTCAGTAAAACTTTTTCAAGGGGCCCCAAATCCTTAATGGCCCAGGGCCCCCAAATGTCCAAAGACGCCCCTGCGTTTGAGCACCTGGTTAGTTTCGAAAGGCAACGAATATATTAAGTGGCCTCAAGGTGATGTCGTTGACCAAAATTGTCATAAATTTGAAGCCAGAAAGAGAATACCGGGTGTAATTGGGGCCATTGATTGCACGCATATTACAATAGCTGCTCCCAACAGAAACAAAGAATGTTACTATAACCGGAAGCAAAATTTTACTATCGTCTTGCAGGCCGTCGTCGATGCCGACAAAAAATTCATCGACATATGTTGTGGAGAACCCGGTTCGTTACACGATAGTAGAGTGCTGAGGAGATCAACATTGTACAATAGAGTGCAAACCAATTACACTCGGCTATTCCCATCAGATACTTTTCTCTTGGGTGATTCGGCATATGCTTCAACAAACTGGATAGTGCCACCTTTAAAGGACTATGGCCAATTAAGTGACCAGCAAAAAGCTTTCAATTTTATACATTCCTCCACTCGGATGGTGGTTGAGAATGCTTTCGGTTTACTCAAGGGGAGATTCAGGAGAATTAACAAATTCACGGAACAGCGAAACTTAAATTCAGTAAGAAAAAATTATTGTTAGTGCTTGCATCTTACATAATTTATGGATTATGAATGCTGATAACAGTATCTCAATAGAAGAAGAAGCAACTACCATAGAAGATAACATGGAGCAGAACACAAATACTGAAAATAATAATACATCTCGAAATCGTCGCGAAACTCTTTTCCAATACATGTGCCAGCAGAGAATACTTTAATAAAAAGAAATTTGAATTAGTTTGTTTGTTTTTATCGTCTTTTATTAAACGCTTCATATAAAGAAGATTTAAAGCCGTATTCACCTACCGCTCATAAATGGCTCATAAACCTATATTCACAAAGCTCTAATAGTATGTAAATATTTACTGAAACTCCTGAAACTTTAAGATATAAACACGGTGTAAATTGAAAACTAATTGCTCTTTTTCGAAGATTAAAAAGATTCTAGGTCTTAATTTATGTCCCCTAAGTAGTTCTTGCAACCATTTTTAATTCAAATCATTATTTCGAAATTGCATATAAAAGTAATTTCCTCACTTCAAGAATCTCATATGAAATGCCGAAACTAGTTCCAAATTACTTTTTTTTGAAATATTTGTTTAAATTTAAAACATGGCTTGGAACTATTTAGAGGGTCCAAATTAAGACAGAAGTCCGTTTCAATCATCAAAATAGAGCAATTAGTTTTCAAATGACACCGTTTCATAAATATCACTTGAAAGAATTTCGTATGATTTTCTTTGGAAATTCGGAAAGTGCTATTTATGAAATGCTGTCATTTGAAAACTAATTGCTCTATTTTGATGATTGAAACGGACTTCAGTCTTAATTTGGACCCTTTTTGAAAGTGCATACTATTATTTAAGGTATTAAATTTAGCAGACATAATAGTGACACTGGTATATCTATTGACTTTTCCTTACAACTCAATTTTTGTAGTCATCAAACTTTGATGAAAATAAATATTTAATCATTTTTTTATTAAAATTTATTTAAAAAAATTATAAAAAAAAAATCCAGCAACTAGTGTTAAATGTTACTGCCTTTATTTAAGAACGGTTATTTTTAAATGCAATAAAAATTAAAAAAACAATATTAGTCATTCATTCGTCGTCGAAGTGTTTACTTAATTTAGTAACTTAATTTCATCTGATTAGATGTTAAAAAACTACTAAAGTATATCAAATGCCAATTTTATTGGTTATGGTTGTAGACACAAACATGTGTTATACCATTTTGGAAAGTACATTAAACAGGCCAATTTTTATCAAATCTGCCACCTATGTTCTCATACATTTTTTTCCCTATGATTTTTCAAACTTTGGTGAAAAAAAATATTGAATTATTTTTGAATAAAAAAATAATTTTAAGAAATTATAACACAAAAAATGCATCAGCTGGTGTTAAAATTTACTACCCATCATTTAGCACGGTTATTCAAAAATATTATAAAAACATAAAAATAACAAGAATCCTTTATGGGTGGCCGTTGTAATTAGGTATTTTAGGAGACCCTGAATTTTTTAACATTTTTCGAAAATAAATTATATCATGGAGACCACAAGAAAAATATTTTTTTTATATTTTTTTTCTGAGCAGTCATAAGGCCTGCTATCACCAGTTGCAGTATTATCCACTCATTACGGGACACCCTGTATGTATGTACAGGATATATGTAGCTACATCCCTAAATTAAAATCTGAGAGAAAAAATGATTTTTCACAAAAATTATACAAGAAACTATACTCTATCCAACAAAAATTGTCAGTACAGGGAAGATAGGACGTTTGACTCTCAGTCAGGTTGCATTGGCTTGCATACATCTGTCTCAAGTTAAAGCTCTCATAGGGTTTCAATACTTTGAATTATTAATTGCCACAAATCGAAGAACAATGTGCATATGGTTACCATGGATATCATTTCAAACATATTAAAAAAAGATCAATTTATCTTTTTTCCCAACACCACACCCTTTTAAATGAATTTGATCACGTAACGCTTTGTGAACGTTTCAAAACTTAGCATAAATAACTTTTTTTTTCTTAAAGACTAAAATTGTACAAATTTTAACTGCATTTTATAGGTGTATTCAGAAATACAAACAAATAGTAAGAAGACAATCAAAACGACAACACTGTTGGCTCTCACCCTTATAAATTTTGTTCTCAAAACCTTCAAAACCGAAAGTTATTTATAAAAACCACTGAAAAAGCTCTTTTGTATTGTTGCGGCAAAGGCAACTCTGTTGGAATGTTAATTTTATTTCAAACAGCGAAGTTAGAAGCGAAAGCGAGTATACGATCAGATATCAGAATGATTTTGGCCTTGAAAGACAACGGTCATGTTGTAGCGTAGAGAATGTTTCAAAGAATTACAACAACAATTCCTGTATGTTAATCAGTGGCTTAGTGTCTTTTTCAGTGGCAGATTTGTTATTCTAGTTTTGTGATGGTATACTATACACAGGCACCACTGTTTTGAAAAAAGCTCTCCCATAAGCCCTGTACTGACAATTTTTGCCGGACCGACTATAAATGAAAATGAACCCTCCACCCTACATAAATAATTAAAATCAACAAATCTCTAAACTTCCCACATATATTTTTTTTGTATCTAAACACATTATGAAATAATAATAAGACTATCCTCAAATAATTTTGTTCTATATTTCAATAAGAAAAATAAAATCTTCTGCTTAGCTTGAAAAATCATAGTCATGGCAACAAAAATAAAATGCACGACTGGGTCGCACGTACTTGCTCTTATGTTCATGACACTGCGAGTTTAAGAAAATTGTATATACAAACATGGAAATTATCAGAGAAAAATGTAGAGAAGCATGAAATACGACATTTAAATTAGCTAAAATAACTCTTTTGACAGTTTGAGGTGAAAAAAAGTATGCCATCTTAATTCATGATGGAATATGATTGTATGGGAAAAAAAATTTAAAATCGTTGGAGCGGTTTTAAAAAATTAATTTTTTATATATAAAATTCTTAAAACATTTTTAAGAACAAATTTTGGTATGCAGATTTAAACTATATATTTATGTGTATATAAAAACAAAATTTAAAAAAAATTGTCAACCCATTTTTGAGATATCGAATTTTCAAAAAAAAAGTTTGAAACTTTTTTTAAAAATCCAAAAACTTTGTTTTCGAAAATTTTGATATGCAATATTATTTAATCTTATCTGAAATTTGTATATAAAAAAAATCATTTAAATCCGTTAAGATGATAACGAGAAAACTCAAAATAAAAAAATACGTGCTATGACAGGTACTACTAATAGTTGCTATGTGTAAAATTTTATAATTTTTGATGGTAGATCGTACTAATTTTAGTATATGAAAAAAGTTTAATCAAAATCGCAAGAGTCTTTTTCAAGCAAAAAAATATTTTTATTTGCGGTTTTTTCACTTTTGTATGGAAGGACCGTTATTTTTTCATAAATGTAAAATTTTTTCTAAAAATATTTTAGAGAGTACTAAAAAAGTCTTAAATATCGAGTTTCAAAAAAATCTATGATGCCGTTTTCGAAATATTTGATTTTCCAAAAATATTTTGAAATATTTTTTAAAAATCCAAAAAATATTTTTTCAAAAATAATGGTACACAAAACTATTACTTTTTTTTGGAAGCTTCTGTATAAAAAAAAATTATTGAAGTTGTTCATACCATTTTGAAGAAAATCAAAAATTAAAAAAATGGTTCCTTGGGAGGTACCATTAATAACCATTTTTGACAAATGGTTTTCCACCCAAAGAAAGCCTTTACTAAAATAAATGTATTGAATTTTTTTTAAGAAAAGTTGTCGAGCTGTTTTTGAGAAAAATACGATTATGTAAATTTGCCAAGGAAAAATGTATGGCAGGTACCATTATTTTTGCTTCTGAAAAAAAACGAAAAAAACGTGTCGGCAGAATCACCAAAAACCATTATGTACCAAGTTTGAAGAAAATCGATCGAGCCGCTTAGGCTGTAGACGAACAGACAGACAGACAGAATTGTGCCACCCACTTTTTTGGTATTCTCTATCATCGTAATATCATGTTTGATTGTTATCTCAAAAAATTTTTTCTGCACGAAACCAAAACTTGCTTATAGTACCTTTAATCGCAAGTAAAAACAAAAATAACGAATACCACCATACCTTATAACACAAATTGTAAACAAAATTTAAATACAAAATAATAAATTGACCCATAATCGTCATGGAAACCAGTAATAAAGGAAATATTAAATAAATAAATATCCCTTTGAGAATTGGTTTGCGTACGCAAAAGTTTCATAATTTCTATTTATTTGTTTCTATTGGCCAACACCTCCTAGTATCGCTTTGAGTAATGCGGTGTCACTTCTATTTATATTTATTCAATGATACAACATCATTAGGGAGATATTGAACATCTCGCCTCCTGGGGTTGTATGAACCTGCAGATTTTTTTGTTGCAGCTTGAAACTTTTCGGCAATATCAGCTCTAAGTTTCCTAAATCTTTCTCCTATATCTCCTACTGATTGTTCAACATTGTCCCTATCCAAAACATCATTACTAATTCCTACTATATACTGTCCACTAGTAGACATTTCCTTTCCGAAATTTGCATAATACGGCGTAACTCCTAAGACCTCGGGTTGGGATGTGCGGATGGCACATGCGATCTTAGCTAACTGAGAATCTCAGCTGCGGTGATTCTCCGAAACATAAGCCCTCAAAGTTGTTTTTATGATTTGATTGATCCTCTCCGCAGGATTAGCCTGTGGATGGTAATGTGGGGTAAACCTAATCTTCGACGAGTATCCTTCACAGAGTGCCCTAAGTTCCCTACTCTTAAACTGAGGACCGTTGTCACAAATGACAATTTTCGGAACCCCAAACAAAAGGAAAACATTATCTTCTAATTCATCGCACACTGCCTTTGCAATTGCAGACCTCAACGCAAACAATAAAGGAAATTTTGTTAAATAATCTACTACTGTGAGGATATACATAAAACCTTTACTAGACTTGGGCAGAGGACCCACTAAGTCCACACTTATCATCTCCCACGGAGAAGATGCTCCTACTCTCTCAGTCATAAGACCGGCTGGCTTATCGTTGTTTGGTTTCACTTGTTTACATATACTACATTTCTTAACATATTTTGTTTCGCTCCTATTCTCGCAAACGTTTTTCTAACCCCCATATGTCCAGCTAATGGATTATCGTGATATTCTTTTAAAATCCCTAACCTATCTTTCTTACCTACTGCTAACTTCCACTCGTCGTTACTATCGTGAACTAATAGATGCTTTGATTTTACAAATTTATTATTTTTGCCACCCAAGGGTCCGAATCCTCAACTGAAATCCCAGCAACTACTGGAACTCCCCGAGATAACATGTCCGGAACGACATGATCTTTCTCCTTTCGATGAATGATCTGAAAATCAAATTGCTGAAGCCTAACTGCCCAGCGCGCAAGTCTACCCTGTGGGTCCTTGAGGTTTCTCGACGAAATCAATGAGTAATGATCCGTTACGACCGTGAAACGAACTCGTTCGATGTACGGCCGCAACTTCTCAACTGCCCACAAAACTGCCAAACACTCCTTTTCAGTATTATTATTCATTTCTATTAAGAGACGTACTTAAGTAACATATTACTTTTTCCCCCTCGGACGCGTCTGTTTGAACCACGAATGGAAGATTAAAGTCGGGACATGTCAAAATGGGAGCCGTAATCAAGCATTCTTTAGCTTTCCTAAAATAATCTTCACATTCTTGGGTCCACGCGAACTTTTTGCTTTTCTTAAGCAAATCTGTTAAGGGCCTAACCAAAGTCGCGAAATTTGATACGAAGCGTCTGTACAACGAAACCGTTCCTACAAAGCTCCTAACTTCCTTAACGTTTTTGGGTGCAGGTATTTTTACCATACTTTCCACTTTTTCCGGGTCAACATGTAACCCGTTCCGATCAACCACATACCCTAAAAATTTAAGAGAGGGTCTGCACAAATTGCATTTCTCCCGACCTACTTTCAAGCCTGCCTCAAGTAGTCTCCTAAAAACTTCGTTAAGAATTTCGAGATGTTTCTCGAAGGTATCTGTAACGATAATAATATCGTCCAGATAAACAAAAACGTATGGCTCCAATTCAGGCCCTAAAACACTATCTATAAGCCTCTGCCACGTAGCAGGGGCGTTATATAAACCGAAAGGCATCCGCTTGAAGTTAAAAAGTCCCCTACCCGGTACTGTGAATGCAGTGAATTTGCGAGATTCCTCCGCCATTGGAATCTGCCAGTACGCCGACTTAATGTCTAGCGACGTTAAAAATTTCGCGTTCCTAAGCTTGTCTAAAATGGCTGAAATGATCGGAAGTGGATAAGCATCTCTTTCTGTAACCTGATTAAGTTTCCTATAGTCGACACAGAACCTAAAGGTACCATCTTTCTTCTTAATTAAAACTATTGGAGAAGCCCAAGGACTGTTTGACTTCTCAATTACCCCCTTTTCTAACTTCTCGTTAAGAGCCTTATCGATATGAACCTGTATTGCTGGTGATAACGGATAGTACCGCTGTTTAATAGGTTCTGTCGACGTCCTAATAATATGCTCTACCATTGCACAGTGGGTACCTCCAAACCAAAACAAAAAAAATATTTTGATGCACTATTTTTTTTCATTCCGTTATTGCCATCCAAATTTAACATATAATAAAACAAACAGCTCGCTTATCGTGGCAGTTTTTTATTAAAGAGCTTGTGATGGTGATAACTTGTGTTAAGAAAGTGTGAGCAATATTTAATTATTATGGATATTAAACAAGAAGGTGAGTACTTTCTAAAAACATACATTTCATTGCTTAATAACATAAAGGGTCAGTGTAATTGGACCCCTGCGCGAAGCACTTTTTGTAACTTTTTTTTAGCTTTTTTTACAGAAAATAAAAGATTTTTTTGGTTTGCCTTCGAGTGCCCACTTCAAATGAGGAACTAAAATGAAGATTAGTGTTCTACCTTTTCAAATAATAAAGTAGTTTTTTCCAGTTTTTTCCTTTTTTCGAGCTATAACAGTTTAAAGAACCATATTTCGTTAATTTTCAGATTTGAAAAAAAAAAAACAAAAAAATTGTGTTGACTGATCTTTTTATCGTTGGTAAGTGCTGGTTATCAATGCATAATTAAACACAATTTTTTATTTGATAAATGGCTTGGATGTCGAGGAAATAATACAACATGTTCAACGCAAGCCAACCAAATCCTGGAAAACATTAAATGCAGTTGGCCATATCAAGGTGTTGAGAATATTTGATTTGATCTCCTCTATGACCGAATTTATTTCGTGTGCAAGAAGTTGACAGAATTTTGGAAGAAAAATAAAGCCAGAAAAAAATCAATTACGAAAAATCAGTCCTCTTGGCTTGATATATCTGAGACTGTCTTTTTAAGTTATCCTGACGAAAATTATTCTACACAAATCTAATCTAATTATTCTACTTCTAATCTAAATCTAATTTTCCAAATATTTTTTTTATGAATTTGTTTAAATTTTCTTTTTTATTTTGTAAGTTAAAAAAAATTAAATAATAATAACAGTGTTAAATATAATATTAAGTCAATCAAGCAAACAAATAAAACAAAAATTTTAAAATGAATATATTTTTTAATTTGCAAAAAGAACAATTTCAATGATTTTTTCCCGATACATACTCTCAGAAAATGAGTGTGGGATAAAACTATGTATGGGCTGCTTGTTAAAAAAGGCGTTTTCCACATAATTCTGTTTAATATTTTTTATTTTTAAGGAAACCATTTGATAAATAAGATTTTTGTCAAAAACGCCCTCAAAAGTGGGCGTGGTCAATATTTAGCAAGATTATTTTTTTTGCATGTTTTTACGGCAACTCGTTACGTTTTCTAAGAATTTTTTACAAAAATCAAAAGGTTTGTAAAAAAACGCCCCCAAAAGTGGGCGTGGTAGAAAATGTTGAACACAAAATTATATCAAATCACGTTATCTACAACTTTCTAAAAGAACACAACCATCATTTATTTCAACTTTGACACTTAGAAGACTTTTTTTTAAAGTGGGCGTGTCAGTGGGCGGAAATTAAGTCCGAAGATACATTTTACTACCTTTAACCATGTCTAAAAATTTCACTCAAATCGGTTGACTGGTTCAGATTTTATAGATTTATGACCGCCTCTCCATACAACCGGACCCACAGTGCATTGTTGTCACTCCTAAGCCCTCTGGCATGTCCCTAAACAAATCCTCAATCAAAGAATTTAGTTTGGCCCTTTACTCCTCGTCTAACTCAGACTCTTCTGTGATAGTACGGTGACCATCCGTCCTCTTTTTTAGAGGACAGTCCTCTTTTTCGTAGTCCTGTCCTCTATATCTTATCGAATAAAAGAGGACAGAAAATTGTCCTCCTTTTACTGAATTGTTCTCTAATTGTCCTCCTTTTATCTTGCAAACCATTTTTCTAAGATTGAAACCATATCAAGTATCTACTTTTTTCATTACTTAACTAATTGAACACATTACATACTTTATGATAGCACTAGTTTGAATCTAAACACTTTTTTCCTGTACTAGAATTTGGATAAGATCTAGAAATAAATAGTGATGTATTATTTGGCTAGGTTTGTTTAGTCAAACGAACAAATTAAAAATTGGACAATTGGTTACCAGATAAGAACATTTTATAAAGAACATGTGAAAATCTATTCTAGCCAGTAAAGTTTTCGCTATTATTTCTAACTTGAAATGCCCTGACCGAAAGAGTGTTTTCAAATTCAAAACATATTTAGACACCCGAGAAATCGCAATTTAAAGTTGACAAACTAGTCAATAGCAAAGTACGAAAAGAATTAAACACTGTTTCAGCCCTATTTATAAAACGTGCTCGGATATCTTCTAATTCACAATTAAACTAAAATTCTGATCAAAAGTTAACTACCTAACTTTTGATCAGAATTTGAGAATTTTACTAATATAAATGTTGTAACAATAAAGATATAAACTGCTAATCTACGTTAAGTTCTATATCTTACCGAAAATCTAGAATCTAGTACAAACAACAAAATCTCTGATGTTACCAAAGAGTAGATATTGATTAAAAAGCACATAGCTACATATTTGGGGTTGTAAATATAGTTTTTGTCACCACGGTCTGTCTCCTTTTATAATTATAATTCGTTCTTAAATTTTAGAACGTTTTTAAAAAGTTGTCCTCTTTTTTACCCCTGAAAAAATGGTCACCGTAGTGATAGACGAAGTTTCTTTCGAAGCCACCATCTCCTGACTCGAAAAACTCCACATGCGTGAACGAAGACCCGGGACGATTCCCGACAGTGCCCAAAAGTCGGCACCGAGTATCATCGCATGGGGGAGAGGGTATAACCAAAAACTCTATTAAAACAGATTTATCCTCGACAAGAATGGGTAGATTAACAACTCCTAAAACTCCTACACCTCCACCATCAGCTAAATGTACCTGCCTAACATTTGATGTATCTAAAGTTAACCCTAAGTCTTTTTAGGCTCTCCAAGAATCCCTACAAATTATCGTTCGCGACGCTCCCGAATCTAATAAGCCTAAGAACCTAATCCTATAAATGTTAACTCCTAAATATGGACGTCTATCGTCCCCACTACTATCTAAAGTGAAACCTAGCCTAACCTGATTTGCCAGCTGGTCCTCAGCAGGCGACCTAACTAATTGCGACGGCGCTCTTGGCCTACTGGCCCAAGAGTACGTTGTTCGTTTCCCGAACAACGTCTGTAGTTACGATGTGTAGTGCCTACAGTATCACACCCAAAACAACGCCTAGGAGCGGAACAATGGTTGGAAAAATGTCCTTCCCTGTTGCAGTTAAGACAACAACAACACCTATTGGGTGGGGGTTCTCGGTTAGCTGCAACTGTTGCTTCCTGAACGGAAGCAACATCAGGCTCCCAAGCCTGCCTGTTGCGCCCTGAAGGAGGAGGAACAAAAGACTCCACATTTGACCTAATTGTCTCTAACTTCCTACCCAACGCAACCAGTTCATTGACTGACTTGATATCAGCCAAGCCCAATTGCGTTTGGTAGAAAGGAGCTATGTTTTTCATGAGAATAGATAATTTTCTATTCTCACTCAACGGCTCAGAGAATCTTTTAAAAAGGGTTTGCATCAGAGCAATGTACATGCCCATTGTCTCATCCCTACCCTGGGTTCGCCGCCTGACCTCATAACAAGAGAGCATCATAATTGGAGGGTAGAAACTCCAATTTCAACTCCCTAACTAACTCTTTCCATGTTGTGATGGTATCCCTAATCGCCCTTAACCAAAGAAGTGCCTTCCCAGTAAAAAGATCAACTGCGGACCTGAAAACCCTAGCTTCCGAAACTCCACGCGCTTTCCTAAGCTCCTCAACCTTTTCGATAAAAGAATTCACTGATGAGCCGCACTGCTCACCAGAGAATTTCACGTTCCACTTTTCGATACACTCAGGATTCCGGTCACAGGGTTCATCCTGTAGTTGAAATCCTGAACTCGCACGTTGGCCGACATGTGCAGTTAGCAACGCATCCAGGCCTGCTGTCGACATGTTTTCTTTTCCTATATTTTTCTCTTGAGGAGTATCATCACCCCCTTCAGTTAATGTTGCCATCAAAAGCAACAATTCCCCCTTAATATCGGCCACTTTATTAACCTCTTCGGAAGATTCTGCCTTTGCCCTATTTATTCTACCTAAAGACCATTCAATTTTGGTCAAAGCCTTTAAGGCTAGTCGCGCACATGCAACTGCTACTGAAACAAAATAGTTTAGTCACAAGTTGACCGATGAGCGCGCACATGCAACTCCACAAGCAATCGCAACGAACCTAACCAACACACCGACATACGCCACTGCTCATTCGCACGGATTTATACTGCAAAAAATCGTGCGGTACAATCTCGTGTGAACCAGGCCTAAGGTCACCTCAACTATGGTCACACCAAGTATTTTCACCACATACATACGTAAACAACTCGAGAATTAAGGTAGAACTATAATAGTCGGAAGGGCACTGAAGCTAATGTCAAAAACCAACGAAAAGTAGCTTTCCGTACCGAAAAAAGGGGAACACACCCATAATGTAACTATCATCTTTCTCTTTTTGGCATTCCTATTTCATCAAATGTCAGTTTTACTTAAGTGAGGTGCGCTCGGGAGCGCACCTCACTTCTGTAACCAAAGTTGAACGAAACTTGACGAAACGCTCCACTTCGCAATTATAGTCGTGCAAATGCTTTCCGTGTATTCGCTTGTTTTCTTCCGACCACTTAAGTGCCCCTCCGAGCATTATAGTTCTAGCTTTAAGAAATAAGTTAAATGTAAACAAAAATGACACTTTGTGCAGACAAAAAACTTATCGAAATTGAATTTAAAATAGGACTGTCGTAGGTTCACTTGTAAGAGCGAGAACAATATATACTTGTAGACCACTATGTATTGTTTATTGTAACCAGAGAACATGAAATAAAGAAGTCAATCCTCAGCTGTCAATTTGATTTGCCTACAAGCTGGAAGCGAACAGCTGATATATTAGATTTGCAAAGTATTAGTGAAAAGCAGTGCAAAACGCACACATAAGGCGTTTTCCTTTGGAGGTGGCGAAGTACTTGCAAGTACTTTGCCAGCTTTTTTCAATGGAACACATCAAACTGCTTTCCCATGTAAAATGTACCTACTCGCGCATCAGAGCATGTGCAGTTGGTAGTACTAGATTAGGGTTTTCATCTACTCGTAAGTACTTCGCCACCTCCAAAGGAAAACGGCTATAGAATCAACTAGTCATTCAGCACATCATTCAGCACAGGTCTTGTTGTTGTGGCAGTTCACATCTATTCCTTCGACACGAAATGAAAATACAAATACAACAATGTAAACAAATGGGTTTTGGGGAGTGAAACGTACGAAGGATTGGCTTCTTTATTTGATATTCTCTAATTGTAACTTGCGATTAGCGAACCAAAAAAACTAGTTGCCAAGTAGATTATGTATAAATACCGCAAGAAGATACCGTTAGCTAAGTATACAGTTCCTTGACGATAAAAAAACTGCATGTATTTCTTATGGGAGCGCTTTTTGCGAGAAAAATTTTTGTTGACGTTTAAATTTTTTTATCGAACTGTGAACTACCCAAAGAAAACAAATTTTATATTCACCAAATTTTATGTCACTGACTTTCTTTTTCCGAAAGAAAATTGCGTTTGGCATTTATGTTTGCTTTTTCAAAGATCAGTCTCATTGAGATTTTTTTTTGGAAACTGTAAACTGACGACAAATAAAAAATAATTTTACACCCCGGCCATTTTTTCTCTTTAGAAAATATTTTTTTTCTCACCTTGAAGATTTTTTTTACTCAAAAGAACTGTATACTTAGCTTTAACAAAAAGAAATAGAACACGGAGCCGAACTGTCAAACAGTCGGCGAAGAAGGCGATTAAAAAAGATGAGCGAAATAAAAAAAAGTGCTGCCAGCATAGCTATGCTAAACAAGGGGGTGGGTTCACGAGATAGATTTTTGTATTGTTTTGTTTTTTTTTTTTATCAGCGATCAAAAGATTATGGTTGATATGAAAAAAACAATTATGTGATCAAATAAAACTTACTTTTATTAACGCAGGAGCGTAGCTGAAAAAAAATTAAAATGGGCGCAAGTGATTTTTTTGAATAAAAAGGACATCACAAACCTTCAGAGTGAAACCGTCGCGACGGTGAAAATATATTAAATAAAAAGGAAAAGTTTATATATATATCTTTTTAATGATTTTAAACTGCCTGAGAAACCTTTTAAATAGGATGAAAACCCAGGATCTTTTTAAAACAAAGAGAACAAAAGAATTGAAAAATCAAAAAGGAGATGAACCGTTAACGTTCGGTCCCGTCCCGAAGGAACAAAAGGTTTTTAAAATGGGTCATGAGTTCCGTAATTTTCGGAATAATACGAGGCACGAAGCAAAAACCAAACGATAAAATATGAGTATTTTACTCTAGCAAACAAAAATGTACCATCAAAATTAGACAAGTTGTTGGGCAATCAATATACAATTTGTTGGACAACAGTAATACTTAGCTTTTTCCTTTTTCCTTTTTCCTGCCACTATCTTCTTCCTAGAAAGTTTATCTCTCTTCTTCAGCTCCTCCACTATTCCTCCAACTTCCTTGTTCCTTAAGAATTTCTTCCACTCACAAAATTAAATAAAACTATTCCCGACACTCAACTTTCTTTTCTATCTCAAAAAATTTTCCTTTCTGTTTTTTTTTTGTGAATTTTTCTTCAAGAACCTCTGGTTCATTTAATACACAGTAAAGAAGTGACTTCCAAGCTTTTAACCTTGCCTGGATGACCTCTTCTTTTTCTTCAATATTGGTGTGTTCAGCCAATCAGTGGCCGTGGTTTTCGGTCACGTCGTCATTCAGCTACACTCTGCATAGTCGCTAGAGAGAGCCAACGTATTTGTATTGAAGGGAAAAGTGTTCATAAATCAATTTTTTTAACTTTCTAATATCTATGATCTAATCATTATTATTAAATTGGTATTATTGAAATGGTACTCTGTGACGTATGCGTATTTGTTCAAGGCTTTAAAACAGGCACATCGTTGCAAGTACTAAAAATACTCAAACCTTGTAGGAAATGCGTTTAACAAGGGTTGCTTTTTACGAGGACATACTGTAGTGTATACTATTTATTTGAGTGGCCTTCTGCGTCCAGTTTTCGAATAATGTCGACTAAATCTATGCGCCCCCCATGTATCAATGTCCCACGTCCCCCTCCTATTCGCAACTTGCTACCGATATCTCGCTCGTGAGTCGTGATGTGAGGCCTCCGTTATAATCTAAGAGCAACCCCCCTGCTTGGACACACTATAGGATTTGGGGTAGGTGCGAGGCTGGGTGAATGCAAAGTATCCTTTGCATTCAAAGAGTCTGGATTTAAAGAAACTTTGAATTTATCCTATAACAATTGTAAAAAGTAAGTAGAAGATGTTTTACTTCGTAGTGGGAATTTAATCCACATTTAAAGGGAAGTAAAACCACTCAGCTTTTGAGGAATTTAATTCCTACCTTCTATGAGAACTAAGTCCACTGCGTTCGAGTGGATTTGGTTCCTGTTTAATGAGAACTAAGCCCCTCGGTGGACTAAGTTCCCAGGGACTTAGTTTCCTGCACCTGTGCGTGCATGTGTTAAGAAGTTATCCGTTCATTATACGCGGAATTTTGCGAGTTAAAGTTATCCGTACGTTAACACACGTCACATACTATTACACATTTGTTAATAAGAATTAGAAGTTAACAAATGTATAGATGCTATAGCACGTTGTTATCCGCCGCCGTTTATTAATGTAAGGGTAAGGCCCATTTGCTGATACGAAACTTAAATATTTAAATAAGCGCTTATGTGACAGTATACGCAGAGGAAAAAGTAGAACATAAGCTTCTTAAGTTGAACATAATGCTTAAGTTTCGTATCAGCAAACGGGCGTTGAAAAAAAAGTTAAGTCAAAAAGGTTTTCACCTCAAAAAAATTCAACAGCTTTCAAACTTGGCGCACTTATTATTTAACGCCTTTAGGTTCTTTCATGCACAAAATCAAAAAGCAAAACAAACGATGGTGAAGTAATTGAAAGTCGAACTGAACTAAATTTTCATTTTTTACAACCTGCCATACGACTTGCATTCACTAACATTTGTTGGAAATTAATACAAACATACAAATTTTAAACGGTCATGCCTTTTTTAACACGCTAATCCTGATTAGGCTCGCCAGAAATCATAAATTTTTTTCGGGTTCCTTTGCATGAGAGTAAGAGAAGTTACGCATGTGTGCAGCTCCGGACTTACTCTTTGGTTCGGGCACTTGGCTTAGCAAAACTGAGTAGAGACTTCCTAAATCGAGATGCAACGGTAAACACATCTGTTCATATTAAAGACTGTTGCTTTATAGCAAATCGAACTAAAAAGTTAAAAATAAATTACAATTTTAAAAAACTAAAAACACGCTTTTAGAGTTAATCAAACTTAAAAGTAAAAAATAATTCTTAGCATGAGAATAAAATTACTGACAAGAAAATTTATGTCACTATGGGGGGTGCCTTTGTTGACATATATTTAAACTATAAATCTGCATTTCGGAATGAATCAAAAGAAAAATTATAACGATTGATACCGAGCTCTAAATTTCGATATCGCCATATGAAGTTATTACGAAAATGGGGAAAGAAAGGATAATGGAAAGGGGGGACCTACTCATTGGGTAATTTTCGGTCACCGAAAAAACAATTCAGACAGCCCGGACTGGGAAGCCAGATCTATTGGTTACGCGCCAAGAGCTCTGCCAGTTAAACTATCCGAGACGCGTACCGAAATTATGTTTCAGTCACCTATATAATTACCTGCTTCTTTCTTACTCGCACCTTCACAGCGGCTCATGCAACATCAACGTAGAATTCGCCGATCACTGGTTTCACTCCCAGGAGTTTCGAATTCGATGAACACATCCAGCCATATATCCTTAAATATTTATATCAGAAAGAAAAGTTTTTCGAAATCAAAAAGGAAGTTTGGTTTAACCCGAATGCATTTTTCCCCTCGGAACCAACTAGCAAAAATTTAATGTGGAAAACTAGTGGAGGGCTTATTTCAATTAACATTTAACATTTGTTTATTTAATCAATCAGATACAATATTATCTTAAAGACTATTGAAAAAAAAATATAAATAAAAGTATTTTAGGTAATAAATAATAAGTACATAAAATATAATTCAAAGTTAAAAGTTCAAGTGAGCTCAACTCCATGATTGCGTTTCGCCCAGGTACGATAGTTGGGCAATCATGGAGTTGAGCTCACTTGAACTTTTAACTTTGAATTATATATTCGGTCACTCCACTTAAACAGAAGAATTTCTTTTCAAATTTTCTTCATATTCAATTATCATAAAATATAATATCAGTCAAAAATTAGTTGAGAAATATAACATTAATTTGCATTTTAAAGAGAATCTACTATGGTGAAAATTATAATCGATAACATTTGAAATATGATTAGTTTCCCTGACACAGCGATTTACTGGTTCATTTAGGGCATAGTTCACCCTGTGTTCATCTTCGAGAAAAAGAAAACGCTCCCTTATGTGGCGAGAAGGTGCATACAAATTTATTAAGGACAAAAGATATGGACAGTTAATATGATGAGACAAAATGTCGCTTATAAACATTACTGAAAAGATTTTACGACGATTTTCGAGCGATTGAATGCCAATAAGTTGACATCTAGTGGAATAAGAGGGCATTTCGATGTTCCAGCCAAGTTTCCATACTACAAACCTACTGAACTTTTTTTGAATAGTTTCAATTCTATTGGAATGAATGCTGTAATATGGATTCCATATTACGCAACAATATTCCAAAATAGATCTGACATAGGCACTATACAACGATTTAAGTGTATATGGATCACTGAAGTCTCTGGAACTCCGTTTAATGAAACCTAACATAGAATTAGCTTTAGCAGCAATGTATTCAACATGTTTAATAAAATTTAATTTAGCATCAAAAACAACACCTAAGTCTTTCTTTTCAAAAAACTCTTTCAAGAACATTATTGCCAATTTTGTATTCAGAGTAAATTGGCGAGAAATTACGACAGAAAGAAAAACATTGACATTTGGAGACGTTTAAAGGCAAGTCATTAATCTTACACCATTCCGTTAGTCTTTCAAGGTCTTCTTGTAAAAGATTGCAGTCGTTGACATTTTTAATGCATTTTAGGAATTTAAGATCATCTGCAAACAAAAGACGAAGAGAATTCAAAAAAATATCAGGCAAGTCATTGATAAATATGAGGAAAAGTAGAGGACCAAGGTGACTTCCTTGTGGAACACCTGAAGACACAAGAACTGGAACTGAGAGACAATTATCGATAGATACATATTGAATACGTCCTACTAGGTAGGAGACAAGCCACTTTAAAACACTGGAGTGAAAACCTAATTTTTCTAACTTGCTTATCAATATTCCATGGTTGACTCTATCAAATGCTTTGGCGAAATCGGTGTATATCACATCAATTTGAAATCCTTCTTCAAGTTTATTTAGAATAAAATTTGAAAATATAGCGAGGCTGGTTGATGTAGATCGTCCAGCTGCAAAACCATGTTGAAAGGGTGAAATGACTTCCTTGAGCATAAATGCCAATTTGTCAAACACAATTTTTTCAAATAATTTAGGTATTGTTGATAGTTTACAAATTGGTCGATAATTGGATATTTCCTGCTTGGAACCCGATTTATGTATTGGAACAATGAATGACTCTTTCCACTCGGAGAGAAATTCTCCTTTAGAAAGAGAACTGTTAAATATATATGACAGTGGCTCAGATAGCTCATCACATTTTTTAAGAAGAATTGGCGGAATTTCATCGGGCCCAGGCTGTTTGTCACAGTTTAAATTTAAAAGTGAATTGAATTACTCAAAGCTAGCAAGGAGAGATTGGCAGAACTTCCCTACATCGCAAATTTAACTTAAGTATCGTTTGATTTTTGTGAAGATTTTCGGAAGCCGGGACTAATAGTTAACGTTCCATCTCTTACATTAATATAAGTTGCAGTTAGGTTGGGCACTTAGCCATTCTCCAACGAGTGACATCCGCAATCGGAGACTAAGTGTCTCCTGCGCTTCTTTTAGGATAAAGTTTGTATAGACCGCCCGTCTGCCGAGTATTGTTCAAAGGGGACCAACTGTCACCCGTGTTCATCAGACCATCTGTCTGTGGCAAGTTCAGTAGTGGATCACCGTATCCACTTTTAACGTCAAAGTTGGTATCGTCGATCATTGTTTCTTCAAGATATCGAGAGAGTGAACCGATGGCTGATGGACCATGGCTGTCCTTTTCTCTCTCGGTAGGTTGAAAGAAACACCTGCAAAAACAAATTGGGAAGAGAGGAACCGAGGATCGGGAATAGGAAAAGACTGGTTTTTGTTGCGGTAAATTTTACCGTAACAAACTGTAGATATAAAAATAAATAAAGGATATAAATATATGTTAAACGTTATTGATACGTTTTCAAAAATTTGCATGGATAAAACCATTAAAAAAGAAAGATGATAAATCCGTTGCAGATGCATTTTCTGAAATTATTAAAGAATCTCAAAATCCTCCAAAATTACTTCTGTGGCCCAAGGAAAAACCGCTAAAGTCTGTTTTACTCATTTTTCAGGAGAGCAGTTTAAAGTTTTTCGCAAACCCCTGAAATTACAAATATCTCTAGTGGGCGATTGGAAACTCCGATCGTGTGGAAACAAAAAGTAGAATAAAGATAATTTTACTCTGTCTTAGCTCAAGAAAAAGGTAACTGTAAACGATTTTATTGACAAAACTAATACTTTAGTCGTTAGGGCCTTTTAGGTTTTTCATCATAAGAAATCCAATCTAGAGTTTAGTTGTTTTTCCATTTTAAATAATTTTTTTGTTTTGGTCTAAAGTCTAATTTAGCTGTTTTTCCTCGTCAATTGTGTTAAATTATCCAGTTCTTATGTCGATTTTAGTTCTTATTCCTAAACAAATAATGAAAAATATATCGACTTTAGATAGTTTTCAGCAAAGAATATGACAGCATTGCACCTTGAGATAGAATACATTTTATTTATCTTAAAACTTATACTTATTAAAAATACAAAAAAAACAACAAACTTTAATTCATGCAATGTTAATTCGTAATTTCTGGATGAATATTGAGTTCGGTACAGCTAGTTTTAAGGCTTTTATAAAATGGATGGAAATCTAGATTTATATATTGCAATAGTCCATAAGATCTTTTTTCTTATCTGATGATAAGACTGGTAGGTCTTCAATATTTTTTAAGTGATCCAATTTTAGTGTTGATGCTCCTCGTTTAACTAACGGTAAAAGGTTAAATGGTTCTTCAGGATTTAAGTTTGTTTTATACAAAATTTGGTTATAGTTGTTTGTATAGCGTATCCACCGTACTGAGTTCCATATAAATTTCTGGCCTTCTGAATAACATCGTTTCCAATTGAAATTTGTTTTTGAAATTTCGCTAAAGTTGAAGAAATCAGTTTATTTCATACTTTTATTTTTGAATTTATACTTCCGATGAACTGATACCTTGGCACACTAATTTCAACATTGGATTTTTTATTTTTTCGTTCAATTAATGCATGATCAGAATCACACTCGAGGTGGGTTTGGCCAGGTTCCAAAAGATTATGATCTATATACTCCAATGAAGGATTTTCTTTAATGAACAGAAGGAACATAGCAGAAACAAACGGTTCTTATTTTGTCCGGAGCATGAGTCACTGTAAAACGTTATTTTAGTGACTGAAGAAGGCAAAGATTGTAGGTGTTTGAAAACGCATGAAGCAATCTCATTTCCACCCCGCCGCGCAATTCCCTCGTGCCACATAAAACAACCCGAATCATTCGTTTTCAAATCATGAATTGTGAGATTGAAGGTCCACAGATGCCTTTTATAAAAACTAACTGAGTTTCTCAGGAATGGTGTTGGTCACTGTTGTAGGTCATACATCCGATGCATTATGGAAAGATTTAAACTGCCATGCATATATTTTTGGGTTGTGTGGCGACGGCTATAATGGCTTTCATACGATGGGAACTTTTGTATGTGGTTGCGCACTTCTTCTTCTTGATCCCTTGTTAGTTTGTTCACAGGTATCCTCTTACCACGATAATTTTTAAACGGTTTGCTTGGACTTGAAACTTTTTTGGCTATTACGTTTTTAATGAAACTTTCCGTTTCAGAAAAACATATCATAAAATGTGCTCGGCAAATTGTGTACGCTTGCCATCATGTTCTAAATAGTACTTAACTGAGGTTTCACGGCGTCGCTTTCTTTGTATTGCGTTAGACAGAGTATTACATTTTTACTTTCTATAGTCAGAAGATTTCCTATGCATAAAATTCTCTGGTCATAGGTTCCCAAGGCCTAATACTGGTTGAATAGTTGTTTTATCTGCTCGAACGAAATTTTGTTTTGACAGTTGCTTCGACACATTCCAAAAGGTTTTGGGGCTCTTGCATGTTTAACTTTCCTCGAAAGTGTTTTATACGACTTTCCAGTGTTCCTTAATGTTTGACGAAAGCATTTTTATTCTTGATTGTCGATTGTGGATCGTCGTTGTTGAACGGTTCATCTAAAACGTCGCTCTTCTCATTTTCTGGCTGCGAATCAGAGGAAGTAACAGTGTTATTTATTATAAAATCAGGATCTTTTATAGAATCATCAGAATTTTCCCATTCTGGCAAATCCTCATAAGTGACAGTAGCTGATGGAGATATTGCGATTCTATTTTCATGGTTGAACTCATTTGAATTGTCTAAAATAATAGAAAACTGAAAATGTATCCTAAAGAAAAAAAATAGTTTCTTACTTTTGAATACATCTATATTGAAGTCAAAGCCGTTCATCGAGGATTTAGTTTCTTTAGAGATTTCAGGAAAGTAATCATTCTTTTCTTTAATTTCGTGGGTCGAATTCGAATATTGATAAGTTGCATTTTTTGTGGCCATTGGTATATTGACTTTATTGTACCTACAATTTGTTTCAGGAGATTCAGGAAATGTAGGTGAACTTGATTCAATGTTTTCTGCGCAAACCAAAAAAAAAAATTCGACACTTCTTAAAAATAGTAAAATATACATCGCTTTACCAATATCTTTATTTGGATCTGGTGTAGAAGTTCTTTGCATCACAAAATCCTTTCTTGAATGAGCCTCTTTTTCTGTAAAAAAGGACATTCAAATACCAAACCCATTACAGTTAAGAAAGAAAAGAAAAAAAAAAAACTGCTAAAAAATAGAAATTCCAACAACGTAAGGGTTGTTTGATATTCTACGGCAACGTCTACTTCTCGTAACAAACTTTCTTGCTTCGGCCTACGACCTATCCTCTGAGAAACGACGCATGTGTCCACAATACAAAAAAAAACCTTTGAAGAAAAAGTTCTCGGTGTTAACGCCATCGACGCGACAGCAGACATCTAAAAAATCGGCGTGTCTACGCAAGATAATAAATTAGCACAAGATGAGGTCGTAGGCCGTAATTTAGATTCGTAATTTTTATGGCAAGCTTAATTACTCTCAAATAAATGCGAGTAATTGCATAATATCACAACTTACAAAAACAGGCCTCTTCCAAGGGATATTCGGGCTAAATAAAAATTAAATCAAAGGGCACGGTAGTGCCCAGCCAAGTTCGCGGCACTACACCCTTTTTACAGGAACAAACTCAGGCGATTTTCAACCCCCCTCTAACTTCAGTTCCAATAAAGTCAGAAACTTCAAATTCGCAGTATTTACTGAACTGATCAAACACAGGTGGCTCACCAAATTTCAACTCTTTAGCATTAGTAATTCCAGAGATAAAGGACTTCAAAAATCGCAAAAACCGTAACTGACTGACTGACTGACTGACTCACTGATTCACTGACTCACTGACTCACTGACTCACTGACAGATCATCAAAATTATGGAGCACTTCCCGACATCGTAGAAACTTGAAATTTCACACAAGGGTAGGCCTTGTGGTGCATACAAAGGAAAAAATCGAAAATCTGCTATTTTCTATTCAGGGGGCGTGGCATCCACCCACTATCTCAAAAATTCTTATAAATTATATGGAGCACTTCCGACTGTTGTAGAACGATACAAATTGGTAGGTCAGTAGGGCTTGAAGTACTTAGAAAGAAAAAAAATTGAAGAGTTGGAATTTTCTATTCTGGGGGCGTGGTATCCACCCACATTCTTAAAAATTCTTATAAATTATATGGAGCAGTTCCGATTGTTGTAGAGCGATGAACATTTGTAGGTCGCTAGGGCTTGAAGTACTTTGAAAGAAAAAAATCGAAAAATTGAAAGTTTCAGTTCAGGGGGCGTGGTATACACCCACTTCATCAAAAATTCTTATAAACTATATGAAGCACTTCTGATTGTTGTAGAACGATGAAAATGTGCAGAGCAATAGGGCTTGAAGTACTTTGAAAGAAAAAAATTGAAAAATTGAAATTTTCCTTTAAGGGGCGTGGCATCCACCCACATTATTAAAAATTCTAATAAACAAAAAAATCTTTGCAAAAAGGAGTGAAATCACAACAAAAACATAAATGTTAAAAAAAGAGCCAAGTTCTTATATGTACAAGAAACCTGTGTGTAAAAAATCTGCCACAAAAAGTAATGAGATCTAAAATATATGCCAAGTTTTAAGTTTAGAAGTTTAATATCAAATATCTTAAGTAGATTAACATCGAAACAAGTCCAAATAATGACAGAAATTTGGTATTAAATGATTACTGATTAAAATTTGGTGGATTTACTTGGCAAGTTTTCTCTTAATTACCTACTTAATCACAAATTTAAAATGTATGAAAACTTGACCAGTGAACCCACTATATTTTAATCAGTAATCATTTAATACCAAATTTCTGTCATTATTTGGACTTGTTTCGATGTTAATCTACTTAAGATATTTGATATTAAACTTCATGAACTTAAAACTTGGCATATATTTTAGATCTCATTACTTTTTGTGGCAGATTTTTTACACACAGGTTTCTTGTACATATAAGAACTTGGCTCTTTTGTTAACATTTATGTTTTTGTTGTGATCACTCTTACCTTCTGCTCTTGCTTTTTCTTTAAGCATTCGCCCCAATGCCAAAAGTCTTTGCGATCGAGACAACATAATTAGTGTTTAGTTTTTATTCAAAAAAATATTTATGAAAACACAAGGGACAACACAAGAAAATAGCACAAAGAATAACAATGATCGTTTAAAAACACAGAACATATAACACTGTCTAGTTTAGACAACACTTATTCTTTCTTTTAATATGGAAAAAGAACTAAAGTTAATTTAAGAAACACTTTTTTATAACCTTTGCTACGGAAGAACAACCAAACTAGAGATCAAAGGGCACGGTAGTGCCCAGCCAAGTTCGCGGCACTACACCCTTTTTACAGGAACAAACTCAGGCGATTTTCAACCCCCCTATAACTTCAGTACCAATAAAGTCACAAACTTCAAATTCGCAGTATTAGCTGAGCTGATCAAACACAGGTGGCTCACCAAATTTCAACTTTTTAGCATAAGTGATTCCGGAGATATAGGACTTCAAAAATCGCAAAAACCGTAACTGACTGACTGATTCACTGACTCACTGACTCACTGACTCACTGACTCACTGACTCACTGACTCACTGACTCACTGACTCACTGACTCACTGACTCACTGACTCACTGACTCACTGACAGATCATCAAAATTATGGAGCATTTCACGACATCGTAGAAACTTGAAATTTCGCACAACGGTAGGCCTTGTAGTGCATACAAAGGAAAAAATCGAAAATCTGCAATTTTCTATTCAGGGGGCGTGGCATCCACCCACTTTCTTAAAAATTCTTATTAATTATATGGAGCACTTCCGTATGTTGTAGAACAATGAAAATTGATATGTCGGTAGGGCTTGAAGTACTTAGAAAGACAAAAATTGAAAAATTGGAATTTTCCACTCAGGGGGCGTGGCATCCACCCACATTCTTAAAAATCCTTATAAATTATATGGAGCACTTCCGATTGCTGTAGAACGATGGAAATTAATAGGTCGGTAGGGCTTGCAGTACTTAAAAAGAAAAAAATTGAAAAATTGGAACTTTCAATTCAGGGGGCGTGGCATCCACCTACTTCTTTAAAAATTCTAATAAATTATATGGAGCACTTCCGTATGTTGTAGAACAATGAGAATTGGTAGGTCGGTAGGGCTTGAAGTACTTTGAAAGAAAAAAATCGAAAAATTGGAAGTTTCAGTTCAGGGGGCGTGGCATCCACCCACTTTCTCAAAAATTCTTATAAACTATATGAAGCACTTCTAATTGGTGTAGAATGATGAAAATTGGTGGAGCGGTAGGGTTTGACGTGCGTACAAAGATAAAAGTAAGAAATGTATGATTTTCAGCTCAAAGGGCGTGGCATCTACCCACTTTTTAAAAATTGTTATCAACTATATAATGTACTTCCGATTGTTGTAGAACGATGAAAATTGGTATGTCGGTAGAGCTTGAAATACTGTTTGAAAGAAAAAAAATCGAAAAATTGGAATTTTCGATTCAGGGTGCGTGCCATGCACCCTCTTTATCAGAATTGCTATTATTTATATGGAGCACTTTTGGACGTCGTAGAATTATGAAACTTTGTAGAGCGTTAGGGATTGATTTTTACCTGGCAAAATAAATCTTTGCAAAAAGGAGTGAAATCACAACAAAAACATAAATGTTAAAAAAAGAGCCAAGTTCTAATATGTACAAGAAACCCGTGCGTAAAAAGTCAGACAAAAAAGTAATGAGATCTAAAATATATGCCAATTTTTAAGTTCGTGAAGTTTAATATCAAATATCTTAAGTAGAGTAATATCGAAACAATTCCAAATCATGACAGAAATGTGGTATTTAATGATTACTGATTAAAATTTGGTGGATTTACTTGGCAAGTTTTCTCTTAACTACTTACTTATTTAAAATGTATGAAAACTTGACCAGTGAACCCACCAAATTGTAATCAGTAGTAATCATTAAATACCAAATTTCTGTCATGATTTGGAATTGTTTCGATATTACTCTACTTAAGATATTTGATATTAAACTTCATGAACTTAAAAATTGGCATATATTTTAGATCTCATTACTTTTTTGTCTGACTTTTTACGCACGGGTTTCTTGTACATATTAGAACTTGGCTCTTTTTTTAACATTTATGTTTTTGTTGTGATTAGATTTTCACGAACTGAATCACTGACGGGGAAAAAAAGCTAAAATCAATTTAAGCCCTTCGTGCATCAGTATTTAATTTTGGAATAAGCGATAAACTGCAGATTGAAAAGTCTTTTTATTCATTCCTCCTTTGGGAATAACAACTAAACTGAAGTTTAGTCGTTATTCCCTTTTAAAAAAATTAACAAAGTATACAAAATTAGCACGGAAAAACAGCTAAACTCAAGTTTAGCTATTTTTCCCCGATAAGAAAATGTGATTATTGTATAAATTTAATATGGAAAAACAACTAAAGTCAAGTTAGGTTTTTATTCCTTGTTGTAAATCTTACAAAAAAATTATCTTAAGTCAAGTTTAGATAATAAATTTCGTTTTTTTTTAAGTTTGGTTGTTTTTCCTTAGTCTCAACTAAAAAAAGTGACTTTAGCTGTTATGTTATTTTGAAATTGTGGCCACATTTTTAAAGATAGGAAGCTAAAAAAAAAACACAAAATAGATTTGAGTACGCTGAATCTAATGACATCAAAATCTCAATTTCGTCTAAAGTCGACTTTAGCGGTTATGGTTTGTGACCACAGACTTCATACTTATTCTGGAAAAAAAAAATTTAATTTTACTAAAGTATTGAATAAATATGATATACAAAGGAGAATGGGCATTTTTGGGCGTTAACGGCCATTAATGAAATTAGTGTCAAATGAAAGGTATGTTACTCAGGAACAACTTCCTCTTTGGACGTTACATTGCATTTCATTTAGAAAAGAAGATATTTCAATGTTTATATAATGCAATTGCATTGAGCAATATTGCATAGTGATTATATTTTTAGTGGATGTAATGCTTTATTCTAACTTCATAACGTCTACTGACACTGTAGTAGTGTGTTTAAAGGGGTTTCAGAATATCCCAAGGACGCATTACGGGTTTAAACAGACCCAGTACGTATTTCAACAACTTTGTAATTTTCTTAAACATATTATTTTAATCAGGATTTTTTAATATTGTGAGGATTGTAATACTATAGTTTTATGGTAAATGTTCTTATTAATGATGTTATATGGCCATTTTTATAAACAAAATATTCTTGAGACTGTCTAGATATCTTGTTCCACTCTCTTTTTCTATTTTTGAATTGGTCAGAAACCAGAAACTTAACAAAACTTTATTAAAAATGCATTTTTTTCGGTTTTGAAGTACACTACAATGAAAAAATTTCTGCACGGTGATTGTAGGACTAAAACACATCCAAAAATAACAAAACCATTCTTGGCCGCTCACGCCCATGTTTCATACAAATTTGCCCATTCTCCTTTACCAAACTTTTAGTGAAAAAAATCTTCAATAGTAGAAAGATTTAATAAAACAATTAATGAAAAATTAAAAGTCTATTTTGAAATTCAACAAAGTACTAACTTGATTGATGTCATTGATAAAATTTTACATGAATATAACCATAAAAATGTTCATAGAACTATTGGAATGAGACCATGTGAAGTAAATAAAGATAATGAAAAAGAAATTTTAAATAAAATTTTTCCTGTTATAGAATCTAAAGAAAAACAAGTATTAAAAATAGGAGATCGAGTTAGAATATATTGTTTGAAAAAATTTGTCGAAAATAAATAAAAATAATTGGACTCATGAAATTTTTGTTGTTATTGAAATTCATTTAACTCTTCCTATTACTTATTTAATAAAAGATTTGAATAATAAACCAATTTTAGGTAAATTTTATAAATAGGAATTACAAAAAACAGAATTTTAAATTTCAATTTATTTATTTATTCTGTGATTCCTTGTACTTATTTAAAACATTTTAACATATTTAATATGAAAAGTAAATATTAAAAATTGTAGACATATTCTGTATTTGGGTGAATATTTAAAAATATTAGTATTTCGGTCTCCTTCATTTTTAAACCGAAATAAAAGATTATATTAGAAGTTTATTAGTTGGATGGCTTAAAACAAACGGGTTCCATCATTCGCTCTAAAAAAAAGTTAAACAAATTATCATACCCGCTATCTCCATTTAAACACCCAAAATGTCATTCCCCTGACGTGGCCTACTTACCACACTACAATGAATTTTAGCAACGAAACTAAAAACGATACAAAAAGTCTAATGATGCAGTCTTTTTAATAATATATGCACCCTCAATAAAAAATGGTTAGTTTATTTTTACTTGCTTTACTTTGTTAAATAGGAGCTATTAAGTAAGTGTCCCCCATAAAATGATCATTTCTGTCCCACCAATGGAAATTAAAAAAAAATATATATAGACTCAAAATAGAAAACTATTTTTTTTTTTGTTAAAAGCCTAGTTTACAGTTCCCGTGCGCAAAAAAAATCCATGCAAATATTCTCGCATGTCAAAAATAATTGAGGTGAAATGTAAAATTAATTGTTTGCATGATTGGTTTACAGTTTCATGCAAAAAAAAACTATGCTCTCATGGAATGTCATGCAAAACAATGGACTGGCAATTGATTTTCATGCGAAAAAAAGTGTGGTGAATAAAATTTTTTTTTTGATGGTCGGTTTATACTTCGAAAAAAAAAATATATTCACCTCAAAGCATTATTTGCATGCAAATGGTTTTCGCATCCAAAAATAGTTATTTTCCATTTTTAGGCCTATAGTTTGTCAATTAGGGGTAAATTAATGACTCAATGGGTGGTTTAGTCCAAGGCAAACGTTTTTCGCCTTGAAAATATTTTAGTAAGGGAGCCCACGATGCTAAATGTGGCTTACTCGAGCGTCGTTGGGACCTAATGGATTTTGAAGATTTGATGATAGAGAGAAAAAAATGTTAGTAAAGTATACCGTTTCATCGGTGGGGGGACATATTCGAGCGCGTCAGATATTGATTCGAGCGCGTCAGATATTGATAGTGTATATGGCCTGCGTCTTTCTAATAACGGTGGTATGTTAATCTGCCGGTTTGCGTGGTGAGGGGATGTTAAGTGACCCCCAAGGATGCTCACATTCAAAAGACTGATGATTCAGATGTGACGCAAGCTTGCGGCAGCTCCTTGCAAATGTAAAAAAAATCGCCATTTTGAAATACTCGAGTGCGTTAGATTTTGATATATATGGTTCAACTTGATGTCCTACATGTGCCTACCTTAATCTGACAATTATCCGGAGGGGTTTTCTTAATCTGACGATTTGAACAGAAGAAAAATTTGTATTCAGGATTTTTTTTAATCACTGGAGAGAGTATCATTACTTGAACGCCAAAAATTGAAAATTGATTTTTGTAGAAGGGTCAAATATGTACAAGCATTTTTTACTGTGGGAGGGGGGTCTATGTCACCCCATTTAGGAGGTAGAGGTGATTTTCGAAAAAAAAAGACTTAAATGGAAAAATAAATATTTAAAACCAACAACAATACTTAAAATGCAAAACAATAACGGTTTTAAAAGCCAGAATTCTGTTCTTTAATCCTACATTTAAATTAAATTATTTGTGTCAATAGTTTTCAAAATATTTGCATTTTAACTCAATAAAAAAACAACGCAAACAAACATTTTTCGATCAATTGTTCTCAAAATTGTGAAATGAAAAACTGAATTTTCTTTTTTTCGTCAATGCTGTGGTTAATTTTGAAACGAAAACAAAAAACCAGAAGCTTTTATGTCTTCTAGTTTTTAAGAAAATCGCAACTTACTGATACTACTTTTTTGAGATATATGTAATTTGCTTGCATTGCCTGCATTACGGCTGCGTTTTAAAAGTGAGATATGTATGCAACCGCCCTGCTTGGGCTCACTATAGGATTTGGGGTTTGTGCGAGGTTCGATGTTATCCAAATTTCATTTGCATTTAAAGAACTTTTAATGTATTCTCTGTTTCCAATGTCAATAGCTAATATTGAGAACAGCTACATAATAATATATTATATATATCTCATGAAAAAGTAGTATCAGTAATTTTCATTTTTCTTAGAAACTGGAAGACATAAAAGCTTTCGGGTTTTTGTGTTTGATTCAAAATTTATCTGAAAATTGAGCAGAAAAAGAAAATTTAGTTTTTCATTTCACAATTTTGAGAACAATTGATCCAAACATCTTTTGTTGCATTTTTTTATCAAAATTTTGAGCTTAAATGCAAATATTTTGAAAACTATTGACACAAATAATTCATTTTAAATGTAAGATTAAAGAACAGATTTTTGGCTTTTAAAAAAGTTATTGTTTTATATTTGAAGTTTTTTAATATTTGTTTTTCCATTTAAGTCGTTTTTTTTTAAATCTCCTCTACTTCCTAAACGGGGCGAGAAAAACGGCAGATTATACTTTGCCCGTTATCCTAGAATTATATACTTTACAATAAAAAATTCAACCGCGCTCGAGAATGTCCAGGTGACGATTTTTTTTTGCAAGTTTGAAACCCTCCCATTACCTTAGGTCACGCTCAAATCGTCAGATTATTGAAATACACACTTTTCAGCATGTAATCAACCTACCCTATCTTAATCTGACGCGCTCGAGTATTTCGAGCTATCGATTTTTTTTTACTAATCTGACAACCTGCCCTAGAGCCCTAAGTGCCCGGCCCTACATAGAGGACTGATATATGGTGGTGGTACCCATCAGGGTGCAAGGTACCCCCTTTATACTAATCTGAACCGCTCGAGTAAATCCCAAAATCCCTTAGTGGGCTCCCCTACTATTTCAACTTGGTGCGCAGAATAGGTGGAAAATCGTTTTGAAAATTTTGATTTTTTTCGCATCGGAACTGTAAACTATGCTAAACGGGACAAAATTGCTCTTTATGAAAATTGAGGCAAGAGTTTGAAGAAAACATCGTTGTCTTTTATATTTCAAGTTAAGGCAATGATTTTTTTTCGTCCAGCGAATTTGTCATTCCTCTAACGCGTGTTTGTTACTAAACCATATGGTATCAAAATTAAACAAGTTTACTCGTCTGTGTCATTTACAAGGACCTACATGATTAAGGCGCCAGTTATACATAGCTATCATTGAAACTCATCATTGAAAATTTTAATGATTGATTTTGAGACGTTTAGGAAGTAAAATCATTTTTTATTTTGATGGAAAAATAAAGCTAATGACTTAATTAATATTTCTAGCCAAAAAAAATGTTCAAATAGGCAAAACTTTCCACATAAAAAGACTTTTCTTATTTCAATGATTGAACTACCTTATAGTCTAAGAGCTACCAGCCACTTTGACTTACCTACTAGACACAAGACTACAACTTTGTGTATGCTTCATTTGGGACTAGTTAAATAAATGGCAGGGTTGCCGTGGTCGAAAGGTTGCCATCTGATCAAGGGTCAACATTAACCTACTCGCATAAGGCTGAAACTTATTTATAATTTAGTTTATACATTCTTATGCATGAAAAAATTATGCCAGGCGGGTTTGGCGGTTGAAAGTGCTTGCCAGACGAGCCTAAAGCTCTTAAATATTAATAAAAGATATTGGATAACTTGAGAAATTTGTTAGGTACAAGGCTAAAACTTAGTGTATTCTTTATTCATGAACAGATTAGTCAAAAAATAAAGATCTGAGAAAATTTCCACAATTCTAGGGTTGACACCTATTTTTTTTTCAATATGTAAAATAACTTCCAAATGTAACATATCTACTTTTAGAATGCTGATTTTTGAATTTATAATAGCTTATGTCTTTTTGTACATGAAAAAAAGATGCCAGATCAGTTTTGGTGGACGAAAATAGCTTACCAGACGTGTTTTTAAAGTTGGTATTAAAAAATGTCATTGATTAGTCGGAGAATAATGTATTAAATACAACACGTTAACTGCGTATAATCCTAATACATATAAAATCAAGTCAACAAATTATGATGTGGTTCTTTTACTGTAGACGCAGGGTTGCCACATATTTTTTCAAAATTTTATAAAATTGACAAAACTGAAATACCAACCTACCTAAAGTTTTCGCACATATGTAAGCTTATGTCATCTTGTATATACAAGAAAACATACTTGACAGACGATCAAAAGCTTCTAGCAGACAAGCCTAACATTTAAAAAAATTGGTATTATAAGAAATATCCTTTCTTGATTTTTCTTAAATCTCAAAAAACTGTCAAAATTGCAAACCTACCCGCACAAATCTGATTTTTACATATATGTTAACTAACATCTTCTTGTATATGAAAAAAATATACCAGACCCGACGGACGGTCGAAAGTTCCTGCTAGCTAGCTAGGTTTGCAATTTTGACAGTTTTTTTAAATTTAAGAAAAAATAAAAAAAAAGGATATTTCTTACAATACCAAATTTTGAAACTTAAGGCCCGTCTGGCAGGAACTTTCGACCGTCCCTCCGGTCTGATATATTTTTTTTCATATTAAAGGAGATATCAGCTAGAATATATGTAAAAATCAGCTTTGTGCGGGTAGGTCTGCAATTTTGACAATTTTTTTTTTTAGTTTAAGAAAAAATCAAGAAAGGATATTTCTTATATAACCAATTTTTAAATCTTAGGCTTGTCTGACAGAAGCTTTTGACCGTCTTTCAAGTATGTTTTTTTATATACAAGATGGCATAAGCTTACATATGTGCGAAAACTTTAGGTAGGTTGGTGTTTCAGTTTTGTTAATTTTATAAAATTTTGAAAAAAATATGTGGCAACCCTTTGTCTACAGTAAAATAACCATATGATAATTTGTTGACTTGATTTAATATGTATTAAATACATTATTCTCTGACTAATCAATGACATTTTTTAATACCAACTTTAAAAACACGTCTGGCAAGCTATTTTCGTCCACCAAAACTGGTATGGCATCTTTTTTTCATGTACAAAAGACATGTTATTATAAATTCAAAAATCAGCATTCTAAAAGTAGATATGTTGCATTTGGAAGTTATTTTACATTTTGAAAAAAATAGGTAGCAGCCCTAGAATTTCGAAAATTTTCTCAGATCTTTATTTTTTGACTAATCTGTTTGTTTCAATCATCGGTACCTTAAGACTCGATGAGGATGAAGTTATGGTGAGCTTTGATGTTGAGTCACTATTTACAAATGTACCTGTACAGGAGGTTCTGAGTGTTATCCGTGAGCGTATCTCAACTTCCGGCATTAACGAAAACTATATGCCGCTTTTGGAGTTCTGTCTTTCTTCGGGGTATTTTTGTTTCAACAAAATTTCTATTTACAAGTGAATGGCGTTGCTATGGGCTTACCTTTAGCTCCCCTTATTGCAGATATGTGGATGGAACATTTTGAGACAAAAGCCCTCAGCAATTCTACGGAAAAACCCAGAATCTGGTTGAGATATGTGGATGACACATTTTGCATCCTAAGACGCTCCATTATTGAGAGTTTCTTTGAACATCTGAACTCTCAACATCCAAAAATCAGTTTCACGATGGAAAAAGAAAAAGACAATTCCATTGCATTTTTGGATGTGAAGGTAACACGGAAAATGGATGGTACATTAGGTCACACAGTCTATCGGAAGGAAACACACACTAACAGATACCTACATGCTACTTCCCACCACCACCCAGCAAATTTAAGATCTGTTGTTTCGACATTGTTTCAGCGCGCCCACAGAATTTGTGACAGTGAACATCTAATGACTGAGCTGAACCTGGTCGACAATGTGCTAAGAGCAAATGGCTACTCCAAAAGGCAAAGAACGTGGAAGCCAGTGGTGTCACATGAAAGGGACGAAAGCAATCTGGACAAAAAAGCTTTCTTACCTTACGTCAAGGGTGTAACGGATAGAGTTGGCAGAGTGTTGAAGAGATATGGGGTAAAATCCATATTCATACCACCAAAAAAGGTAAAAAACCACCTTCAGTCACCAAAGGACCATTTTCCTCTCCAAACACCGGGGGTATATGCTGTTCCCTGTAGCTGTGGGTCTTTGTATGTTGGACAAACACAAAGAAGCATTGCTACTCGCTTAAAAGAGCACATTAGTGCTGTTAGTAAGAACCAGCGGGAGAAGTCGGCAATTTGTGAGCACATCTTGGACAATCCAGATGAACACCACTGGATCCATTTTGACCAAGCCAAGGTTTTAGCTCAAGAAACCCACTACATCCCACGGCTGGTACGGGAGGCGATTGAAATAAAACGCAACCAAAATTTCAATCGAGATGACAGTTTTAAGCTTTCACGTTCTTGGGATCCCGTCATTAACACCTTACCGGCATCCCAGTTCAAACTTAAAACACCCTCCGATGTAGTGAGCATTGTTTGCTCCCAACAAGCTGCACCTCAACAACAACAACAACATCATGAGATAGAACCACCTACGCACAGCTACAACCTGCGTAGTCAATCTAATACATTATAACATTTCAAGAGCAGTTTCCCGGTGACCACGCTCAATGCAATTTGATGCGAAACGTTCGGGGTGAGTACCAAAGTGCACTCTTTAAACTTTTATTACGCGGCTTATCCGAAAAATAATTATCTATTATAATCTGTTCTCGAATAAAGAATACACTAAGTTTAAGCCTTGTACCTAACAAATTTCTCAAGTTATCCAATATCTTTTATTAATCTTTAAGAGTTTTAGGCTCGTCTGCCAAGCACTTTCGACCGCCAAACCTGTCTGGCATAATTTTTTTCATGCATAAGAATGTATAAACTAAATTATAAATAAGTTTCAGCCTTGTGCGAGTAGGTTAATATTGACCCTTTTTTTGCATTTTGAAAAATCACGACCGCGGCAACCCTGCCAGACCGTGGTTTTCATACTTAACTAGTCCCAAATCAAGAATATACAAAGTTGTAGCCTTGTGTCTAGGTGTTGGCTACGAAATCTCGCAAATCCAATTCTCGCATTCGAAATCTCGCATAACGAAAGCTCGTAATTACAAAATCTCGTTTTTCATAATCCCGCAATTAAAAAATCCCGCTTTTCATAATCTCGCAATAACGAAATCCCGCAAACTAAAATCTCGCATATCAAAATCTCGCAAAATTGAATTGCATTGCAACAAATACACTTTTTTTTAATCAAAATCTCGCGCGAGATTTTTATTTGCGAGATTTTGATTAAAAAAATGTGTATTTGTTGCAATGCAATTCAATTTTGCGAGATATCCTACCTACTGCAAAATATATAATCCAGTGTCTGGGTACTTTTAGACCACACTGCTATTTATTAATTTGAGCTTTTGATTTTTTAATATTATTGTTTTCAAAAGAACAAGAAGGAGAGAGAACATAGAGATGGTATATCCAGTTGTAAAGTGTCATGTGCAAACCGCATTACTCGTATTTGGCCTTGAACTAGAAAATACTTTTATTTCCATTATAAACGCGTAAAAGACAACCAAAATGATTATAGAGGTTATTAACAGTAATAAAGGATGTACAAATTTTTTATTGACGGGTATAGTTATTAGTTAGAAAGAAAAATTGTCCAAAGTGCTTTTGGGTAGGTATATTCCCAAAAAAAAAAATTTCTAAAAGCCGTGTGCTGTGAAATTTGAAGTTGCGAGATTTTGATTTGCGAGATTTTAAATTGCGAGATTTTGGTTGAAATTTGCGAGATTTTTAGGTTCAAGATGTAAATGCGAGATTGTAAAAAGCGAGATTTTGTAATTGCGAGATTATGAAAAACAAGATTTTTAATTTGCGAGATTTCTGGTATAGCTCTCCGACTATTACCAATGATCATTGAAAAATTAAAAGTCAATTTTTGTGGAAAGTTGGGCCTATTTGATATGTTTTTTGACTAGAAATATTAATTAAGTCTTGAGCTTTGATCGTCCATCAAAATAATAGATGATTTTGCCTCCTAAACGTCTCAAAATCAATTATTAAAATTTTCAATGATGAGTTTCAATGACAGCTATAACTGGCACCTAATACTACAAAATAGAAAGTTTTCTTATAACTTCGATTTAATTCTCATAAAACACCCTTCGGAGTCATTCCCCTTACATCATTTTGTGTGTCACTCCCCTGACTTTCAAGTTTCCATTATATTGATTAATTGAGTTTTGGAACTTCTAGAATGATCAATAATATTGCATTTACATATATGTACATATTTTCAGTATTTTTAGTTGTTTTCAATTTTTTAACATTTTCTCATTCAAAATATAATAAAATAATGTACATAATATGTAATTATTACTAAAAAATATCTAGTTTCGCAAAAACCTTGAACCACAAGAGCAAGTTCGTGCGACATAGTCGTGAATACTATTTTTAATGATAGTACTGGTTTTTTTTTTTTTTTTTTTTTTTTCTTTATCCTCCTGAAACCATCCACAAAATTAAATATCCATCTAATCACCGGAGTTAATATAAAATGTTATTTTCCTGACTTAAAAAAACCGTGAGAATTAATCAAATACCATTGTATATCCAATCTATAGTATTCTCATGAAACACGATTTTGTAGGTAGACATTTGGTCGATAGGTTCGCTGTGATCGCCTTACCGAGATCCCTTAACAAAAACTAGTATAACATTTGGACGCATAGATGGCCACGAGCTTTTTTTCTTCATGAGAATACTATAGAATTTATATACAATGCAAATACTATGACCCCAGTTCACATTGAGCTTTCGACAGCGCATGACGTCTTCATCTCTCTCGCTAGATCTAATAAGTAACAACCATTCCTAAACGCGATAGATCGCCTGAAACCGGGGAAAATCGCTTGTCCTCGGATAAAAACTGTGTTCCACAATGTATTCTACAAGTGGCCCCTCTAAGACCTCATATATAAACAAATTCACTCCTCTTCAATGTCTTCCAGATACTGACAACTCAGATATGGATGACACAGAGCCTCCCGTATTAAAAAAAAGTGTATGTGCCTCCCATAAAAGTGTTTGCAAAAATCGGCAGAATATGTGCATAGTTTCATGAAAGTCCTTAAAGTTTCCAACTATTCAATTAAAAAACTTTCAATAGGAATTAAAAAAGTGTGCGAATCAATAGAATCATATAAATTTTTTTTTTTTTTTTCCGTGGGTAGGTGCAAAACCTGCATCAGGCTCTATGAGGACCGGAAAACGCGTGCTCATAGAAGTGTGAGATTCTTACTACACTAAAACCACCTCCACTTCCCGATTGCAACTTAGTTGAAACTTATCTAGCAATTTATTTTTAACGAAGTTAAGTAACGTGTTGCAGGTAACTTTCCGGTGAAAGTTTCTGCTTATTCCGCGATTTTAAAGCGGTTTGTGTTCACCGCACCAAGTCGGAAGGTTTTGTTTTTTGCAGACGGCGTACTAAATTCGACTCGTCAAGAATGTCAATAATCGTTGGATTAGCGTGATCTAATAGCCGATTTCTATGTTTTCGCGCGAAACTCTTAATTTCGTCTCGAACCGTAGGAATCCCGAGATCCCTGTGAAGATCTTCGTTTCTTATATACCATGATGCATTTACAAATGACCTAAGCAATTTATTTTCAAACGTTTGTAAGTTATTTAAATTTGTATCGCAGGTACAACCCCAGAGTTGTATACCATAAGTCCAGACAGGTTTAAGTACCTGCCTGTATAAAATCAACTTATTATCAATACTAAGCTTGGAATATTTACCGAGTAGCCAGTTCATATCTCTTAATTTACTTTTTAATTCTTCGCATTTCTTTTTTACGTGCGGCTTCCATTTTAATTTCGCGTCTAGAGTCATTCCCAGATATTTTGCCTCATTCGCAAATGGTACATGACCGGTATTAAGAAAGACGGGCAATCTATTTATTTTTTTATACGTAAAGTCCACGTGGACTGACTTTTGTTCATTGAGCGCTATTCGCCATGTTTTTGTCCACTCATTAACATTACTAAGAGCATTTTGTAATTTAATCGTAGCTTCGTTAATCGTTTTGCCTACTGCTAGTATTGCAGTATCATCATCAAACGTTGCTACGATAGTGTCTTCTGTTTGAGGTATATCACGTGTAAATAGAAGGTACAGAACTGGACCTAAAACACTACCTTGTGGTACCCCAGCCACTATTTCATTGAAATTAGAATATTCATTACCGTGTCTTACACGAAAAAGTCTGTTTTCTAGATATTCGTTAAGAATTTTATAAAGTCCTTCAGGCAGAACTTGTCGTAATTTGAATTTGAGGCCTTCGTGCCACACCTTGTCAAACGCTTGCGACACATCCAAAAAGACCGTCGAACAAATTTTCTTTTCTTCAAGAGCTCTCTCAATTACATCAGTTATTCTATGCACTTGATCAATATTGTTGAATGCTTGCTTCTAAATCCGAACTGATGTTCTGGTATTAATCGTTTCTCTTCTATTATAGGCTGCAGGCGCAGGAGTAGTATTCTTTCAAAAACTTTCGATATTATTGGAAGAAGCGAAATCGGTCTGTAAGAATTCTTTTCATGAGATGGTTTGCCAGGTTTCAAAACCATTATTACTTCCGCAACTTTCCATTGGCTTGGAACATATTCTAGCCTTAGAGCGGCATTTATTATGTAAAGGAGGTTAATTAATCCTTTATGAGGAAGCATTTTTAATATTTCCGCTGTTATTAAGTCATACCCCGGAGCTTTAATAGACTTTAGCTTCTTTATTTCTCTGTTCAATTCAGCGAGCGTAGCATTTCTGGTTCTTTAGTTCTCACTTGAGCTAAAACTCATATTAATATTTCCATTGAGTGCTTGCCCATCAGAAGGTTTAAATGTTTCTTCCAGGTAATCAGCGAATACCGCCGCTTTCTCTTTGTCACTTTTAGCCCATTCGTTTTGGCTTTTCTTAATCGGGGGCACTGGAAGCTTTGGTTTTTTCGTTGTTTTTATAGCTTTCCAAAGTGAGTAGTTGGAATCTTTCCCAGCTGACAAGCTTTCAAGGTAGCTTTCAACTTCACGGTTTTTGAAATCTGATATCGCTGTTTTTAGCATATTACACAAGCGATTTAAATGAGCTTTGTGTTGAGGAGCACGGGTTCGCTGCCATTTCTTACGTGCTTTTCGTTTATCTTTTATTAAGTCTTTTATTTCCTGCGGATATTTTATATCTTTATAGCGCGGGATAACCCTTTTATAAGGCGTGTTATTCCACGCTGCCTTTTGTATTATATCAACAAAGGTATCTACTGCATCTTCAAGCTCAAGAGGCGTTTGTAATGATACCCTCAATTCAACGTTGTCCTCGATTTCTTTCTTAAATCCTTCCCAGTTGGTTTTACCGTTTGTTAACCTGGGTGATTTTTCAATTTTGACAAGGCTTTCGCTCGTAGTGAGTATGACTGCAGAATGATCTGAAAAGAGATCATGGCCTTCTGAGACTTCAATACGGTTAGAGGGTATTCCTTTTACCATAAACAAATCGGTTAAGTCAGGTATTTTTGACGGATCAGTTGGCCAGTAAGTTTTCTTTCCGGTCGAATGAAAATCGCAATTATTTTCCATTCCTGCCTCATATAGCATTCGACCCTTTTGAGATATGCATCTTTAAGCCCAAAAGGTGTGCTTTGCATTAAAATCGCCACCAACAATTAAGTTTGGGCTTAGCAACTTTATCAATGTCGTAAATTCACTCTTATCGATTTTGCAACGTGGAGGGCAATATATCGAAGAGATATTGAGAAGAATGTTTTTAGTTCTAACCTGAACACTACTCAATTGCATCGATTCTACCTCTATTTTCAGGCCTATTGAGTGTTCAATGCACTCTTTTATATATAACGATGATCCACCTCTTGCTTTATTTGGAGGATGAACAGCGTGGTAGTCAAGAAACCCGTGGATTTTAAGATTTGATTCATTTTTGGCATGCGTTTCTGATATCAAACATATGTCGATATCATTTTCCTGCATATACGTCTCTAATTCTCCAAGTTTTTGCCATAACCCGTTGGCATTCCACGTAAGAATTTTAAACTTTTCCATCATAAATTTTTTGAGAGAGATTTGGGTCACATTGTTCCTCAAGTTTCGACAGAATTATTGAAATGACTTTTGAAACCGGGTCGGTTTCAGTGTCGTTGTTTACGGGTATATTTTTGGCCGCTATTTGGGCATATGATTCGGCATTTCCTTGCTTTGATATATTCTCCGAAGGTATTGACACTGTTTTCTTTTCCTTACGGATACTAGGTTTTGGAGCTTTACTAGATTTGGAAGTCTTGGGACCTACGGTTTCTATTTGCCTTTGTGGGTTTCTTTGTGTTTTGGCAGATTTTGATCGCCGCTTTTGTAATTCTTTAGCTACTTCGCAGCCTCTATAGTTTTTTTTTAGATTAGATTTAGATTAAGATTTAATTTTTTCCGATGCAGTCAACGGTTAAATGCTTTCCGGCGCATTTAACACACCTTGGCTCTTTTTTGCAATAAGTTTGGGTTTGATTGAATTCTTGACAGCGTTTACACTGAGGGACTAACCTTGTGCTCTTTCTTAGAGGTTCGATCTTAACTACGATGTTTAGAATTGTTTTGATTTTATAAATTTCGTCTAGTTTTTCAGTCTTATCGAACGAAAGTATAAATAGTGGAAGACCACGTTGTACCACTTTTGTTTCACCGTCTTTTGTCTGTTTCTCTCTTTTGACGATGTTCATAGCATCTAAGATTTTGAAGTTGCGCTCTTTTAGATCACTAATGATATCGTCTTTTGAACATGATGCGTGTAAACCTCTCGCCACCACACGTAAGGGTCTTTCCGACTTTTTTCATAGGTATACCATTCTACTTTTTCTTCGTTTAGTTTTCGCGACAGAAGACGATAACTTTCAGGGTCTTTCACACATACTTTCCATTTGTTGTTATTGAGCGAAATAACTTTAAAAGACGATGGTAGTAATGCCTTTAATATGGTTTGCAACTTGTTATACTCCGCAATACCGATAACATTTATCGGTGGCGGGGGCCGCTCCTTAACCGGTTTTTCTTTTACTGTCGCATGTTTTGGGGAGACTAATATTTCAAAAGACGAGGCTGCCTCAGGTGAAGAGCCAGCTTTTCGCTTTTTACTTAATCGTTTCTTTGAGGACTTTTCCGTTTCACGTACATGGTAACATGGTTCTTGGTAAATTAAACGAAGAAAATTGCCAATATTTTTCTCACGACTTAAAATGTGCAAAATCTTTCAAAGTTGTTCTATACGGATTGGAAGACAAGCACTTAAAAATGAGCTCACTAAACTTTAACTAAAGTGCATTGAAATAAAAAAAATTACAAAAAATATGACCAATACAGTGACACTTTTTATCTTTTCTCCCTTGAAAATGGGTCTATTAAATTAAACGAGTTAAAAAAAAACTTTCGTTCTATCTTACATACGCAAGTTAATTGGAACTTTCAAAGGAAAATGAAAGGTAAGCTGACTCAATGTCATAATTGCCGAATGTTTGGGTGGGCATGGGCAAAGAAACTGCCACATAAAAACTTTTTGTGCTATTTGCGCTGGATCCCACAACACTTCCGATTGCAACAATGCTTCTGCACTTAAATGTGCCAATTGTAGTGGCAATCACAAAGTAGGGTTGTGCATTTTAGTTCACTTTAAAGAGCGCTCAATTTAGTTCAATTTTTTTTAGTGAACTTGTTCGCTCTTCTAGTTCATTTAGTTCACTAGTTCAATAAAATCTACAAAAAAATATAAGAAAAATAAAGTGAATTTTATACAAAGTTTTCATACCCTCAGCCCTAAATTTGTTTTCCTTATTACATAAAAAGTGTATATTACATACCTGTTTCCTTATAATAATGACAATTAACACAATAACACGACCCAAAACCTGCCACAACGCCACGCAACTCATTGTCATCAGATTCAGATCCATATTACATTTACCATTACCTAGTTCGTATCGTTTCGTAAGATCTCTAGTTCGTTTAGCTCCCTAGTTCGTTTAGCTCTCTAGTTCGTTTAGTTCTCTAGTTCATTTAGCTCTCTACCGCGTTTAGTTCGTTAGCCCTCTAGTTCGTTAGCTCTCAAGTTCGATTATGAATTGGTGAGCTATACTGAACGACATATAGTTCACTATCACTAGTTCGTTTGAGGTGTGAAGTCTGTTTTCTGTATCTGTTGCTGTTGCAGCAGTGTAGGTGTAGCTCGTTCCACTCAATAGCTCTCGGAGTTGCGTGAGTGTATGCGTATGCATAGATGTAAATATGAAGAGTAATGCAATACGAACGAAAAAAAAAACACAATTTTCATTCCACTAGCAACTGCATATCCAAAGCAGACTAAGGTGTATTGGTTTTGGTATGAATATGGATAATGGATATGGATACACACAAATTCCAATGTTCGTTAGCTCTTTAGTTCGTTATATTGAACTGAGCTGTTGAACTAAATGACCTATAATGTGGTGAACTAGTTCACCTAGTTTGCGTAAAGGAGCTGCTCTTTGAACTAGTTCGTTCGCGAACTTCACAAGCCTATCACAAAGCTACTGATGCAATATGCACCAGCAGAGCTAGGTATATCGAAATAAAAGAAAAATCATCTGGTAGAAGATCTCATACGCAGCCCAGGGTCTCGTTTGCTACACCAACAAATATTTCTGCTTATCATGCTACCCAAAAACCGGTTTCTGTAGCTTCAATGATTGATTTCCCTTCGCTTCCTCAGCCACAGCGACGACAGGTCAACACACCGATCAAAAGCTTTGCCAATTCAAGTGTGCATATGCAAAATTCGCCACCAACATGCACTGCGTGGGAGAACAATGTATATACGTCATCACCATCCGATAACAACAAAAATTTTCCCAACAACAACTCTTCACTTTTTTCTATGGAAGAACTCAATTCCCTCTGCATGGAGATGATTAATAAATTTATCTGTTTGTAAAACTAATAGCCCGATTCTCCCCCTTGCGAGGAATCACAAGTCACAAGCTCTTGTGACTACTCCTTGTGAGGATTGTTGTGACTCGATAACATTTTGGTATTCTCCCCCTAGTAGTCACAAGAAAACTCACAACGAAATTCACCACAGCATTTTGTTGGTAGCTTCTTGACAGATAAGCGCACACATTAACAACTCTACAAGTAATTGCAACGAACTCAACCAACACACCCACAATATGTATTCAGTTTATCTGTCTCATAAATACAAAGCAAAAGAATATCACGCCTTTGTTTTATTCTTTTGCTTAAGAAATGAAAGAATACATATGTACATTTTGTTCTCTTTCGCACAGAAAACATAACGCCTCCTTACAAAAAATATAATTCAATGATTTGTAGAAAGTCAAGTAAATTGTGAGTTGTGACCTGCTCTGGAGGAGATCACAGTTTCGGTTGTTTTTATGACTCTCACAAGTTGTGACTTAGGGGGAGAATACGAAAAAGTCACAAAATCAGTTTCACCACTTCTTGTGACTTGTGAGGTATCAGTGATGATGGGAAGAATAGGGCTATAAATTAGATCAATTCAATGTGATCGCACGTTTAGCTACTAAGTTCTTGTATTCAAATCCTAATGATAAGTAAAATGGCAGACACACACTTAAAAATTATTACTTGGAATGCTAGAGGCATACGAAATAAGTTTCTTGAATTTTTTAATTTTTCAAATAGCAACAATGTTGATGTTGCTTTGGTAACGGAAACTTGGTTAACGTCTGAAATCAGACTTTCTTCATCTTTAATTCTCAAATTGGCCAAACTGGTGGTGGGGTTGCGATTCTTATAAAGAAATCAATTCAACATTCGCTTCTACCTACTGTGCAAACACGAATTGTGGAAAGTATGGGGATAGAAATTATGTTGAGAAATCAAAAGACAGTGAAGATTTATTCTGTTTATTTTCCTGGTGGTTCTTCCTCTGATATAAAAAGAAAATACCTTAAGCAAGATTTAAAAACGCTTTTTACAATAAAGGGTGATTTTTTGTTAGGTGGCGATCTCAATTTCCGTCATAGAGATTGGGGTTGTTTGAGAGCGAATGCTTGGGGAAATATTATGGCAGATCTCCATTTGACATTACCCATAAATATCATGTATACTCCTTGTCCAACGTATTTCCCTGAAGGTTCTCGTGGTAGTCCTTCTGTCCTTGATTTATTTGTGTCCAATGTCCCTAGTCTTATAACACAACCAATTTCCTTTAATGCTCTTAGTTCAGACCATAATCCTGTTTCTGGTGATCTTTTGTAGTCGGGTGATACAAAAGTGCAATATTTTCAAAATTTGAAAAATACAAATTGGAAAACTTTTAGAACAAAAATAAATACGAAATTTGAAAATGTCTCCACTGACCTTGAAAATATTTTTTGTAAAGATGTTGTCGACTCTATAGTCCTAAACTTTACACAAACAATTCTTTCTTCTATAGACGAATGTGTCCCCAATCAAAAAAGATGGTACCCATAAACAGCTTCCCCTTCATATTTTGGAGCTGATAAAGGTAAGAAATTTACATAAAAGGAATTGGCAAAGATATCGTCAACCTTTCTCGCGAAGTATGGTTTCTCATTTTAACAAACTTATCTCAAACCAGTTACTTAACAATCGTAACGAGGAATAGAATAAAAAACTAAGCGTCCTTGAAAAGAATGGTAGACCATTTTGGAATATTGTGAAGATAATTAAAAGCAAAAACAAGAATATTCCGTTTTTAAAGGGTTCTGGGACAACTTTCTTTACAGATCTTGACAAAGCAAACGAGCTTTCTAGACATTTTTCAATGAATAATTTAGTGTCACATAACTTGGGTGACAGACACACAAATGATCAAGTGATAAACACAACACAAAACTTGGATGCCACCGTTGCAGTCACACCATTGAATGCATTTGTTGTGGAAGAAAATATCAAAAGAATTATTGACAGCCTTCAGAATCGAAAAGTAGGAGGTCTGGACCAAATAAAAAATGTGTATTTAAAACATCTACCACGAGTTGGAATCAAGTTTTTAACATTTCTTATTAACGCATGCCTCAAATACCAATATTTTCCTAATGCCTGGAGTTGTGCCTATATTAAAAGCAGGAAAACTACCAGAAATATCTACAAGTTACAGGCCTATAAGTTTGCTCAGCAATGTAAGCAAAATTTATGAAAAAGTTATAAAGGAACAAATTTTGAAATTCGTTGCAAATGAAAACATTTTTCCTGATGAACAATTCGGCTTCAGACGTTTTCATAGCACATCTCATCAAATAAAAAGAATCTGTAACCATGTTGAACAAAATCGAGCACAGGGTCAGTCAACAGGAATGATTTTAATGGATATAGAGAAAGCTTTTGACTCTGTGTGGCATACTGGATTAGTATATAAAATGGTACAATTTAACTTCCCTCTTTATCTGTGTAAGATAGTTCAAAGTTTCTTGTCTGGTAGAAGTTTCCAAGTTCATGTTAATTGTGGTATTTCCAACTTATCATGTTTTGATTTTGGTGTCCCCCAAGGTTCCGTTTTAGGTCCATCGTTGTATAATCTATATACATCAGATTTACCAACTCTTCCATATTGCGAATCAGCTCAGGGCTGCCAGAAATCATGATTTTTCATTATTTTCATGTTTTTTGGACTCAAATAATGTTTTAATGATTTCGAGTCCAAAATCATGATTTTCTAATTTAAAAAAAAAATATTTTTTTTTATAATCGCTTTGAAAAAAACATGTCTAAGCTACACTACAACCTGAAACGACGATCACATTACAAACAAAAACATAGTTAAAATGACACTTTGACTCAAATGCATAACTACATTTTTGCATTGAATAAATATAAATAGAAGGTGACACCGGGCAAAATGTCCGCATCATTTTCAAGTAGCTCTGCTTTCGCTTTAAATATTATGATGAGGTTCGTGTATAACATAAAATTAATTTCCTTAATTATAAAAAGTTGGTGTATTCGAAAGGGAATTTTTCAATAATAGCATTGTTTGTTATTTTTGTTTATTATGAATTACTATGGAAACGATGGGTGTCAGGACGATTGTAGTGTCTGCTTTGGATGTTAGTTGTGTTCTAATATGAAATTTAAATTTTCTTACGAATTTGTAGTTTTGAATGATTTTCGTTGCCTTTTCAAATTAAACTTTTTTTCAAAGCTTAGTATATAAATAATAAATGTACTGATTTTCTTGATACGAAATCTGCATAGCATTGCTGAGGTATTCAACTTGAGTTCAATTGATCTGATCTTTTGGATAAAATTCTTAATATACAGGAGATAAAATAAGCTATATTCTTGTACCACTTTTTACTTGCGATTATAGGTACTATAAGGCAAGTTTTGGATTCGTGCAAAAAAAAAAATTGAGATAACAATCAAACATGATATTACGATGATAGAGAACACCAAAAAAGTGGGTGGCACAATTCTGTCTGTCTGTCTGTCTGTCTGTCTGTCTGTCTGTTCGTCTACAGCCTAAACGGCTGGATCGATTTTCTTCAAACTTGGTACATAGTGGTTTTTGGTGATTCTGCCGACACGTTTTTTTCATTTTTTTTGAACCAAAAATAACGGTACCTGCCATACATTTTTTTTTGGCAAATTTACATAATCGTATTTTTCTCAAAAACAGCTCGACAACTTTTCTTAAAAAAAATTCAATAAATTGATTTTAGTAAAGGCTTTCTTTGGGTGGAAAACCATTTTTCAAAAATGGTTATTAATGGTACCTCCCAAGGAACCATTTTTTTTAATTTTTGATTTTCTTCAAAATGGTATGACCGATTTGAATTATTTTTTTTATACAGAAGCTTCCGAAAAATGTTGATAGTTTTGTGTACCAATATTTGAAACTCGATATTTAAGACTTTTTTAGTACCTACTCTCTAAGATATTTTTAGAAACAATTTTACATTTATGAACAAATAACGGTACCTTCCCTACAAAAGTGAAAAAACCGCAAAGGAAAATATTTGTTTGCTTGAAAATGACTCCTACGATTTTGATTAAACTTTTTTCATATACTAAAATTAGTACGATCTACCATCAAAAATTATAAAATTTTACACATAGCAACTATTAGTAGTACCTGTCATAGAACGTATTTTTTTATTTTGAGTTTTCTCTCTATCAGCTTAACGGATTTAAATGATTTTTTTTATATACAAATTTCAGATAAGATTAAATAATATTGCATATCAATATTTTCAAAAAAAAAGTTTTTGAATTTTTAAAAAAAGTTTAAAACTTTTTTTTTGAAAATTCGATATCTCAAAAACGGGTTGACAATTTTTTTTCAAATTTTGTTTTTATATACACATAAATATATAGTTTAAATCTGCATACCAAAATTTGTTCTTAAAAATGTTTTAAGAATTTTATATATAAAAAATTAATTTAAAAAAAAACCGCTCCAACGATTTTAAAATTTTTTTTCCCATACAATCATATTCTATCAAGAATTAAGATGGCATACTTTTTTTCACCTCAAACTGTCAAAAGAGTTGTTTTAGCTAATTTAAATGTCGTATTTCATGCTTCTCTACATTTTTCTCTCATAATTTCCATGTTTGTATAAACAATTTTCTTAAACTCGCAGTGTCTTGAACATAAGAGCAAGTACGTGCGACCCAGTCGTGCATTTTATTTTAGATAGGCATGGGAGCAGAATATAGGTTGGTATGGTAAACAGAATTTCCAAACACCAAAAACTTTTTATTAATTTTAAGAAAATCGTTCGATTTTATGATTAATATTTTAAAGATAAGAAGGTTTTTGTATACGTAATACAAATTCTATATACTACTGAAAAAAAAATAATTCAACAAGTCCAATCCTTAATGCTAAGTCTTCTTCTTGGCTGATTTATTTCAGTAGTACTATATAGAATTTGTATAGTAAAAAAACCTTATAGGAGCTATGCCCGGCCCCGGACAAAAAAACTTCCAGCTTAATGATTGGGAACTCTAATCTTGTTAGATATAGTTTACAGTGGTTTTTGCTAAAAAGTTAAACTGAACTTAATACAAATTGCGTATGACAAAGGCCCGCACTATGTCACTGATTAGTCCAAGTGAGTAAGCCGGACGAAACGCCATTTTTTGGACTAAGGGCCATAAAAAGCTATTTTAAATATACATATTCAAGTTTAAGGTCTATCAAGGCTTTTGAATAAATAATTAAGTAGATTTTAAGATGTAAGTATAAGAACTAAAAATAAAAAACATTACCGTCATTTACTTTGAGCGCTTATAGTAACAGCTAGTTTGGCTGTGGATGCATCACCAAAATATGAATGTAAGGGTCTGGTACGTGCGTTTTGATATCGAATGAATCGAAAATCGAAGAACTGAAAAAAAAAGAGATATAATAGACTAAATTCTTGTAGGTACTACCTATATTACAATTTATCGTTCAAAATCCATCGTTTTCGTTACATTGCGATTTAGTCCAGTCGTATTGTGTTTTTAGCATGCAAATTGTGGGGTAGCTTTGATCTGTTCCCTGCTTTATGGTTTCGGGGTTGCTGAATCGGAATCTGAGGTCTTCGAACACAAATTCGTCACGCAACGTGGACAAAAATGCAAAAAATGATGCAAAAGTGGATTTTTTGGGAGGTTTTTACTTATGGCTTGAAAACTATCCATTATTCGTGAATTACATCAGAGAGCAATTATTGAAAGCATAAATAATTTCCAAAAAATCTCTATTTTAGGTTTTTGTTCTGCTTCAACCCATTTAGACTCAAGCGCTAGTTGAAAATTGACGTGTTTTTACTGTTTCCGAAAATCCACTAGAAAACACTAATTTACTACCTACTTTGCGTAATTTGGGCTGGGACTTAATTTTTTTAGGGGGGTAAAATTCAGTTGTTTCTTTATTTCACGAAAACTAGGAGTTTTTTTTGAAAAAATGTGAAGGTAAAAATTGTAGCTTATGTAATCTTACACAAAAAAGATTAAAATACTTTTTTCATCCAATTAATAGATTCAGAGAAAATCGTACAAAGCTTCATGGTGAAGCTAATTTTGTCAAAAAAATGTATTAAAATTTCATTAATCTATGGGCAAAATTTTTTGTACGAATTGTGTTTGGCTATATCTCCTCATCTTGGAAAAGAAAGTGATTTGGTTTTTATTCAACAGCTCGATCGAATTTTATTTTACAACAAAATAATGACAGAATAACATTTAGATAGTAAAATTATCTAAAAAATGAGCTATTAACAAACTCTGTAGGTTAATTAATGAATTTATATTATTGCTCATAAAATTCTACACAAAAAATATTGTGACACTTTTTTTTCGTAGGAGCAACAGATATTAGAAAAACGTGCACAAACCAGCTCATTACCTATTATACCCAATGAATGATGAATGATGAAAAAAAATTCTGTACAGTAAAAAACTCTTATTATAAACGTCTCTGTCGATTTAATTTTTGAGGAAGAAGAAAAAGCTTGAAAGGAAAAGTATTGAAAATTGGTAATTTTTATATGTACTGGGATGCGTATGTAATTCTATTTTCTGTGATACTGCGCCTCTCACGTTATGGATGACTCCACTCAACTAATTACGAATTGGAATCAAAAAAATTCATAGTTTTCTATGGCAATACAAAATCAACTATAGAACCATAAACTAGAATCAAGAAGAGTCCTCGTTTCTTCATGGTCTTAAGTACAACCTCTACGCAAAGAAGGAGGTTCTAGTGGTTTCCTGGCCTATACAGTGTCCGTATGGTGGGCTGCCATTGGCATGAATGGAGAACGCCTACGATTTTCTGCTGACTGTAGCCGGATATAATTGATATAATCCCTCGAAAATGGTGGATGGAATAAGCTAATATTCGATTGCAAGTCTTCCAGCGTGACAGATCCCAATGCACTAGCCATTTTAAATTATGATGTTACGTTGCATGAGTGTTTTTTAACAAAATTTTATCTAAGCAGAAACAAATAGGATATCTTTAAGTGTTATGATTTTTGCAACAAAGACTGATTTTTGAACACAGTGTATCGACTGTTATCAAGACCAAAAACAACGTCTATCTAGGTGTGGATCTGTCGATGCTTCATGACAAATCACTTCAGGCCTGAATTCACCAACTAAAGCTTCATATGCTTGGATGCTCCTACAGAGGAGAAAGATTATGACGTTAAAGACATCAATCAGAGCTTCTGAGCAAGATGTTATAATTAATTTCCTAGCAATGGACCTGTTGCACTTCTCATGGTTAAAGCCACGCACTTTAGCTTCCGGAAAGTGACCAAACGATTTCAAAAACAAAGTTTTTGTCTTGTTTAAAATATGACTTACTCTACTGAGCCAGTTAATATGTATGTACAGTACATACATATGTTAGCTACATCCCTAAATTAAAATCTGAGAGCAAAAACTATTTTCACAGAAATTATACATACAAGAAACTAAATGATAATGAACCCTCCACCCTACATAAATAATCAAAATCAACAAGTCTCTAAGCTTCCCACATATATTTTTTTTTATCTAAACACATTATGAAATAATAATAAGACTATCCTGAAATAATTTTGTTCTATATTTCAATAAGAAAAATAAAATCTTCTGCTTAGCTTGAAAAATCATAGTCATGGCAACAAAAAAAATAAACAAAACCAATACTAACATACCTTATAACACAAATTGTAAACAAAATTTAAATACAAAATAATAAATTGACCCATAATTGTCATAGAAACCAGTAATAAAGGAAATATTAATTAAATAAATATCCCTTTGAGAATTGGTTTGCGTACGCAAAAGTTTCATAATTTCTATTTATTTGTTTCTATTGGCCAACATCTTCTAGTATCGCTTTGAGTAATGCGGTGTCACTTCTATTTATATTTATTCAATGATTTTTGTTTCTGTGATTTAATTTCTTGTCTGTGAATATATGTGAATACTTATAATTCCTTTTAATTACTTTTAATTCCTTTTCAAAAAAAAAACAAGAAATAATACATTTTAAACTAAAATCTTTCTTTAATTTTTGTTTTTTGTCGTAACATTTAATAATAGATAGCAACATAAAGAATGTTAAAAGTAAAAAAAAAGCTTCTCATACAGTAGGTTACAAAATTATTTTGAAAAAATAATCGCTCTATTTTTTTTTAAATCTTTATTTTTGTTATAGAAAAATTCTGAAAAAATATATAGACTAAGAGCCCACAGCAGATTTTGGGTGTGAACGATAGCAAAAAAGAAGTATAGGCGTCGAAAGCTTCTTTAAAGACTATTAAAAAAATAAAAGTCTTGCAGTCCACAACTGGGGCCTTTGCGAGAAACAAAAAAATATGAATGCAATTTCGAGGATAATCGTGTTAGCCGAAATTGGTTTTCACTCCTTCCTTGAGAATCTCTTCGGATCACATATCATGGAATCTGAGACCATTTGAGTGTATAGTTCGCTCTACCGGACCGTTTAAAAAATTCAAAATTCTAAGTGAAAAACGTTTTTTTTAAACAGTCTGGCAGGGCGAATCAAACACTCAAATGATCTCAAATTCCGTGATATGGGATCCGCGGAGCTTATCTAGGGAGGGGTGAAAACCAATTTCGGCTAACACGATTATCCTCGAAGTTGCATTCATATTTTTTTTTCGATGCACTGTTTCTCGCAAAGGCCCCAGTTGTGGAATGCAAGACTTTGATTTTTTTAATAGTCTTTAAAGAAGCTTTCGACGCCTATACTTCTTTTTTGCTATCGTTCACACCCAAAATCTGCTGTGGGCTCTTAGTCTATATATTTTTTCAGAATTTTTCTATAACAAAAATAAAGATTTAAAAAAAAATAGAGCGATTATTTTTTCAAAATAATTTTGTAACCTACTGTATGAGAAGCTTTTTTTTTACTTTTAACATTCTTTATGTTGCTATCTATTATTAAATGTTACGACAAAAAACAAAAATTAAAGAAAGATTTTAGTTTAAAATGTATTATTTCTTGTTTTTTTCGAAAAGGAATTAAAAGTAATTAAAAGGAATTATAAGTACTTTTGGAATTAAAAAGGAATTGAAAAGTATTTAAGTACAACCCATAAGTACAAAAGTATTCAATACAAAAATTTCAAGTACTTTTGAGGAATTTAAGTACCAGTACAAGTACCTGTACTGGTACTTGGAATTTTTAAGTACAAGTACCAAGGAATTGTACTGGTACTTAAAAATTTTAAGTACAAGGTAATTGTACTTAAATTGTACTTAAGTACCAATATACTTAATTACTTTACAGCTCTGCTTCTAACTTACTAACGTAAAATTAAAAAAATATTTATACTATCTATATTTTGGATTTTCAATGTGCTTTAACCCCTCTACCTAAAACTGTGAAAAAAAAACAATATAGCACTCATAAATATGTATATAAATTATAATAATTTATGTTAATGGTATATACTCGTATTCCTTCCATTTTTGTATTTTTTAATAAATGCTCTCAATAAATATTTGAAAATATTTGTTCTACTTGTTACGATGTAGTTTAAAATGTTTAATATCTCTTTTACAGTTTTCCAACTCAGATCTGTAAATCATGATTTTTTAACTAAAATCATGATTTTAAAAAACTATGTTTTTTTAAATTTCTCAGTGACAGCACTGAATCAGCTATTTTTGCTGACAACACGGCAATTTTTTCATCGCATGAGTTTGCTCTTAAAAATGCAATTGAAATATTGGAAAAGTATTATCACAAATGGAAAATTAAGTTAAATACCGGAAAGTTGCAAGCCATTTTTTTCTATCGAAAAAGAAAACCTTGCTATCTTCCCAGTAGTCAGCTTCAAATTAATGGAAATGCAATAGCATGGGAGCAGTCTGTTAAATATCTAGGAGTTAATCTCGACACGAAGCTTACCTTTAGCCAACTTATTATTTCTACTCTAAAGAAAATTAGTATTGCAATTAATATGCTTTATCCGTTTATAAACAGAAGATCTTCACTAACAAATGACATAAAGATAATAATACATAAAGTGATTTTTCAATCAATATTATTATATGGGTGTCAAGTATGGGGTAGTGCTGCGAAAAGCCATATTAAAAAACTACAAATTTCACAAAATAAAATTTTAAAGATGATGTTGAATCTTCCTTGGCATTATTCCACTTCTGATCTGCACAAAAGAGCGGATGTTGAATTGATTTCAGAAAGGATTCATAAACTCTCGACAAATTTTAATAACACCTGTGATATAGCTGATAATCCCCTCATAAACCAACTTTATACCTAATCTTCGTTAAGTTGATATACATTCAAATATCTCTAACTTATTTCGTCTGCTTTTTATTAATTTATTACCATTTTTGTAACTATTTATTTATCTGCTAACTTATATATTTAATGGGTTTTTGTTATATGTTAATTTATTATATTTATTAATTTAAGTTATTGTATATCATGTTTGTATTTATTTATTTCTATGTTTACTTATTTATTTATTTATTTTTTAATTAATTTATTTATTTATTTATTTTTTTAAATTTATTTATTTATTTATTTTTTGTTTGTTTATTTATTTAATTATTTATTTATTTATTTATTAATTTATTTATATATTAATTTATTTATTTATCTATTCATGTATTTATTTATTTATTTCATCTATTTACTTATTTGTTTTATTACTAACACATATATTCGTCCATTAACACTTATTAATTAAGTAGTTATTAATTTATTATTTATTTATTTATTTATTTATTTTATTTAATTATTTATTTATCTATTTATTTAATTATTTATCAATTTTGTAATCAATTTATTAATTTGTTTATTTATTTATTTATTATTTAATTAATTTAATTATTTTTATTGTTCGATAATTAATTATCTTAATTACAATTTTATCTTGTTCAAAAGTTTTCCATGTTTATTCCTTTAATTGTAAATTATGTAGGTAACCAAATCTATAACTAAAATCAAATTGTTATATTCACAATTATTTTCTTTTATTTTTTATCTTTTTCTTATTTTTTTCATTCAAATAAAGGTTTTTGTCGTATTTTCCTTTAAATATAATTTATATGCTTGTAATTCACTTTTTTTAAATATATAATACTATTTTAGTAGTAAGATAATAATATTGTCAAATCTCTGAATTGTAAAACGTGCGGTCATAGGCTTTGTACAAAATTATCACGAAATAAATATATCTATCTAAATACTATGACCCCTTGTTTTAAAGTGGTTATTAAAGAGTTATTAAGAGATATAAATGTTATTCTAGCAAAATATGTTGCTTTGAGCGAGGGTCCAATTTGCATTGAAAAATATTAATGTTTTGAAATATTGACCCATTTATACAATAAATATATTTTTATGGCTGTTTATCTGATATTATTTTTAAAATATTGGTTATGTTTCAAAATAAAATGCACGACTGGGTCGCACGTACTTGCTGTTATGTTTAAGACAGTGCGGGCTAAAGAAAATTGTATATAAAAACGTGGAAATTATGAGAGAAAAATGTAGAGAACTATGAAATACGACATTTATTGGCTAAAACAACTCTTTTGGCAGTTTGAGGTGAAAAAAAAGAATGCCATCTTAACTCTTGATTAAATAGGATTGTATGGGAAAAAAATTAAAATCGTTGGAGCGCTTTTTTAAAAATATAATTTTTTATATATAAAATTCTTAAAACATTCTTAAGAACAACTTTTTTTTGAAAATTTTGATATGCAATATTATAAAATCTTATCTGAAATTTGTGTTTAAAAACAATCATCAAAGTACGAGAAAATTCTAAATAAAAAAGTACGTTCTATGACAGGTACTATAAATAAATGCTTAAAGTAAAATTTTATAATCTTTGGTAGTAGATCGTACTAATTTTAGTATATAGAAAAAGTTTAATCAAAATCGTAAGAGTCGTTTTTGAGAAAAAAAAAAATATTTTCCTTTGCGGTTTTTTAACTTTTGTATGAAAGGTATCGTTATTTTTTCATAAATGTAAATTTTTTTCTAAAAATATTTTAGGGAGTACTAAAAAATACTTTTAAGTATCGAGTTTCAAAAAAATCGATTATGTCGTTTTCAAAATATTTGATTTTCCAAAAAAAAATTTGAAACATTTTTTAAAAATCCAAAAAATAATTTCTCAAAAATTTTGGTACAGAAAAATATTTATATTTTTTGGAAGCTTTTGCATAAAAAAAATAATTGAAATTTTGAAAAAAATCAAAAATTTAAAAAATGGTTCTTTGGGAGGTACCATTAATAACCGCATTTATGAAAAATGGTTTTCCACTCAAAGGAAGCCTTTACTAAAATAAAGGAGAATAGGACAAAACGGTCCACAGGACCAATAACGACGAGACATAATTATGTCGTTGGAAAGGTATTTTTATGAACTACAATAGTTACTATTACGGCTAACTTCAAATTGCTGTTAGAAAAAAGTTATTCGCTAAATAGAATTGTGTTCTGGTGCATTCTAGTATGAATAAAATATATTTAGTATGGGCAAAATTTATGAAAACTGGTCAAACAAATAACAACAATAGATATGTCATTGGAATGGTATTTCCATTACCTAAAATACCTTTAATAGCAGTTCAGTTCAAATCACTGCGTGAAAAAAGTTATTCGAAAACAAATGAATTATTGTGGTTCATTTTAGTGTGAAAAAATGCTTTTTTTTAAGTATGGGAAAAAAGTGTGAACGCAAGTTCAACCAATAACAACGGGATGTATGTCATTGGAAAGGAAATTTTATGTACTACAATAGTTAATGAAACAGCTTATTTCAAATCACTGTGTGAAAAAAGTTATTCGCTACTTGTTACCCATGCTCCATAAATTTTATCTGTACCAAAACTCAATAAAACAGGGAATAACTTTTTCCACACAGTGTTTTATATAAGTTGTTATGTAAATTTTTTTGTTCATAAAAATACCTTTTCCACGACATATATACATATTATTAGTATTGGTAAGACTAGTTTGTATAAATGTGTTTTAAACTGAAATGTACCAAAACAAAACCTTGGTTAGTAAATAACTTTTTTCACACAGTGATTTGAAATGAACTGCCATAGTGACTATTGTAGCGCATAAAAATACCTTTCCAACGACATACGACTCGTTTTTATTGTAGATTTAAGACTTTTTTTATCGTGGTACTGAGACATTGTAAATAAAACGACACTTAACGGACTTACCGCGATAATTAGATGAAATCAAAACTATTTTTGATTATTTTCCCGACGTTTCGACCAGATTTCACTAGTCGTGGCCACGGGTTGACAACCCGGGTTGAATTATTATTACCGTTAAAAAATATCCAATGTTATATTGAAAGTATTGGATCTTTATCAGAAAATTTTGGAGAGTCTGAAAATTGCACTGAAACCCGCATTTCCTATACTACTTTAGTATAAGTTAAACTTTTATTGTTGAATTTTTATTAAAAAAAAGAATCTTTATTCTTTTATTCTTTTTTGTATGTCTTTATTATTTTATTTATTTTATTTCACAAACTGGCAGCGATTCTGCCTTCGAAAACTTAATGCATAGTTTTTCCTAAAATCTAGAACTTAAATACCTATTTAATGATTACGTAGCATAACTGCATTATTATTTATTTCCCAAGACATTGCTTTCATGTTTCCAAGAATTGGAAATCGTTCGCTGCAACATTGGTGTCATCGCCCAGACTGCATGTCAGCATTTTTCGTGGGAAGCACAATATTCGTCGAAGTTAACTTGTCGTCGTTAACTCTTCCCCTCTTAAGTGAAAACGTCCACGTTTTAAAAATACGGGATCTTGTAGATGCTGGGATGATCTGAGATATTGGGATATGATGACGAGCTTTTTGGTCTTGTGTCTGTAGGGATGAATACTGGTGTAAGTTTTGTTTCAGGAGTCTTTCTGTTCCAATTTTTCATCTTAAGTATTATTGCGATCAGGAATATTAGAGTGAAAATTGAATAGTTGATCCATTGATAAACTTCTTTTTCTATTTGAATTTTGTTGATGTGGTTTGTATTATTTAAATGGAGTTCCTTCATAAGTTGTAAGGACAGAATTTCTTCTATTTCGGATTCTTCGGAGACTGCGTGTAGTAGTGGTGGTAGTTCATTAATTTTAGTTATTTCATCAGCAATATATTGTTGGTTCCTGATTTTTAATGTAGTGTTGGAGAATTTAATAAGATAGGTGCCATTCAATGATCTGGTAGTATTATCTACTTCTATGTTACCATCGAAATTGTTTAAAAGCATCGTTCCTGGTTCTATTTCCTCGACTTGTGGGATGTGTTGACTGTTCGTTGTTTTACATGTAGCATTTTCATTTCTTATTAAATTATAAATACATTTATCATTACTTAAGTCTAAGAGATTAGATTGTTTACATAAAGATAAATCATTTATTGTTTTACATTCATTCTTTATGCCATATATAATATTATTTTTCTTTAAAATATTTGCGTTTGAGATTTTATTAACAACATTATTATTTTTTATCAATGGTTTTACAGTTAGTTTTTCGAATGTTTCGTTTCCCGTTTTTGGGATGCTTAAAATATAAAGAATAGATGATATGTCCATTGCGACTTTTATTTCGGCAAATTCTAATGCTTCTTCGATATTTCTAAAAGGTGCATTTGTTTTATTTTTATTTATATTTTTCAATATTATATCAATTTCTGATTTGGAAAGTATATTTGAACTTACGATATTTTTCTTACTTAATTCGATTGCATAAATTATATTAATTATTTCCTCTTTTATAAGCTTTGTTTTATAAAGTAGACTTAATACTAATTCGCTTGCAAAGGTTTTATCTTTTTTTAATTCGTTCATTATTTCGTTAGTTACATTTGTTAATTTATTTATTCTTTCAATGTATGCCTTGTTTATTAAAACCTGATTGTTATTATTTTCTAAAACATTATTTATCTTATTAACCATTACTTCATAATCATCGTGGTCGGGATTACCCGCGACCCATTTCCAGGCTGAGCCTATAAAGTTTAGGGATCTTTTTGCTCTGTTTATTTTGATGTTATTTATGAGGTTCTTAGTATGCTTGAGTTCGTGTTCCAGGATGGGAAAAAAAGCATTTTTAGGTGGGATATGTTCGTATAGGAGGGATGAAGTTTTTGCTATATATCGAGTATTCTAACTTCTGTGATGACGAAAGGGATAAAGTACCTGTAGGGAAAGAAAGGTTAATTTCAACTTTTTATATTTGCTTTATGTACTATTCTGTCGGATTCTGTTACAATAGTTTTGGTTTTATTTTCTTTGACTATCTCTCTCTTGTAGCGGGGTGTTAGTTTTGAGCCTAATCTTTTGTTAACTTTGATATAAACTATATCACCAGGTGAGTAATTTTTAATGGGGTGTTTTTTCTTGTTATGATGCTTTAAGTCACTGTTTTGTTTTTCTTGCAATTTTATTATGTTTTCTTTTCTGGCCTTTTCAAATTGTTCAGGGTCAGTGCTAACATTTCTGCCAAAGAATACTTCTATGGGTTTTTTCCCTATTGTAGAATGAACTGAGCAGTTGTATTCGTAGACTGATCTGTCTAATAATTCAAGAAATGATTTGTGGATTTTTTCAGTTTTCAAACAACGCATTATTTCCGAGAGTGTAGAGTGGAACCGTTCCACTTGTCCATTGACTGTACTAGAGTGCGGGGGTGTTTTGTAAATTTCTATTTTTAATTGATCTTTCAAGAGAAAACATATGGATGATGTACTAAACGATTTTTCACTGTCGAAGACGACAATTTTAGGAACACCGAAAGCAAATAGGATTTGTCTTAAAGGTTCCAATATGTCTTGTACTGCTCTTGATTTAAGGATTCTTGTTTGAGCGTATTTTGAGAATTTGTCCAAAGCAGTGAGAACTAGATTATCTTCAGTTGAATAGATATCTATATGTAGGATATGGCCTGGATATTGAGGAATGGGAGTTGGTTTGAGTTCAGGTTTTTGCGGATGTCGATCGTATTTGTGCTCTTGACAGATTTGACATTGTTTAACTAGTTTGTTAATTTTTGCATTCATCTGTGGAAAATAGTAATTTTCGAGTAGCTGCGTTTTATTTTCACGAGCATTCCTATGAGCTCTGTTATGAATTTTAAGAATATGTTCTTCCTGTTCAGCTGAGTTGAGCAGATCAGTAACTTTTGTTTGAGTGAAGCGGATTTTATAGTTTTTAAAGTAAAGTGGGTAAAGGTTTTGGATGATTCCCATGGTTTCTTCATTGGTCATGAGCCCGTTTATTATGTTAGGTATGAGGTATCGTTTAAATATGGAGATAATGTTTTCCTTAGAGTAGGAAGGTTGAACAAAGGTATGTCTACGGAATTTTGGAAAAGGAAATTGGAGTTGATAAGAGTTATCTTCTCCTATAAGAAGGATAAGTTGATTTCTGAATACGTTGATTGGGATTTCTACTGCTGGTATAAGTTCATGTGATGAACTTTCATCGCTATGTTGGGAGGCTGTTAGGGAGTTTATCTGAGAGACGAGAGGTGGTCTTGACAGTGCGTCGGCAACAACATTGGATTTACCTGGGTTATATCTTAATTCATAGTTGTATTCTTCTAACGCTGATTTCCAACGTTTCATTTTTGAGTTATTATTTTTGTTGCTTAGAGCATATGTGATGGGTTGATGATCTGTTAAAATTTTTACTTTTGCTGAGCCATAGAGGTAATTTCGAAAAGAATTCAGAGCCCATATGATAGCCAGCATTTCTTTTTCGTTTGCGGCATAGGACTCTTCCGTTTTACTTAAAGTTCTTGAAATGAACATTATAGGTTTATCTTGTTGGGATAAAACTGCTCCAAGAGCGTAATTTGAAGCGTCGGTTGTAAGTTCGAATTCTTTTTTGTAATCGGGATAGGTTAATATTATGTCTCTTGATGCAAGGGATTTTTTTAATTTATCGAATGCTTCTATTGCTTCATCATTAAGGTTAATTAATTTTTTAGAAGAGAGGTTTTTGGACAAGCGTCCGTCTTCCCCTCTTAGAAGGGCTGTTAGGGGTTTTGCTAATTTAGCATAGTCCCTAATAAAACGTCTATAATACCCTGACAGGCCTAAAAATGAACGTAAATCCTTGAGTGTTTTAGGTAGTGGAAACTCGAGTACTGCTTTTACTTTTTCTGGATTAGTTTTTATACCATCAGAAGAAATCAGGAATCCAAGGAATTCGACTTCTTCTTTGAAAAAATCACACTTGTCTAGCTGCACTTTCATATTGGCAGCTTCAAGAGTTTTGAAAATAGTCTCAATACTCTGCAAATGTTCTTTTTCGTTCTTGTTAAAAATGATGATATCATCGATGTAAACGAAACATATTTTACCAATATGTTCCCTCAATATATCATCAAGCGCTCTCTGAAAAATGGATGGAGCATTTTTCAGACCAAAAGGCAGCCTGGTGAATTCATACTTCCCGTTATTCACCGAGAAGGCTGTTTTTTCAATGTCTCTTTCTTTGAGAGGGATTTGATGGAATCCGCTTTTGAGATCAATGACAGTGAAATATTTATTTTGGCCTAGTTGCGCTAACACTTGATTTATTTCAGGTATTGGGTACTTGTCGGGAATAGTGATGGTATTAAGTTTGCGGTAATCGATCACCAATCGATACTTTTTTTTGCCGGATGCATCTAACTTTTTGGGAACAATCCACACGGGTGAATTGTATGGCGATCTTGAAGGTCTTATTATACCATCTTTGACCAGTTCCTGTATTTGGCTTTCCACCTCGTCTTTGAGGGCCATTGGATAAGGATAACATTTTGTATAGACGGGTGAGTCTGAAGTTGTTCGGATTTCTCCTTTTACAACGGTGGTATAGGTTAATTTCTCGTCTGGATCATCGAATAATTTTAAATACTTCCATGCAAGTGTTTTTATAGAGGCTTCTTGTTCAGTCGTCATATGTTGCGTTCGCAATGACAAAGTATTGACTGATTGTGCAGCGAGCTGCTTAATTCGAATTTTAGTAGAGCCTTTAATTGTCATGTAATTATGACGAGTATAGATAACTGCGGATAAATCTTTTAGACTATCATTACCGAGGATAGCATTAAAAGATTTTAAATGAGGCATAAGAAAGAATTTAATTTTAAGATCTTTTATTCCGAACAAATTGACAAAAGTGTGGTGTGTTACTTCTACGTTTCCTCCTACCGAATTGGCATAAAACTTTTCTTCATTGGGTATTGGATTTTTTATTAAAGACGAAGAGCTCGCTAACCTAAAAAATGGATGTCACTGAGTTCAGAAACTATTTCAGTGACATTATCATCTATTTGCTCATTGTTTATGGGTTCTATGTAATTATTGAAAGTTTGTGCATATTGTTGGTCATCTAACTGAGAGGCGTCGAAGTATTGCTTCAGTTCTGACTCTTCTGGGTTTTCTTGATATGATGTATTCAGGTGAAAATTCCTTTGTAGTTTACTAGGATAATTGGGTTGTTGTGGTTGATAGTTGGCTCTTTTCGGTGCTGGTGGCCAGTTTTTCTGTTGTTGTTGATACTGCGGTCTATTAACGTAATTCACTCTAGCTGTTCCAATAGTTGATGTTTCCATGTGATCCTGTCTTGGTTGTGGCCTTGGTGGTGGTCTGATGTTGTTTCCTTGAGCTTGATTAAAGGATTGATGTTGATGTTGGAAAGGATTGCTTTGGAAGGGTGGTTGTCTAGGACCATTATCATTGAATGGGAATTGTCGATTGTTATAATTCATTACAGGACGGGGGACATGTGCAAAGTGGGCCAGCTGTGGGTAGAATGGGATTTGACGATTGGGTAAGGAATTATTAGTATGTGTTCTTCTGGGAGGAAGTTCTGGGGGCATTGCATTATGGATTCTCTTCGTATTATTATTTGATGCTATTGCATACTGAGCACGATAATTTTGATTTTCGAGCTTTAAGCATAAGTGTAATGCTTGGGGTAAATCTGAAGGTTCTCGGATGCCGAGAAGCCTAGGCAGATCGCCTTTAAGACCCCTTATAAAGGTGTCTAGGGCTTTGTCCCTATAAGCATGCATTAACATGTTCAAAGCTTCTGATCCCATTTCCATAGAGGAAATTTTGTTGAGAATCAATGAGAGATGAGTATAGACTTCTTGATAGAAGTCCTGTATAGAAGAGTTACCCTGTACTAAAGAAGTTAATTGGTACTCTAAAGTTCCCAAGTCACGCTTATCTGCGTAATGAAGCGTTAGGCATCTGGAAATATTTTCCCAATTAAGAGGCGTATTGTAGGACTCGAGAACATGGTCTGCATGTCCAACAATTTTATTTCGGATTACGTTTATAATGCCGAAATATTTTGGGGAGCCTCTTGTAGAATCATAGATCCTAAGTATTCTTTCGACGCTTTTGCGCCATGAACTAAACTCGCCTGGTTGCCCAGAAAACTCTCTCAAGCTTCTGACAACATCAGGTATTTTATCAAGGTCTGCAAGATTTCCTCGTTGATCTGGGTTGATAACTTGATCAATTCCTGCGAATTGATCAGAGTTGGGGTTCATTATAGAATGAACAATGCGCCTACCATCCGTTTGGAGGGCTTGAGCTACGATGGAGGTGACTAAGTTCTGTAATTCGACACGATTTATGCTATTGTTTTGTTGCATTGGAGGATTTTGTTGGGGGACCATGGGGGGTCTAACAAGATTGTCTGGATTCGACATGGTTTTTTGTTTTTTTAAGATTTCACACCTAATTATTATTTTCTAAATATTTTTGTGCTAAGGTTTTAATTATCTATTAAATTGATTTCGATTTTAAATTTTCCTTTACGTTTAGGTTTGTATTTAAAATATTTTTAAGTAACGTTGCAAGGCATTCATTGATTTCACTTATTTTCGCAAATATTTATTATTATATTTTTTATATTTCTTAAAATAATAAGGTTTTTAATTTTTATCACTTTTTCTTTAGTTATGAATTTCTTTTTTATAAAGGAAAATGAAGTTTTTATGACCTTAAAAATAATTGTAAATTGTTTCTCATAAATTATATTAATCTTTTCATAATATCCTTAACCATTGATTTCTTAATTTTTCTCAATATGAAATTAAAATTTTGTTTAAAATATTTTTATTTTTTAAATTAATTATCTTAAGATACGTAAATATTTAAAATTCTTACAGTAAAAAGATGATATGCATGTCTGTGGAGCGGCGTGTAGTTCAACTACGTCCTTTTTGCTTTTCTGCTACTAAGGGGCCCTTTTTCCAATTCTCCAGCAATTTATGGTTTTTCACTTTGTTTTAAAACTGTCTTTTTCAAATTCTGCAACAGTTTATTATATTTTTGTTTTCACTTTATTTTAAAATTGTCACAATTCTTAAAGGAATTCTTTCAGGACACTTATTTTTATATTTTTGTTTTCACTTTATTTTAAAATTGTCACAATTTTTAAAGGAATTCTTTCAGAGGACACTTATTTTTATATTTTTGTATAAAAATTTTATTTTATTTTAAAATTGTCACAATTTTAAAGGGATTCTTTCAGGACACTTATTTATTAAAATCAATATCGCGAACCGAGGGGACTACTTGAGAACACTTTTCGGTATACTAAATGTCTTTTTTCTATACGAACCGATTGTGCCTACTTTTAGGGACTTTTACCGGGACGAACGACACTTAGATTTTTTCGCGATACTTGATTTTAAATGTCCCTACTGCTCGGGCGCCAGTTAAACTTTTATTGTTGAATTTTTATTAAAAAAAAGAATCTTTATTCTTTTATTCTTTTTTGTATGTCTTTATTATTTTATTTATTTTATTTCACAAACTGGCAGCGATTCTGCCTTCGAAAACTTAATGCATAATTTTTCCTAAAATCTAGAACTTAAATACCTATTTAATGATTACGTAGCATAACTGCATTATTATTTATTTCCCAAGACATTGCTTTCATGTTTCCAAGAATTGGAAATCGTTCGCTGCAACATTGGTGTCATCGCCCAGACTGCATGTCAGCATTTTTCGTGGGAAGCACAATATTCGTCGAAGTTAACTTGTCGTCGTTAACTTATACTAAGGCTCAACCCGTCGGGTCAAAATAACAGGTATGCCCTATTATCGTGCAGTAACGCCGCTACTAAAATAGATTGTTGTTTTAGGCTTGAAACTTAGTAGTAAAAATGTGCTAGTCAATTTTTTTTTTTTTTTTTTTTTTTTTTTTTTTTTTCAATTTTGCTTTATTGAACATTTCTATTTACAATTGGCTTAAAAATAATTTATAACTATTAGATACATTGATAAATAATAAAATTTTGTTGGCACATAAGGGGCCTAACGGTAAACATTGGTAAAATTTTGAATACAAATAAGATTTATAATATGTGAAAACTTAATATAAAAGTCGGTTTGACTTTGTCGTCCTCGGGTTGTTCAGTCCCGGTTGTCCAGTGGCAGTGCATTTATATAGGATGGGGGATAGAGTTGGCGTTTAGCCACGGTAATGTCCTGACCCTGGGTCAGAGTAGAAGTGTCCTGCTTCATCGTTGGTTGTTGTAGTTATATCCAGAATTTCCTTGGCACCTAGGTACCTTGGTTCCGGATGTCGTTGTTGGTTTATCATCCTTCTCATCAGTTGATTAGGGTGGTTGGCGATGTTTCTAACCAGTTTATCTGCAGATAGCAATAAGTACTTGTCCAGGGGGACTACCTTGGCTTCAGAGTAGAGTTGCTCGTTCTTGAAATGTTTGCGCCGCTGACGATCGAAATGAAGCCCAGTGCATATAAATGTGCTAGTCAATTAACTTTTTTTTGTACATATATTATAAATTTTGCGCGGAATCCGTCTTTAAAGTCAAAAGTGCGAACACTCACCCCGCCCAAATGATTCTATTGCTATAAAAAATAAAATTTTACTAGAGTGCCTTAAGCGGATGTGCTTAGAATCGAGTGGTTCAACTATGTTTTTCTTCCACTAAATGCAGAAATTTCATTATGCCACGAAAGTTGTAAGTATGTATGCATTTAAGGATACCTTTAAAAAAAAAAAACAAAAACAAAATGTAAAGGAAATTTCTTTTCAAAGGACAAAAGTCTGATTCTGATTCTTAAAGTCCAGAAGGACGACACATAAAAGCAGACAGGGAACTCCGAACGAATTTATTCACCACTCAAACAATTATCGTTCATCTTACAGTAACCCAAGAGCATATACCAATTCGCTAATACTCACATACGAATACAGGACCTAATCCTCCGTCTTCCAGAATTCATTTTCTATTCTACGTATACCTATTCCATTACGTAATTCCACTCCTCCTGCTTTTTATTGGATTAAGCGAGAGGTGACAAAAAATCACATAAACTTTTCCAGGACAACAAAAGACAATAAAGTTTCTTTTTCGCATTTGCCCAGACCACAAGACACATAAATAAGTTCTTGTGAGTGAACTCAAAGTTTAAATAAGGATTAAATTGAATTGATTTCGATTTACGCTTGAGGTTTTCTGATAAGTTAAATATTGCTGCTTGGAAATAGTGGAGGCACGTTTTGTGGGCAATTCGTGCGTTGAGAGTACGACCACCGCCCCATTTTTTGTTTAGCAGCAAAGTCAAACATCAACCACCCAGATGCTTTTATCTTAAATACAAAGGATTTCAGGCTACCATGTCTTTGATGGTGGTGCGAGTTAATAACTCCCAGGGAAACAGAGCTCCCCCAGGGGCAATTAAATTTGGTGGGGTGGTTTGCTTATGGAACGCGCATGAGATCGATGTCTTTGGAAGAAGTGTGAAGGGGTTGAAAATTAACACCTAATATCATGAAATCAGTATAATTTTCGTGAAGCCCCCAACACCAACGACTTCGACATGCCTCCCTCGCTCGCAAAAAACAAAAAACGAACATCATCACGGAACAAAGCAGAACAATTCATTTTCCGACGCCTGTGGTCTTCGAAAAAATCGGTGTAGTCGAAGAAAATGAGCTTAAGGATATGATCCTTGTTTTTGTGTAAATTAAGACACCAAGGAAGAAGAACCCCAGCACTTTGATAAGAAAGTTGAACCTACTTCTCTACAGCCAGTTCAGCACTCAGAATGATGAAAATAAACCCTTCGACAGTTGCTCTAATGTTGATGGTGGTTACTGGTTACTTCTAGGGGTGCAAACGCGTTGGCAGTTTTCTTCTTCTGGCTGTAAAATAGTGCCATTATCAATATCAAGTAGCTTTAGCTTATTACCCAAAGCAGAAAACGCAAAGTAAGAAGAACACCGGTTTTCGTTCCATCATGGTTCAATTTTATCGATGATGGAGTTTTATTCCAATCCTACCGCACCATGACAACTCCTCACAATTGGATTCTTAAAATTCTTTGTCTCTTGGCAGGCACTAGAAATTACGACTTTTAAGAGTTTGATCTGGTTTTTGTCCATGGGCATTGTTTATATCCATCTCTGGCACTTCATTTCGTTGTGTTTCCTTGTGACCATAGTCATTTCTATTTTGGAAGAAGGATATTATTTTTTACGATAATTATTATCATCCATTAGCTGGAGGAAGAGAGTCTCGCTAATAGAACGTGGCTTATAGTACAGTAGTTTGGAAGAAAAGGGTTGAAATGAAACAAGTGGAAAGTTTTTAATATATTTTCCCACTGAAGAATAAATTCACAGTGGAAAACATAGAAAACAGTCTAATCTGACTACGTGATGAAAACTTTTCAAATTGCCTGTGTTAGCTAATTGTGTATTATGTGCTTATTTTCGGTGGATTGATGAGAATAAGCAGTAATAAAATTTTCTTATCCACTTTTTTTCTGAATAAACAATGAAAAGAAACTTTCCTCATGATATATATGTTTACTGGCTTTTAACACTTTGTAACGAGTTTTTACTTATCAGGGTCTATTTCGGGATGTACCTATTTGTACATTTCGAAATAGACCCTGATAAATAACAACTTGTTACATAGATATACATTATATTTCCCATGGGAATGCGATCTCCAGAACGTGGTCAACTCAAAATATGATAGCTTAAAGTGTCAAATTTGTCTTCAACTCTTTTTAACAGGAAGATATTATGATAAGCCTCTTTTCAAAGTTCAAAGTTCACAAGGCCGTAGCCAGGGGGGTGAGCACAGGGGTTTGACCCCCCCCCCCCCCGAAATGTTTGAGAATAGCATTTGTAAAAAATATTTTTCAATTTCAGTATAAAATTTGAACTCAAATCTCTGCGATAGTTATTAATTAATTTAATTTAATTTAGCTCACGTACTACAACATTTTTAATGGTTCTTGTTTTATTAAACACAATCAAGCAACAATGTTTTAAGTTTATCGAATTTATTTTATTTTATTTTATTCCTTTTTAATTTTAATCTAACAAATGGTTAATTTTAACAATACATAAATTGGACGTCTTTACTAAGAGCGAGTTGGACAAGAAGTGAGTTTTTGGATAACAAGCTAACTAGCATAAGACGAGATGATCATGATAGAACAGCAACTCCCATTGGTTAATCGATAGGCGTCGCACAGTGGGGCACCTTGTATGGGAGAGTGGAAAAATTCCCTAAAAGCTAAGCCACTGGACCGATTCTGATAAAATTTTCAGGCATGATAGTTATTAAGACGAAAAACCAATACAATAAATTTCCACCCACTGCCACGCCTACTTTAAAAAAAAAAGTAATTTTTCGTTAAAATTGTTGCAAATTTGGATGTTAACTAAACCTTGAACAACAATTTTTGGAAATTGGGCTAGCAAAGTTCTTACAACGCCCAATTTGTGGCCGTTTTTTGACTTTTTTTTTGGAACTAGTCTTAGTTCTATAAAATCTGAACTATATTATTCATTTCCATCAAATTCTGAGACATGACAATGAACAGTATAAGGAATTATTACAAAAAAACTTCCACTGACTGACCCACCCACACAAAAATTTATATGATTAACCTTGGGGAGTTCTTTGAATCCTTTTGTGCCTTGCTTTCTAAAGAACCTTGATTAATCTTTACTTTAGAGTTTTTTTTATTTCAAGTTGGACAATGAATAAAAATAGAATAAGTATCTTGCTGGGATCGCAGCATTCTTCAAAGTCAATAACTAGGCTTCCACTATGTCTAGTACACGATACCTCAGGTCAACATTATCATTACTTACCAGTTTCACTTAGAATGTACCCTCTTACCAATTACGGTACTTTGACGAAAAATATTTTGTTTGTAAGACACGTCACGGTACCTATCGCGAATTGAATTTCAATAAAAAAAAATGTTTGGTAATCACTAAAAATATATTGAAGCTTTTTTTCGCTTAAATGTGAATATTGTAATTTAAAAAACATTCAAATGACTCTTCTTTTCTAAAATTAAATCCATTAAAACTGAATAAGCTATCGAAATAACAGTGTGTGTAATAGCGTAACTATCTGGAGTAACTAACAAACGCTGAATGAAACTGACAGTTAAGTTGACCTTTGAAATTGTTATTATCAAGTTATTAAGGGCTTACGGTAAAACAGTTGTGTTTACACAAGCGCACCAGTCAGATGATCACTACATTTTATTTTAGATCAAACTGCAAAATTATTGAAGCTTAAATTGTGATGCCTACATACAAATGTATATCGTAATTTTAACTACCAAACATTGTAAATTTTAATTTTCACGATGTGACAGTGAGTTTTAATGAAGAAATATTACTGATTATCATATTACACATTATTATATTTTTGAATAAAAACAACGATGTGACATAGTAACTTTTCAAATTGTTCTTATAAAACCCTTTTTATTATTACTATGATGTTAAATCGTTAAAAATGGATTCTAAATAGTAAAATATAAAATAAAATATTTCATATATTCACCAACATTTTCGAGCCCCTAGCTTACGATATCATTACCGTAATTTTTACTTTAATTTTTTTTTTTTGTTTTAGTGTATGACTTTTCCGCACTTCAAATTGCCCTGAAAATCGAATCCGGGCGGTTCCGGATGCGTTCTTTGCTGGAAATTGTTCCTTACACTCTACACTATTCGCCAAAAACAACGGGACACTGGCAGCAAATGGCGCTAGTTCTTAAAACTTTATGAGACTAAAAATAATCGCTAATTTTGGGTGTTTTTCTTTTCAAATATTTCTTATATAATTTTTCCCGCTCAACAAATGTATTGGTATTACTTATTGGTATATCTTTATCCCATAAATGGAAGAATCATTAAAAAAAATTCAGATTTTAGTGTAAACGGATCGTTAGAAAACCACCCCTGATTTTATCTATTTCTCCTCATTTTCTTGTTTGGATGATAAACTTCGGGCTTACATATATTTTATCTGCAAACGGTTATCATTTCTTGATTTAACAACTATTTTACTATAAGAAACGAATAATGAAACAAAAAATTTGAAACTTTTGAGAATTGAATTTTTTCCACGTTTTCCCCACTGTGCGTCGTCGGTTCGTTGCTAGGCTGATAAGAACTTACATTAATTATTGGTCGTTCTTTAGCTGCATCTTCACAGAAGATGAATTGAAGAAAAACCAAGTGATAAGTAATAATAGCACAGCGTCACACTAAAGTATTTGCAAGTACAAAGTGTGGTGAAAAGCTGTTTTGTAGTATGTTCGTCAGGCGAATCGTGGGGGAACACTTTCTGGTATATAAGTACCTATATTATAACAACATAGTAAGATAACTTGATGATTTCTTCGCTGCCGACTATACCATTTTTTTTTACCTGTGTGTCAAAAGTTTTTTATGTTTAAAAGTATACCTACGTTTATTATTTGTTAACAGTGCGGTGTTTTTTGTTATGCTTTTTGTCAAATTTTTAAGTGTGAATCCCGACGGGTCACATGGCACCTGTGTTAATTGAGACCCATGAGGTGCCACGTGATCCGCCGGCTGCCACGGCTATTTTTTCCGTTATATGCTTTTTTGTGAACATTTCGCTTTTATTGCTTGCAGGATTCATTTCAAACAAAAGTAATAAGATGGCGGCTCCTAATTTTCCTACAACATTTTTTACGGAAATCGTAATCGTGGTGAAGATGGTGCGGGGAACTAAGTCCCCGGGTACCAAGTCCACCGAGGGACTTAGTTATCATTTAATGGGAACTAAATCCGCTTTAACGAAGTGGACTTACATAGTTCTCAAGCCAGGTGAGAAACTAGTACACTAGTTTATATACAGGGTGTCCCGTAATGAGTGGATAATACTGCAACTGGTGGATAGCAGGCCTTCTGACTGCTCAGAAAAAAAATATAAAAAAAATATTTTCCTTGTGGTCTCCATGGTATAATTTATTTTCGAAAAATGTTAAAAAATTAACGGCCACCCATAATGAATTCTTATTATTTTTGTATTTTTATAATATTCTTAAATAACCGTTCTAAATGATGGGTAGTAAATTTTAACACCAGCTGATGCATTTTTTGTGTTATAATTTTTTAAAATAATTTTTTTTATTAAAAAATAATTCAATATTTTTTTTCACCAAAGTTTGAAAAATAATAAAGGGAAAAAAATGTATGAGAACAAGAACAAGAAGTGGCAAATTTGATAAAAATTGGCCTGTTTAATGTACTTTCCAAAATGGTATAACACATTTTGTGTCTACAACTATAACCAATAAAATTGGCATTTAATCTACTAAAGTAGTTTTTTAACATTTTATCAGATGAAATTAAGTTAGTAAATGAAGTAAACCCTACGAGGACGAATGAATGACTCATGTTGTTTTTTTAATTTTTATTGTATTTAAAAATAACCGTTCTTAAATAAAGGCAGTAACATTTAACACTAGTTGCTGTACTTTTTTTTTTAATAATTTTTTTAATTAATTTTTTTATAAAAAAATGACTAAATATTTATTTTCATCATAATGGGATAATTTTACTCTACACACTATGTAGTTCAAATTTGTAAAAATAAGTAAGAAACAGATTTTTTTTATAGAAAAAGGTTACAAACATTATTCAAAAATATTTTTCTCTAATATCTCGAAGGGGAACCAATCTCGGCGATTTTTTAATAAAAAAATAACATTTGGCCTCTCCCTCTAGCTTCCGAGGGCACCAATGGGAAGTTAAGTTACTACTGTGGGTCACACCCAGCCTCTTTTATATTAGGTTTCCAACTTAATTTTGTATCTAAAATAAGACCCAAATACTTTGCTTGTCCTTTTTCAAACAAGCTTTACCTTCGTGGCCTATATAAATATTGTAATAACTTTTCATATTTGAACTATAACGACTCCGAAATGCAAACAAACGGACACAATAAAGCTTACGGTCGCAGTGCAAACATACCCTTATTAGCTATAATTATAGCAACTCTCAAACGAAGGAAGCGCCATCTACCGGATTATAGCAGATTTACCAGCTGTCAAATAAAAGCTTTTGGAAGGGAAATTATTGGGAAATTTCCCCTACGGAAAGCTCTGGAAGTAGAGACCAGTGCCGAGATTCAGCTATTTCAGTGAGTGAGATGAGATGACAGGCCTTACTCGCCGACTCATCTCACTTCACTCGCAAAAGTGATTCAGCTATTTAAGTGAAATGAGTAAGTTCGAATTTAGTTTCGAACATGAGACAAAGAATAAATATAAAAGAATTAAATTTTACCTCCTTGTCACACTCGTTACGCAAAACAAAATGAAACAACAAATACAACAATGTAAACATTAGAATCTTTAATAATGGAGTTTGGAGTATATTTTGTTTCAATTACTTTTTTTGTCATAATTAAAGTTTAATGTGAGTTTCACCCTTGAGAAATAAAAAGTTTAAAAGTGTCGAAAGTGAATAGAATATAAATTTATTTAATATATATATGTGCATGTGATAATAAAATAAAATTAAAGAATCAATAAAAGGGTAGTTGATTTTATCTACATTGTTGTTTTTTATTTCGTTTCCTATCCATGAATAGGAATTCTTGAGAAAAGCACACATACCTATCCAAAACTAGAAATTTACAAACACATACACCAAGTCACTGCGGAAATATCTGGCGAGTAATCTGACATTTCATTTCACTCGCTCACTCACTCCCTTTTGCTAACTGAATCGCTTTTCGATGAATAGTGACTCATCTCACTCACTCCCTGCGGCTTCGAATTAGCTGAATCTCGGCACAGAACGTTCTCCTTATTTCGAGAGTTTGGAAAACAAGTATAAAAGGCACATGTTTGAACGGCAGCGACACAGTTTGTTTTTAATCGTGAATGAATAAAGTTGGTTGTAATAAAAGTGAAAAGTAAAGTTTGGGAAGTAATTCAGTGGTGAATAATAAATCGTTTTGTTTGTAGTAAGAAAAGTAAAGTGTTTTATTTTTCGAAATAAATAAGTGGACGTATTGAATAAAGTAAATAAGTTTTATTAACGAACCTGAGAAAATATTACATTGGTGTTAGAAGTGGAATAAAACTTATTTTATCTGTGCACTCTGTTAATTTATTGTGTGGAAAAAAAAAAAGACAATGGGTAAATCTTTGAATGATTTAAATTTAGTGGAACTTAAGGCAGAACTGAATAAGCGAGATCTTCCTACTGCTGGAACAAAGAATGATCTTATAATTCGTCTTCTCGAAAGTAAGTTAGAGGCCTTTGACAACAGAATTATTGCCCTTGACGAGCGTGTCGATAAACAATTTTCGACTATGGATAAACAATTGTCAACTGTCGACAAACAATTATCGACAATAGAAGCAAAGTTCGAAGATAAAATCGAGTCCATTACAAAGGAGTTAGATAAAGTAAGGAAAATGAAGGTTCGAGAAAGTTCTGGCGACTGTCCAAAGAAAAAGGAGATGCATCCACCAACCTTCGATGGGCAAGCTTCTTGGTCAATCTACAAGAAGCAGTTTGAGGCAGCCGCAGCAACAAATGGCTGGGATGAGGAAGACAAATGCATAGCTCTGACGCTTGCCCTCAGAGGAACTGCTGCTGAGCTGTTACAAAGCATACCAGCAGATAAAAATGGCAGTTTCAGTGCTCTCGTTCAGCCATTGACAAACGTTTTGGAGATGGCCACATGCAAGAAGTCTTCCGCGTACAACTCAATTCCAGAGTCCAGAAAAGGGGAGAAACTCTGCAACAACTCCAAGCAGACATCGAACGGTTGGCGCATCAGGGGACGAAATCATCAACCAATTCGCAACAGCGCCAGAGAACTGTGTTCCAAAGAAACCAGCGAGATGGACCTGCTCGATGCTGGAACTGCAACAAAACCGGACATCTCCAACGCCAGTGCAGATTGTCACCTACAAGACCTGCATGTCAATATTGCGGAAGCAGAAACAGCAACAACAACAGTAAGTACTCCAACTTGGCCTGTTTTTCACCCGGGAAACGCATAAGCACCAATTCAGAAGAGCAGAAGATGTTTTCTGGTATAGATGACCCTAGAATCACCACCGTCCAGGTCTCGCAGACTAAACGAAATAACAAAAGTCTGACTGTGGAGGCAACATTAAACGGTAAGAAACAAGTGGCTACGATTGACACTGGTGCCACTGCCTCCATTGTTCGAAGAGACTTGGTGAAGATGACAAGGCTGCATAACACCAACGCCTACCGTCTGAAAACTGCAACAGGAGAGGCAGCCAGAGTGTACGGGGAGGTTCGTCTGACGATCCGTTTGGCAGAACTGGAGTTCTCACATCTGTTTCTGGTGGCAGATATATGTGACGAGTGCATTATTGGAATCGACTTTATGAAAGAGCATGGAGTAATCCTCGATATCGGGAAGCAAGTTCTCAAGTACCGAAATGTGGAGATTCCTATGGTTTATGGCAATGAAAACACGTCAACTCTGAGGACTGTCATAAAGGAAGATATATGCCTACCACCTTCTTCAGAGGTGTTCGTTTGGACGAAAATAAAGGGTGATTTGGGTAGCCATCGATACCTAATGGTGGAGCCAGAGTCTGAGCAGTCTTCTCAAAACATCATCCTAGGGAAGACCCTTGTGGCACCAAAGAACAACATGGTGCCCGTACGGATACTCAACATCAAACCGTACGAAGTCAAGCTTAGAAAAGGAGAAGTTGTTGAAAAATGTGAATCCGTATCCGCAATAATTAAAATCACAGAAGCTGATACACAAGAATATGTGGACCCCAGGAAAGTGAACACTATGAAGTCAAACATTCTCAAGTCTTCAAAATTAAGTGAATATCAGCTTAGTGTTTCTGGAAGCCTCCTTCACGAGTACGCTGATATACTATCTTCACCCAATGGGCAGTATGGACGAACACAACTGGTGCAGCATCGAATCGATACAGGAGACGCAAGACCTATTTGACAACCAGCAAGACGTCTCCCATTAGCCAAACAAGCCGAAGTTGAAGAGATGATATCGACCATGAAGAAAGATGGGCTAATCGAAAACTCTAAAAGTCCTTGGGTATCCCCAGTTGTTCTTGTCAAAAAGAAGGACGGAAGTACTCAATTTTGTGTGGACTATCGGAGGCTGAACGATGTGACAAGGAAAGACAGCTACCCTCTGCCGAGAATCAGCGATACTCTGGATGCGATGGAAGGAGCTGAATGGTTCTCAACATTGGACTTGAAGAGTGGCTCCTGGCAGGTAGAAATCCATCCAGAAGATCGAGAGAAGACGGCTTTCTCCACAGGAAATGGTCTATGGCAATTTAATGTGATGCCTTTCGGACTATGCAACGCTCCGGCAACATTTGAGCGTTTGATGGAGTGCGTATTACAAGGACTTACTTGGAAATCTTGCCTGGTTTATTTGGACGATGTCATCGTTTATGGTTAAACATTTGATGAGCACTGTGAAAATCTTAAGGTCGTGTTCCAGAGACTTCGAGAAGCAAACTTAAAATTAAATCCAGACAAGTGTGCATTTTTCAAGTCTGAAGTTAAATACTTGGGACATATTATCTCTTCCCAAGGAGTGAAGACTGATCCTGAGAAAGTAGATACCGTAAAGAATTGGCCAACTCCACAGGATAAACATCAACTCCGGAGCTTCCTTGGTCTAGCCACGTACTATCGTTGATTTGTGAAGGATTTTGCTGGGATCGCGAAAAGTTTGCATCAGCTAACAGAGAAAGGCGAACCGTCCAAATGGTCAAGCGAGTGCGAGAAAAGCTTCCGGGAACTTAAGCAGCACCTATGCAATACACCAGTATTGGCCTATCCGACACCAGGGAAACCTTTCATCATCGACGCTGACGCAAGTAACGTGGGAATTGGTGCCGTACTTTCCCAAGTCCACGAAGGAGAAGAGAAGGTCGTTGCCTATTACAGCAAGGTGCTCTCAAAGCCAGAAAGAAATTACTGTGTGACCAGAAGAGAACTTCTAGCTCTAGTATCGGCAACAAAATACTTCCATAAGTATATCTATGGACAGAAGTTCCTTCTTCGAACAGATCATGGTGCACTTAATTGGCTGTTGAACTTCAAAAATCCAGAAGGTCAAGTGGCAAGATGGATTGAGAGATTGCAGACATACGACTACCAGATCCAGCATCGAAGAGGAAGGTTGCACTCAAACGCAGATGCTTTATCTCGGAGACCATGCAAGCCGGACTGCAAGCACTGCACACGTCAAGAAGAGAAGGAGGTTGCTTCCATCCAGCGATTAAGAGCCGATCCCATTTACGGTTGGAGTAACGAAGAACTGAGGACTGCCCAACAAGAAGACTCGGATATTGAACCCATTCTTGCGTGGAAGGAACACCAAGAGAAACCAGAATGGGGTGACATCTCCGATAGAAGTCCAATTCTTAAAGCGTATTGGACACAATGGGGCTCACTTCATGTACAAGAAGGAGAACTAAAACGAAAGTGGGAGTCCACAGATGGCAAATCTTATGTGATGCAGCTAGTCGTACCTCGTTCCAAGGTTAATGATGTTCTTCAAGAGATGCATGAGGGAGCTTCCGGAGGACATTTGGGGGTGAATAAGACACTGGAAAAGGTAAGGCAGCGATTCTACTGGCTACATGCAAGAGAAGATGTCGAAAAATGGTGCCGAAAATGTGATACTTGTGCTGCAAGCAAGGGACCAGGCAGAAAAGTCCAGAGTAGAATGCAGCAGTATAATGTGGGCACGCCTTTTGAGAGGATTGCAATAGACGTTGCAGGCCCTTTTCCAGAAACCGAAAACGGAAACCGATACATTCTGGTAGTAATGGACTACTTCAGCAAGTGGCCCGAGGCATTTGCCATCCCAAACCAGGAAACCAAAACAGTCGCGGATCAGATTGTTTTCAACTGGGTAAGCAGGTTTGGTGTACCTATGGAACTCCATTCAGATCAAGGGAGGAACTTCGAGTCCAAAATTTTTCAGGAAGTTTGTACACTCCTTGGCATTAAAAAGACGAGGACAACACCGCTTCACACACAATCTGATGGGATGGTTGAACGATTCAACCGGACCCTTAAAGAACACCTTTCCAAAGTTGTAAGCGACAACCAACGAGACTGGGATCGGCATATTCCATTATTCTTGATGGCCTATCGAAGTGCGGTACATAGCTCAACAGGACATACACCATCAGAAATCCTGCTTGGGACCACAATACGACTACCAAGCGAAATCAAATTTGGATGCTATACAAGTGAGCCACAAGGAATTGACGACTACGTGGACAACCTCAAAGAAAAGCTAGTTGACATTCACGAAAGGACGAGGGCAAATATAAAGCTATCGAGTGATCGGATGAAAACAAGATACGACGCAAAAGCCACAACGACAGGATTCCAAGTGGGAGACCTTGTGTGGATTTATAATCCCCACCGTCGGAAGGGACTCTCACCGAAGCTTCAACAAAATTGGGAAGGCCCTTATACTGTCGTAACACGAATAGATGATGTCGTCTACCGCATTCAGAGAGGATTAAGAGGCAAACTAAAAGTAGTTCACAGCGACCGGTTACATCATTATAATGGTGATGGAAGTGATGGATTTGCTCGGGACGATCAATCCTAAGAGGGGGGCAGTGTAATAACTTTCCATATTTGAACTATAACGACTCCGAAATGCAAACAAACGGACACAATAAAGCTTACGGTCGCAGTGCAAACATACCCTTATTAGCTATAATTATAGCAACTCTCAAACGAAGGAAGCGCCATCTACCGGATTATAGCAGATTTACCAGCTGTCAAATAAAAGCTTTTGGAAGGGAAATTATTGGGAAATTTCCCCTACGGAAAGCTCTGGAAGCAGAGACCAGAAAATTTAATTTTGAACAAAAAGTATTACAAGTAAAATTGTCAAATTCGGCTTAGTTTTCGAGTTCTACCAAAAATACTGAAAAGTGGATAGTGTGACCATTCTCTCAGAAACGCATGGGTGAATTTAGTAGCATTTTTGGTTTTAAGCATGCTTATGGGCCAAACAAACACATTAAATAATAAAAACCCTTGCACGTAATTGTTCCTTTATACCTCTCAATTTCCGGTCTATTCAATAGGCTATCAAGAAAATAAAAGTTAATACAAACAAAAGCTATATCAATAGTCCGGGAGCCGACCGTAAGATTACCTATCTCATCGCGGCCACGCAAAAATTGGATGCCAACTGATATCTTTAGTGCAAACATTTACAAAACTACTGGTCGGACAAGCTTTATCTGGTCGCAATGGTTAGAAAATGCACTTTTCAGGTTGCATTTTCCGCTAAATGTACCTATAATATAAGCAACTGCTATAAATGGGGTATCAAATGAAAGCTAGGACTGTCCACGATGCCAATCGTCGGGCGGACTTTTTTTGGCTGCTGCCACGAGTCCGACCACTTTTCTAAAATTAGGGATTTTGTGCATCCTTGGATGAAAATGAAAAAAAGCGTGCGGTTAAGGCCACTTTCCTAGCTATTTGATATATTTTACTCAATTTTCCCTGATGTAAAACGCCAGTGTTAAGAAAATACCATAAAAAAAAATGGTCTGACTCGTCGCAACAGCCAAAAAAAGTCTGTCCGACCATTGGTATCGTGTAAACAGAAGAATTTCTTTTCAAATTTTCTTCATATTCAATTATTATAAAAAGCCTGAGCGCGGGCATTTGAAATTCTAAGTGTCTGAATTTAACCAAATTCCCTTAGAATAATAAAATTCATAGTATCTTAATGCTGTGATTTTTATATTAGTCGGTAAACATCGATACAAAATTGCGTCTTAGAAGGGTACGATAGTCATCTAACTGATGAGCCCAACTATCGTACCTGGGCGAAACGCAATCATGGAGTTGAGCTCACTTGAACTTTTAACTTTGAATTATATATTCGGTCACTCCACTATCCACTTAAACAGAAGAATTTCTTTTCAAATTTTCTTCATATTCAATTATTATAAAAAGCCTGAGCGCGGGCATTTGAAATTCTAAGTGTCTGAATTTAACCAAATTCCCTTAGAATAATAAAATTCATAGTATCTTAATGCTGTGATTTTTATATTAGTCGGTAAACATCGATACAAAATTGCGTCTTAGAAGGGTACGATAGTCATCTAACTGATGAGCCCAACTATCGTACCTGGGCGAAACGCAATCATGGAGTTGAGCTCACTTGAACTTTTAACTTTGAATTATATATTCGGTCACTCCACTATCCACTTAAACAGAAGAATTTCTTTTCAAATTTTCTTCATATTCAATTATTATAAAAAGCCTGAGCGCGGGCATTTGAAATTCTAAGTGTCTGAATTTAACCAAATTCCCTTAGAATAATAAAATTCATAGTATCTTAATGCTGTGATTTTTATATTAGTCGGTAAACATCGATACAAAATTGCGTCTTAGAAGGGTACGATAGTCATCTAACTGATGAGCCCAACTATCGTACCTGGGCGAAACGCAATCATGGAGTTGAGCTCACTTGAACTTTTAACTTTGAATTATATATTCGGTCACTCCACTTAAACAGAAGAATTTCTTTTCAAATTTTCTTCATATTCAATTATTATAAAAAGCCTGAGCGCGGGCATTTGAAATTCTAAGTGTCTGAATTTAACCAAATTCCCTTAGAATAATAAAATTCATAGTATCTTAATGCTGTGATTTTTATATTAGTCGGTAAACATCGATACAAAATTGCGTCTTAGAAGGGTACGGTAGTCATCTAACTGATGAGCCCAACTATCGTACCTGGGCGAAACGCAATCATGGAGTTGAGCTCACTTGAACTTTTAACTTTGAATTATATATTCGGTCACTCCACTATCCACTTAAACAGAAGAATTTCTTTTCAAATTTTCTTCATATTCAATTATTATAAAAAGCCTGAGCGCGGGCATTTGAAATTCTAAGTGTCTGGACAGTCCTACCTTTCATTTGAAACCCCATTTACAGCAGTTGCTTATATTAAAGGTATACAGTTAGCGGAAAATGCAACCTGAAAAGTGCATTTTCTAACCATTGCGACCAGATAAAGCTTGTCCGACTGGTAGTTTCGTCAGTGGCGCAGCGAGCACTTTGGGGGCCCCGTATCAAACAGCCATAGGTAGAAACTTTTTTTTCTTGCATCAGCATATGAGATTAATTCAAAGAAAGAAAGATTATAACACGTTTTTGTATAAGAAACAAATTTTGAGAAAAACGCTCAGTAGTACCTAAGTATTTACCCCAGTGTGCTGGAGTGCGGTAGTGTTGAAAAGATATCAATAACACAACTCAACAAAATAAGAAATTATTTTTGTGCCTGGGTTTATTTCATGATTTTTTTATTCGTCATGCTCCAAAATGATGGAAAAATACCCACATCCCCCTTAAATTTTGCTTTTGTAGAATTAGTAGTCATAAAACATAGTTACCATAGTTTTCATAGAAATTATAAATGTTTACTTTAATATTTTCTTTAAAAGTACACACATTTTTATTTTGAAATTTAAAGACGTTAAAATGTTGTTAAGAATGTGTTAAGGTGATGCTAATGCATTTTGCTATACGCACCCCTTCCAATATTTTTTGTTTCGAGCCAGGCTACACGCTCTAGTGTTTTAGTGTATCTTAAGGGCCCTGGAGACGCTCGAACATGGTTCGAGTACTATGTTCGAGTTGATTTTACTTGTCTCCGGGCTGGTTCGAGTATCAATTATTTGGTGTCACTAAACGAAAATTTGGTCTCACCGAAATCAAAAGGAAAGGAAAGGATGTTCGAGGGCGTGGCTTCTTGTCCGTCGTACCAGATTCGACTGTTTACGGACCGGTTTCGTATTCGTATGTTTACTCGAACATTTTATTTAATTTTTAAATTTAAATCTTCAAATTTTAGAAATAAAAAAGAAATATGTCATATATCCTGAACAAAAAATAAAATAAATGTGGCAGTGAATTATATGATTGACATATAAGTCGTAAGAATAATAAAGTTCGAGTAGTTTGGTCTCAGCTTGGTTTCATTGTCTGCGGAGTTTAGTCGAACTATGTTCACTCGTACCACGTTCGAGCGTCTCCAGGGCCCTTTAGTCTTATATCTTAAGATATCTTATTTAATTGATTCTAACATAGCACATTTTCATGAGTTTTAATATAATGTGCTCCTGAATACAAAAGCAAACTTTTTCAAACAAAATAATTTTATTTTAATAAGTAATATGCAAGGAATAAGAAAATTATATGATGAACCCAGGCACAAAATTTGTGTTGACCGGTGTAATAATTTTGAAAAGTTTGGACACGTTTTTCCCTAAATCTGTTGCTCTAACGAAATAGTGTAATAATATTTCTTGTGTAAAATCCTTTGAGATTAAATTTTAACCAGCTAGATTTTTGAAAAAAAAAAACAGTTTTCTAGGTACGTATGTTCACAAATATTTGTTTATCACTTTATGGTCAAAATCAAAAGTCAAATTTTGAAACGCTATATCTTTTAGACTTTATTAGATTTGTTCGTTAAGCCCTGGGGTCACCCGAAAGCATTTTTTTTTTCAAAGACTTGAACTTACCTTGTCAAGCCAATTCTGTGATTTTTGAAGCCTGGGGTCACCCTGAAGTAGAACTAGGTTTTTTGCTGGGGCGAGTTGCGGTAAAGAATAAACTGTCAAAGTGGCATGAGATGAGCTATGAAGCATTTTTATTTGCGATTATAGGTACTGTAAGGCAAGTTTTGGATTCGTGAAAAAAAAAATTTGAGATTACAATCAAACACCAAAAAAGTGGGTGACACACTTCTGTCTGTCTGTCTGTCTGTTCGTCTACAGCCTAAGCGGCTCAATCGATTTTCTTCAAACTTGGTACATAGTGGTTTTTGGTGACTATGCCCACACGGTTTTTTCATTTTTTTTAGAACTAAAAATAACGGTATCTGCCATACAATTTTTTAGCAATTTTACATAATCGTAATTTTCTCAAAAACGGCTCGACAACTTTTCTTTAAAAAAAAACCCAATAAATTTATTTTCTGTGGAAACCCATTTATTTATTTATTTATTTATTTATTTATTTATTTATTACTTAAAACTGTAAGATACAATATCTTGTAAGCTAGTTCTAAGCTGAATTTTAACAAAAGAGCAAAAAAAGGAAAGAAAATAATATACATCTAATAATATACATCAAAATAAATCAATAAAGAAACTAAAATAATTCTTCAATTATAATTAAAGTTTACAATTTATAACAATATAATGTGATTAAAATTTACAAATTTGAAAAATATTTCTTTAAGATTCTCTTCATACTTGACGTATTCTGTAATTCTTTGATATGACGTGGTAAAGAGTTCCAAAGACGAACTGAATTGACAAAAAATTGGCGCTCGGATGTTAGGCATGAGCATCGAGGATGAATTAATTGGCGAGATCTGTTTGAGTTTGCAAATCTAATTTTTTCGAGACAGTATTGGGGTTGGCGTGTGTGCAATATATTAGAGAGTAAGGTCAAACTTCGAAACTTGAGATAATTCTCAAATGGCATATCCAGCAAACGAGTAGCAAAACCAGACAATCTGTCGTATCTTCGCAGGCCAAAAACATAACGTACTGCACTGTTAAAAGCGACATTTATCTTCCGTCTGCTTACAAAATTTTTAAAAAATGGTTATTAAAAGTACCTCCCAAATAATCATTTTTTTAATTTTTGATTTTCTTCAAAACGATACGACCGATTTCAATTTGTGTTTATACAGAAGCTCCCAAAAAATATAAATAGTTTTGTGTACCAATATTTTCGAAAAAATATTTTTTGGATTTTTAATTTTTTTTTGGAAAATCAGATATTTCGAAAACTACATAATCGATTTTTTTGAAACTCGATATTTAAGAGTTTTTTAGTACTTTCTAAAATATTTGTAGAAAAAATTTTACATTTATGAAAAAGTAACAGTAGGTACCTTCCATACAAAAGTTAAAAAGCCGCAAAGGAAAATATTTTTTTGCTTAAAAACGACTCCTACGATTTTGGTTAAGAGGCCTCCACCCAAAATGTCGAACTCAGATTCGAAGATCGGAACTTCGAATAAAAATAAAAACGAAAAGTCACTCCGCAAGAGAGAAGGAAAAAGGCAAAAGATACACAGAGTCATAGAATAGATAGGTACACATACATACACACATACTTCTCTTTTATTTTCTTGTTTTTTTTTGCATGCACCCAGCGGGAAAAATTAAAAAATTCATTGAGGAAAAACCTGCTTTTTCCTTGAGGAATGGAAGCTGTACCTGCCAGTTTTCAGCTTATTCCTTTGATGAATTTAACATGGGCGTGTCATTGGCGGGAAGCACATGCCACTTTTCCGATGAAAATTCATTAACGAATTCACTACTTCAATGGAAGTTGTTTATTCACCAACCCAGGTGATGAAAAACATGGTGATTGCATAATCTGTGAATTCACTACACACGAGTATTTAGCTTATTCATCAGTTCAATAATTCCGATGAAAAATGTAATGAAAATTCAATTATGAAATCACCAGGTTAGTGGTGGTTTCTTTTTCATCAATTAAATTCTCCCATTTGTATTGTTTAGTAAATCCCAGTGGCAAATGTTCGTTTCGGCAAACGCAATTTCTATTGAGTTCAGTTCGTCTCACATGGACTTTTTTACAGAAAGTCACTGTGAATTGTATCCAACAAAATGAGAATTTATAGTTGCCAAAAAATCATAAACAACTTTGTGCATTACTATTCATTGCTGAAGTCTTCGATTACAATTCACCATTAATTTCATTCACATTTTTTTTTTTGTTCTCGCCATGAACACTTTACAAAGCAGATGAGTGGATTCAAACAATAAACTGATGAACTTGTACATTACTTTTCCACAATTTTTTTATCACATAATTTTCCCTTTTAAATTCACCGAAAGAAGGGGTCGTTTCCTAAACATAAAGCAGAAAGTAGAATCAAAGCTACGAACTGAGGAAACTTTGCATTACTCTTCACCTACTAAATCATTGCATGTCGTTTCTCTTATGATTTGGCAAGTGAATTCATTGATTATTTCAGTAATAAATTTCATTGAGGACGATATTTCCCGCTGGGGCATTGTCTGCTGTGCGTGGTATGTGTTTACTTATTGGCGTGTACGTGTACGTTCTACCCCAGCGGGAAAAATTAAAAAATTCATTGAGGAAAAACCTGCTTTTTCTTTGAGGAATGGAAGCTGTACCTGCCACTTTTCAGCTTATTCCTTTGATGAATTTAACATGGGCGTGTCATTGGCAGGAAGCACATGCCACTTTTCCGATGAAAATTCACTAACAAATTCACTACTTCAATGGAAGTTGTTTATTCACCGACCCAGGTGATGAAAAACATGGTGATTGCTTAATCTGTGAATTCACTACATACGGGTATCTAGCTTATTCATCACTTCAATAATTTCGATGAAAAATCTAATGAAAATTCAGTTATGAAATCACCAGGTTAGTGGTAGTTTCTTTTTCATCAATAAAATCCTCCCATTTGCATTGTTTACTAAATCCCATCGGTAATGCACCCTTTATTTTAAAATGAAAACAAACCAAAAAGCTGTTTCCATTTCAAATCAAAAATGTTTGGCGTTTCGGCAAACGCAATTTCTATTGACTTCAGTTCGTCTTACATGGACTTTTTTACAAAAAGTCACTGTGAACTGTATCCAACAAAATGAGAATTTATAGTTGGCAAAAAATTATAAGCAACTTTGTGCATTACTATTCATCGTTGGAATCATCGATTACAATTCCCCATGAGTTTCACTCACATTTGTTTTTTTTTTTTTTTGTTCTCGCCATGAACACTTTACCAAGCAGATGAGTGGATTCAAACAATGAACTGATGATCTTGTACATTACTTTTCCACAAATTTTTCATCACATACATTTCCCTTTTAAATTCACCGAAATAAAGGGTCGTTTCATAAACACAAAGCAGAAAGTGAAATCAAAGCTACGAACTGAGGAAACTTTGCATTACTCTTCACCTACTAAATCATTGCATGTCGTTTCTCTTATGATTTGGCAAGTGAATTCATTGATTATTTCAGCAATAAATTTCATTGAGGACAATATTTCCCGCTGGGACGTTTAGCTTGTGTATAAAGTATTGGGTTGTATTTTTGTTCACTCGTAGTGAGATCGGTGCCGGTGGAACATTTGAAAAACGAAAAAAGGAGTTTCTCTACATAAATGGAAATTTGGTGATGTTGACCTTGACTCAGATTTATCTAACGTTATAGTTGTAGTAGGTAGATCGTAGATGTATTATGCTTCCCTGCTTTTATTGAATTTTCAAAGTTAGTTAGTAACACATTGTAATTTTTCTTGTTATTTTACATTTTGATAAAATAAAGAAAAAGAAAACTCTTTTGCATGCAAAAAAATAAAGTTTTTTTAAATTTAGTTTTTAATGCAATACATCTAATGCACTGCAATTTTGTATGTCGAAATGTAATGAAGTTTTGGTTTCTAGGTACTAACATAGTAACTTTGTGGTTGACAGTGGCTGTCGTCGTGTCGTTTGCGCTGTGCTTATTCCTGTAGGAATATGATAGTTATGGGGTTAACCATTGGTAGACTCAGATTTCCATCTAAAATTTGATTTTTTTCGTTGCCAATGGAATGCGATTTGAAATTGATTTTTTTTTTCAATCTAGGTATTTGCATAATTTAACGTGTATGTATCTCATTATTCGCAACAATTAGCATTGGTCCACTTTTCATAGAGTAATATTAGTTTTATGAATTAAAGTCTCCTTTTTCTATAAACAAATATTTTCTTCATGTTTTGAGCACAATTTTTACAATAGACATAAAATAAAAAATCAAAACCTTTATTTGTAGACTAATAGCTCAAAATTGTTTTGGTAGGTACTAGTACAAGGAGGATTTTTTCGCCTAATGGAATGCAAAAATTGATTTGGATCTGTCAAAGAGCTGATTTTAGTAAATCCAAATCAATAAATAAATGTACCTAGTAGAAACTATAAAAACTTTTGGTTTAATATAATTATGAAGTAAGGACCTTCTAGGAAACTACTACCTACCTAGTTCTTTTAATGTTTTGATTTTGTTTTGTCCAATAAAATACCTGACTTTGTAGGTAGGTGATTTTTTGAGATCTCCCCCACAACTAAGCCCACTTTTATCATGTCTCTTTATCTAGGAAATAGCTGTAAGGACATTGATGACATTTTCAGAGTTGATTTGTGTGAGCAAGAAACACTTTTTTTCACTAAAATCTACCCATTTGTTATACCTATCTTGATTTCTAAAAACTGGCTCTAAGGATAATAATTGTAGGAATAAAAAATTTGTTGTATGAGTAGGGGGCCATAGTTAAATTAATTTTCCAGATACAAAAATCTTGCAGCAGGAAAATAGTTAAAATACATTTTTTTATAAAAAAAATAATTGTTAAATTGAAATTTTACTGCACAAAAAATTCCATGACTGTTTTGTCATTCATTCGTGTAGCATGCATTTGTGTTTCAAATCCGTTGAAAACACAGTAAATAGTCTATTTGAAAAAATTTCCTTGATGCGTTTTCCTGATCGCTATATCTGGCCCCTTAGGAAAAATGAAGGTGTTTTTTTTTTTAAATCCACCCACAGCCATGCCCACTTATAACATGTCTAAATTTTGGACCTGGATGAAATTTTCACAGCTGATTTGTGTGATCACGAAAACACTTAAGAAAAAGATTTCGCCCACTTCCACGCCCGCTTTTCAAATCTTGATTTCTCAGAATGGTACTAAAGACTACTGTAGGTATCAAAAATATTTTCTATGCATAAGAAAAAAACGTAGGTTTTTTTTTTGAGAACCACCCACGTCCACTTTTATCAGAATATCTTGAAAACATCTTTAAAAATCAGGATGAAATGTTCAGAATTGATTTGTGTAAGCAAGAACAAATTTTTTAAAAAAAGATTTTTTTAGAATTCATCCACTGCCACACTTTGTATATCATGGATAAAATACTTCACATGAATTTATGTATATGAAAAGCGAATAACTGTAATAACTTTTGTTCTAATGGTCAGATTATTATGGTTAATATTTAAAATGGTTGGTTATCGAATTAGATCACTGAAGGACTGAAAAATAAAATCAAGTTTCTGTACCTACCCTCCTTTTGTTGAGATTTTCATAAGAGTGAACTCATCATTTATTTGGTATAGGTACAGTTTTCATTTTTTTAAACTTTGTACAAAATTTAGAACATTTTAAGGAATCTGGACGTGGAGCAAAATTCTCTGCCGTTCTCAATGGTTTTTAATAAACAAATAATGTTATTCTCTGAATAAAAATAATGCATTTCCACACTACCCATGAGGTATGCATTTCAGTGCGTTAACCTATTTTTTGGTAAGGTGTTCGGTTTCCCCAGGAGGCCTATTACACCGATCTAAAAATTTATATGCATAACAAACCTATATTATCATTTCTGCCCTCCATGATTGCGGTACTGCGGGTGGAATCCGTGTTGAAACTGTTTGATGACTCGGTGGTAGAATCGGTACTGGTACTTTTACCTATGTTTTTTTCGTCTAAAATTCCATCGGGAGAGGCTCCAAGAAAACTGTAGTCCTTATCAATAAACAAGCCGCAACTGAAAATTTTCTTGTTGAGCTGCCTTTCTAGCTGAAGTCTCGCAGTATCCTCGTTTATTTTTCCATGTAATATGGAAGGAGCAAAGACATCTTGAGGATGTGCAAGCCTTTTGACGTGGCCTTCCATTTTTTTTGCTTTGCATATAGTCCCAAACACAGATGCAGTTAGCATATACTTGCGCATTTCACACCATTTTTTGTTATTTGATTGGCCTATTGTCTGTTGCTCGATAACCTGCCGATTAGCCTGATTCTCTTTAAGTTTTTTTAGAAGACGTACTTTTTCTGACATAAAGTCTTCAGGGCTCATATCAGGCTGGTTGCAGCCGGAACCATAGCCAATGTCATCTTTTGCAACAACTCGATGTATTTGAAAATTGGTTCTTCCGCTCCTATATACTTTTCTCTGAAATCTTCTAGTCGTCAGGGACTTGTTTTTTTGCAATCTTTTCAATTCCAGAGCACCGACTTTTGAAGTTGGACTTCTTCCCTGAATGTATTTTTGGAACTTTGTATTTCGCCTGTTCGAATTGAAGTGGACAACAGCTGCTGTACATCGATTAGAATATTCAGTGCCCAAAGATCGCAAATAGGTTTAACCAAAACGCCATGTTTCTAGGTTAGCCACATGATTTTATATCGATTTTTGAACATTACTCAACCCAAAATTTTGCAAACTAGGTACAAATACAGGATTTGGAATATAACGTATAAGCTCTCCGCAAATGGTTTATAACTTCAGTAATTCTTTTTTGAGGTATGAAATGAATGATAATATAACGAGGATTATATTTTTAGAAAATTGTAATGATTTAAGTGAAAATGATAAATCACAACAAAAACATAAATGTTAAAAAAAGAGCCAAGTTCTAATATGTACAAGAAACCCGTGCGTAAAAAGTCAGACAAAAAAGTAATGAGATCTAAAATATATGCCAATTTTTAAGTTCGTGAAGTTTAATATCAAATATCTTAAGTATAGGTAGAGTAATATCGAAACAATTCCAAATCATGACAGAAATTTGGTATTTAATGATTACTACTGATTACAATTTGGTGGGTTCACTGGTCAAGTTTTCATACATTTTAAATAAGTAAGTAGTTAAGAGAAAACTTGCCAAGTAAATCCACCAAATTTTAATCAGTAATCATTAAATACCAAATTTCTGTCATGATTTGGAATTGTTTCGATATTACTCTACTTAAGATATTTGATATTAAACTTCATGAACTTAAAAATTGGCATATATTTTAGATCTCATTACTTTTTTGTCTGACTTTTTACGCACGGGTTTCTTGTACATATTAGAACTTGGCTCTTTTTTTAACATTTATGTTTTTGTTGTGATTTCACTCTTTTTTGCAAAGATTTATTTTGCCAGGTAAAAATCAATCCCTACCGCTCTACAAAGTTTCATAATTCTACGACGCCCAAAAGTGCTCCATATAAATAATAGCAATTCTGATAAAGAGGGTGGATGGCACGCACCCTGAATCGAAAATTCCAATTTTTCGATTTTTTTTCTTTCAAACAGTATTTCAAGCTCTACCGACATACCAATTTTCATCGTTCTACAACAATCGGAAGTACATTATATAGTTGATAACAATTTTTAAAAAGTGGGTAGATGCCACGCCCTTTGAGCTGAAAATCATACATTTCTTACTTTTATCTTTGTATGCACGTCAAACCCTACCGCTCCACCAATTTTCATCATTCTACACCAATTAGAAGTGCTTCATATAGTTTATAAGAATTTTTGAGAAAGTGGGTGGATGCCACGCCCCCTGAACTGAAACTTCCAATTTTTCGATTTTTTTCTTTCAAAGTACTTCAAGCCATACCGACCTACCAATTCTCATCGTTCTACAACATACGGAAGTGCTCCATCAAAGGGCACGGTAGTGCCCAGCCAAGTTCGCGGCACTACACCCTTTTTACAGGAACAAACTCAGGTGACTTTCAACCCCCCTCTAACTTCAGTACCAATAAAGTCACAAACTTCAAATTCGCAGTATTTGCTAGGCTGATCAAACACAGGTGGCTCACCAAATTTCAACTCTATAGCACAAGTAGTTCCCAAGATATAGGACTTCAAAAATCGCAAAAACCGTAACTGACTGACTGATTCACTGACTCACTGACTCACTGACAGATCATCAAAATTATGGAGCACTTCCCGACATCGTAGAAACTTTAAATTTCGCACAACGGTAGGCCTAGTGGTACATACAAAGGAAGAAATCGAAAATATGCAATTTTCTATTCAGGGGGCGTGGCATCCACCCACTTTCTTAAATATTCTATAAATTATATGGAGCTTTTCCGATTGTTCTAGAACAATGAAAATTGGTAAGTTGGTAGGGTTTCAGGTACTTAGAAAGAAAAAAATTGAAAAATAGGAATTTTCCATACAGGGGGCGTGGCATGCACCCACATTCTTAAAAATTCTTATAAATTATATGGAGCACTTCCGATTGTTGTAGAACGATGAAAATTGGTAGGTCGGTATGGCTTAAGGTACTTAGAAAGAAAAAAATTGAAAAATTGGAATTTTGCATTCAGGGGGCGTGGTATCCACCTACATTCTTTCAAATTCTTATAAATTATATGGAGCACTTCCGATTGTTGTAGAACGATGAAAATTGGTAGGTTAGTAGGGCTTAAGGTACTTAGAAAGACAAAAATTGGAAAATTGGAATTTTGCATTCAGGGGGCGTGGCATCCACCCACATTCTTTAAAATTCTTATAAATTATATGGAGCACTTCCGATTGTTGTAGAACGATGAAAATTGGTAGGTCGGTAGGACTTGAAGTACTTAGAAAGAAAAAATCGAAAATTTGGAATTGTCCATTCAGGGGGGGGGGGATGCCATCCACCCACTTTATCAGAATTGCTATTATTTGTATAAAGCATTTTCGGTTGTCGTAGAATTATGAAACTTTGTAGAGCGGTAGGGCTTGACTTTCACCTGGCAAAATAAGTCTTTGCAAAAAGTAGTGAAATCACAACAAAAACATAAATGTTAAAAAAAGAGCCAAGTTCTTATGTGTATAAGAAACCTGTGCGTAAAAAGTCAGCTAAAAAAAGTTATGAGATCTAAAATATATGCCAAGTTTTAAGTTCATGAAGTTCAATATCAAATATCTTAAGTAGAGTTATATCGAAACAATTCCAAATCATGACAGAAATTTGGTAATTAATAATTACTGATTAAAATTTGATGGATTTACTTGGCAAGTTTTCTCTTAAATACTTACTTAATCACAAATTTAAAATGTATGAAAACTTGACCAGTGAACCCACCAAATTTTAATCAGTAATCATTAATTACCAAATTTCTGTCATGATTTGGAATTGTTTCGATATTACTCTACTTAAGATATTTGATATTGAACTTCATGAACTTAAAACTTGGCATATATTTTAGATCTCATAACTTTTTTAGCTGACTTTTTACGCACAGGTTTCTTATACACATAAGAACTTGGCTCTTTTTTTAACATTTATGTTTTTGTTGTGATATAATTTTTAATTTTTAAAGAAGTAGGTGGATGCCACGCCCCCTGAATTGAAAATTCCAATTTTTCAATTTTTTTTATTTTTAAGTACTGCAAGCCCTACCGACCTATTTATTTCCATCGTTCTACAGCAATCGGAAGTGCTCCATATAATTTATAAGGATTTTTAAGAATGTGGGTGGATGCCACGCCCCCTGAGTGGAAAATTCCAATTTTTCAATTTTTGTCTTTCTTTCAAGCCCTACCGACATAACAATTTTCATTGTTCTACAACATACGGAAGTGCTCCATATAATTAATAAGAATTTTTAAGAAAGTGGGTGGATGCCACGCCCCCTGAATAGAAAATTGCAGATTTTCGATTTTTTCCTTTGTATGCACTACAAGGCCTACCGTTGTGCGAAATTTCAAGTTTCTACGATGTCGGGAAATGCTCCATAATTTTGATGATCTGTCAGTGAGTCAGTGAGTCAGTGAGTCAGTGAGTCAGTGAATCAGTCAGTCAGTTACGGTTTTTGCGATTTTTGAAGTCCTATATCTCCGGAATCACTTATGCTAAAAAGTTGAAATTTGGTGAGCCACCTGTGTTTGATCAGCTCAGCTAATACTGCGAATTTGAAGTTTGTGACTTTATTGGTACTGAAGTTATAGGGGGGTTGAAAATCGCCTGAGTTTGTTCCTGTAAAAAGGGTGTAGTGCCGCGAACTTGGCTGGGCACTACCGTGCCCTTTGATATGATAAATGTTGATAGTACAGTACGTTCTCGATTAACGCAACTCTCGATTCATGCAACTCCTCGATTTTCGCAGCAGCTGAGTTTATATCATTGTTGATTCAGTAATCGCAACTCTTCATAAAAAAATTGACTCGATAAGTGCAACTTTTGTTTTTATATGCATATCTTTAATTACTCAGGGTCTTGGCCAGGTTTGTTTTTGTCTGTTGCGTTGCATTTTGTCTCGAAAGTTAGTTTCTAATGCTGAATGTTGACCCTGAAAGAGGATTACATTTAAAGTGGCGAATACCCTAAGATGGAAAAGGCTTTGTAAAAGTGGTTCCTAAATCAAGGAAAGCAAAATGTGCCGATTTCCAGCGAGTTCCTAAAAACAAAAGGCGTGCTTATTGCATGAAAAAATGCAATGGTTGGGTGACAAATTTTAAGAAAAGACGCGGAATTCACCTGTTGAGAATTTGTGGAGAAAAAACCCTTCACCGGTAGGTCTTTTTTTTCATACGTTGTTTGAGTCTTTTAGGTACGATTCTTTTTAAATTAGAAAGGACTTCCAACAAAAGCGGTCTTACTTTTGGATAACGTTCCTTGTTATCCAAATGATGGCGAGTTAATAAGTGATGACGGCATGATCATGAATAAACTTATTTTTGTTTTGTTTCTTATTATTTATATGTTTTTGAATAAGAACTTGTTGCATTCAATATATAATATTCTGATTCTGATTTTCGCTTTGCCAATTGAGCCTAAAACAAAATTTACCTACTCGGTTATTGCAACAACTTCGGTCATTGCAACCACCCCTGTTTTAATTAGTTGCGATAATCGAGAATGCACTGTATTTGTATATTGTATCTTCATTTCTCTTGTAGTTGTTGTTTTCTTATGAGGGTAGGTAGGTAGATAGATACAAACATTTCAAAGTATTTATAGGTCATGCAATTATTGGAATGGGGGTAGTTTTTTTTAACTTGATCTTGAACTTGAATGCTTTTAGATTTTAGGATATTGTTATGGCAGGTAAAGGATCAAGCAGGAAGACCGGAAGGAATTGATTATTATAATTAATGGGTGTTTTTGTTTTGTGTGTGGTTTCATGGTTTTTTCTTCTAGATATTGGAAGGTAAATAACAAAAGCGATTAGTTTAACAAAATAATTAGCTATTTGTGTTTATTTTTATGATGAAAATGTAGGTTGGTACCTATTATTTGTTAAAAATTCCCGAATTATGAATTATAAATACCTACCTACTGCCTTCAAACCCAAAATATGTCGTCTCTTGAGGAAATGAATAACTATACAAAAAAAGTAATGTTCCTAGTTAGATAGGTAGGTATGTATTTAAAATAAAATGCACGACTGGGCCGCACGTACATATGTAGGTACTTGCTCTTATGTTCAAGACACTGGAGGTCTAAGAAAATTGTATATAAAACATGAAAACTATGAGAGAAAAATGTAGAGAAGCATGAAATACGGCATTTAAATTAGCTAAAACAACTCCTTTGACAGTTTGAGGTGGAAAAAAGAATGCCATCTTAATTCTTGATTAAATATGGTATGGGAAAAAAATTTAAGATCGTTGCAGCGATTTTTTAAAAAAATAATTTCTTATACATAATAAAATTCTTAAAACATTTTTAAGAACAAATTTTGGTATGCAAATTTTAAGTATATATTTAAGCGTATATAAAAAAATTGAAAAAAAAATTGTCAACGCGTTTTTGAGATATCGAATTAAAAAAAAAAAAAAATTAAAACTTATTTTAAAAATTCAAAAACTTTTTTTTGAAAATTTTGATATGCAATATTATTAAATCTTATCTGACATTTGTACATTAAATTAAATTCATCTAAATCCTTTCAGCCGATAACGAGAAAATTCAAAATAAAAAAGACGTTCTATGACAGGTACTATTAAGTTTAGTAATAGTTGCTTAGTGTAACATTTTATAAATTGTTGGTAGTAGATCATACTAATTTTAGTATATTAAACAAGTTTAATCAAAATCGTAGGAGTCGTTTTCAAGCAAAAAAATATTTTCCTTTACGGTTTTTTTTACTTTTATATGGAAGGTACCGTTATTTTTTTATAAATGTAAATTTTTTTCTAAAAGTATTTTAGAGAGTACTAAAAAACTCAAATATCAAGTTTCAAAAGAATCGATCATGTCGTTTTCGAAATATTTGATTATCCAAAAAAAATTCAAACATTTTTTAAAAACCCAAAAAATATTTTTTTTTTAATTTTTCGTACACAAAACTATTTATATTTTTTGGAAGCTTTTGTATAAGAAAAATAATTGAAATCGATCGTACCGTTTTAAAGAAAATCAAAAATTAAAAAAAATGGTTCTTTGGAAGGTACCATTAATAACCAATTTTGAAAAATGGTTTTCCACCGAAAAGAAGCCTTTACTAAAATAAATGTATTGTTTTTTTTTTAAGAAAAGTTGTCGAGCCGTTTTTGAGAAAAATACGATTATTTAAAATTGCTAAAAAAAATTGTATGGCAGGTACCGTTATTTTTGATTCTAAAAAAAAAAAATGAAAAAAACGTGTGGGCATAATCACCAAAAACCACTATGTACCAAGTTTGTAGAAAATCTATCGAGCCGTTTAGGCTTTAGACGAACAGACAGACAGACAGAATTGTGCCACCCACTTTTTTGGTGTTATCTATCATCGTTATATCATGTTTGATTGTTATCTCAAATTATTGTTTTGCACGAATCCAAAACTTGCCTTATAGTACCTATAGCATTCGCAAATTAAATAAACCAAATCGCAAATAGGTTTAACCAAAACGCCATGTTTCTAGGTTAACCACATGATTTTATATCGATTTTTGAACATTACTCAACCCAAAATTTTGCAAACTAGGTACAAATACAGGATTTGGAATATAACGTATAAGCTCTCCGCAAATGGTTTATAACTTCAGTAATTCTTTTTTGAGGTATGAAATGAATGATAATATAACGAGGATTATATTTTTAGAAAATTGTAATGATTTAAGTGAAAATGATAAATTACTATAAGAGGTGCAAATTCGTTTAGAGTGAAAATATCGCTATTTTCGGGCGCATTTGCATTTATGTTTTATAAAATGGCTTGAAAAATAGGAGATAAACTATATTTAGAAAAATGGGTATATTTTGATCTAAATGTCACCCAATTGTCCTAAAAACACCTTTTTCTGTAGTAGTACAAATTATTCAAACATTTCAGATTTCTTAGAAGTTTTTTAATCCATCGACATCGTAGCCATCCGGATAATGGAATTTGACAGTTAATGTCATGATGGACTATACCGAACTATATTAGGTATACTTTCACATAAAAAGTGAATTTCGATCCAAATGTCAACCAATTGACATAAAATCTTATTTTTCCAGAGCAATAAAAACTGTGAAAATATCATATTTTTTCGGATTTCTCAATCCATCCAAATTATATTGTTTTTAAATTTGGATCAAATTGAATTCGATAAAAATCGAAACAGTATTGAATTGAATTTGTTAAAATCGGAGAGATTTAGTTCCATCGAAATTGAAATGAAAATTGAATCGGAAATAAATTCGGTGAAATGAAAATGATCGAAAGATCGATTGATTGAAATGATCGAATCATTTTGATTATCGATTCCTATACGATTCGATCATTTGAAATGAACGATTTACACAGCTCTAATTTAAAAGAATTTAGCACTGAATATTGAAAACAAAACTAGTAGGTAGGTACTTATTGACGTTCATTTTTGAGAAAAAGTAGTTTGAATTCATTTTTCAAAATTTTGAGTTCGAGGGTAAATTTTTAAAAAATTATTTATTATACAAATTTGTTTTAAACAGAAAATTTACGAAATTCCAAACTCAATATTTTTCTTTTTATCTAAATTCTTTAAAAACCTAACAAGCTGCCGTTGTTTTCGAAATAATTACTTATGTACCTATATTTTCGTTGAAAACATTTTTGAAAATATCGTTTTTGGGGGCCCTATACAAATTTGTTTCTTGCGTAATGTACATTATGACAAAAATTATTATTAGTACCCATTTTTTTTCAAAACTATACTTTTGTCTGGTATTTTAACATTTATGTAGCAGAATACATAAAAGCCAAAATTCTTAATTCTGAAATATCTAAACTTTAAAAAATGTGGCATTTTCTACTTGAATCCCAAATTAAATAGTATTTAATATCGATTAAAGATACAAAATATGATAAAAAAAAGTGGGTTACATCACTTTTGCACTCACAGCCTCATATATTTTTTAAAATATACATACATATGTATAATGTACATCCAATCTAAAGATATCGTGTTTGAATTGGATTTGGGGGCCCCCGGACACCGGGGGCCCGGGGCAAACCCCCCCCCCCCCCCCCCACCTTAGTCCGCCAGTGGTTACTCCACTTTTGCACTCACAGCCTCATTTATGCTATGCTCAAACAAATAGCATTATAACTTTACAGTAAGTTTATTCGATTTAAAGGAATGTTAAATACCTACATCATTTGCGAACATACTCCTCGGTAAGTTTATTTTTGCAATTAAACAAATAAGGTATGTTATTCTATTCATCTGTATTTCTTAAAATATTTTTTATTTCGGTACTGAATAGATAAATACATAAAATAAACAAAATATTCCTTCATACCACCTACATATTATTTTTATGCTGTATAGAAATCCTCGAAACCACCAAAAACCAAAATTCTTATGTCATTACTAGAAGATCAAGATTATATTTATGAATGTATATGCAAGAGTACACAAGCAAGCACACAAAAAAGGATAAATGAGGGCAAAAAATGGCAAAAAAACAACCGCCACCAAGTCTACCATTGCTTCAGAACATTCATTATTCTCCACATCCACCTCCAAACGTGAAAACAGAGAAATCCTCCAAAGAACAAATTTTTCCTTCAAACCTACATACCTTCACATATATTTTGTGGTACAAAAATTAAAAACGAAAATTCTTGCCAAGATCGACAAGAATGAAATAAATATATCTGAAGTGTACACACACACAAGCAAAATTTAAGTTCGAGCTAACTATGAAGACAAAAAAACTACCACCACTGCTTTACAACCTTCATTAATTGCAAAAAAAAAAACAGACGAAATACCCAAAAACCAAAAACAAAAACAGGTACACTTGCGACAGTGGTATAATGTTGCATCTGTGCCGAGATTCAGCTAATTCGAAGCCGCAGGGAGTGAGTGAGATGAGTCACTTTTCGTCGAAAATCGATTCAGTTAGCAAAAGGGAGTGAGTGAGCGAGTGAAATGAAATGTCAGATTACTCGCCAGATATTTCCGCAGTGACTTGGTGTATGCGTTGCTAAATTTCTAGTTTTGGATAGGTATGTGTGCTTTTCTCAATAATTCCTATTCATGGATAGGAAACGAAATAAAAAACAACAACGTAGATAAAAACAACTACCCTTTTATTGATTCTTTAATTTTATTTTATTATCATATGCACATATATATATGTATATTAAATAAACGTATATTCTATTCACTTTCAGCACTTTTAAACTTTTTATTTCTCAAGGGTAAAACTCACATTAAACTTTAATTATGACAAAAAAAATAATTGAAACAAAAGATACTCCAAACTCCATTATTAAAGATTCCAATGTTTACATTGTTGTATTTGTAGTTTCATTTCGTTTTGCGTAACGAGTGTGACAAGGAGGTAGAATTTAGCTCTTTTATATTTATTCTTTGTCTCATGTTCGAAACTAAATTCGAACTTACTCATTTCACTTACATTGCTGAATAACTTTTGCGAGTGAAGTGAGATGAATCGGCGAGTAAGGCGAGTCATCTCATCTCACTCGCTGAAATAGCTGAATCTCGGCACTGGTTCGTGTTTGATTCGAAATCCAACATGAGGTTCATTTTCGAAGAAAAGCCATCATGTGGCAAATAGATGTACTAAAAATTCGAAATATTCGAAAATAACGACTTTTTGTTGGAAAAGAGACCTGTGTAAAAAAGGTAGTTTCTAATAAAATTTAAGTTTTTGCGTTAATTTATTTTAGTGATTTGGTTTATTAGAACTCTTACATCATTATGAGAAAGTTTCAATATATCTGGTTAATTTCTTATTACTTAAAAACGCAATTGAAAAGTAGATAATTTGTCCATTTCCAAAAGCAAATATTTCAAAAATAAGGATGAGACTCAAAAATCTTTTCCACCCATATTGAAGCCCTAATCATTAACGTTACAATGATATATTTATTATATATGTGCACCTCTCCTATTTCAAAATCCTTCGGAATCCATTTGGCAGTCTTACGTGATTTTTACAAAACCTCTCCCTGGATTTTTGAAATAAAACAAAATCAAAATCCATAATCAAAAATTTAAGTCCACCCATTTTGAACCCAAAATATTTTTCTTTCATATGCAATTTAAATTTTCGCAATACATGCTTCCGTGGCTGAGATCCTTTGGAATCCATTAGGCCAATTTTCCATATTTCTCAAAAATTCGTCCGGAGGCCTCTTAACTATAATATCACGTTAATATAATATATATTTTCCACTTCAGTTTCTCAGAATCTTTGTTGAAGCTGAGCAGTTTTGTGAAACTTTCCGAAAAAGGTTACCGAAATATTAAAATAAAATAAGAAAAAAATAAAAAACATTTCGACGTTTCAATAGTTTAAATGTCATTCTTTCATAAACACTTTAGTTTTTTCCCATAAGTGTTGCATGGACTTCACAACTTCTGTTGAAAAAAGCCCCATTTCTCGTTTTTTGCAAAATTATGGGTGGAGGCCTCTTAAACTTTTTTCGTATACTAAAATTAGTACGATCTTCAAAACACCTGCATGAATTTTCCACCAATTTTTTTTACTTTTTCGAAAATTGTGAAAGCAAATATTTTTTCTCAAATAATAATTCATCAAATACCCAAGTAACATCGTAGCAGCTAATAGAAGCAAAACTGTTCTTTAGCAGCTTGTAAGCAGTGAAATCCAAAGCTAAAGCTCTGAAATAGATTACTTCACAGCTCTCTACATTTCACTTAAAAATTAGGTTCTATAATCGAAGTTTCAGATCACTTTAAAAAGCAATGTGCTAGTTGAATAGACGTGTTTTAATTTGCTGTCTGAGATTTATTAACCCCTACTGTGTTAAGGTAGGTACATTAAAGTGCTTTATTACATTAAAAGAAAAGAAAGAAGAAGTAAACTTGTGCTATTGACACTATTATTTTGCATTTAAGAAGTATTTTTTAGTGAAATAATGTGCAAAAATTAAAATTAAATACAAAACAAGTAAAATAGAAGTAGAAACAAAGAACGAAAAATAAAATCTCTCTGATTGCTCTTTTAAATTCATGCCTCTTTCGGAAAGAACTCGTTCCAGAAAACCCCTCTTTAGTCCAAAAATGAATACACCCCTTACTTCTCGCACTACCACGAACTCACCCAAAACATGTGTGAAAACTTCTACACAAAAAAAGTCTTCCAAAGCCTCCTCTTCCACTGCTCTTTCTAAAAATGTTGGTATTGCTGCTGTAGCTGTTGCTGCCGTTCCTGCTGTTGCTCTTTCTGTTCCTGTTGCTACTGTTCCGGTGGATGTATCAATGCTGTTGCTGTTCCTGCACGGAAAGAATTCTTGGATTTATATCACGAAAAATGAGCTGCAAATTACGAAAAATGAATCCCGATTTATACCTTGGCTCGGGATTTCGTAATTCGAGACTATTTGTTTGCAATTTGCAAAACTGAGCAAAATGATGATATTGATACTCAAAAATCGTAAATCAACCCTCTTTAAGTATCAATTATTCTATCGAGAGAAAACAAAATTGCGAACAACAAATCGCAATTTGATCCCAATATTCCTCAATTGCACAATTTGTAAATTAGCAAAAAAGGTTTGTGATCACCACTTTTATTTCGTGATATTGCTCTACCCTTCATTTTGCAGGTATACGCATTTTATTTTTTTATTTTGAAATAAATACTTTAAGTTGACTCTACTTGGATTTTAACTCGCAACCCTCCTGTTGCGGACCGAGCATACAACCACTATGCCAATATGCATTACAGATCGTTGGTGTCACACATTAATGATTAGATACATGCCATGTTGTGGTGCTTTATCTCCTCGAGAAGTAAATTGCGACAAGAAAGTCGTGATTTAGGAATTTTTTGTTGGTGATTTGCAACTATTCTTAAGGGTAGGTTTCCCTTACATTTTGATGTTAGTGCGTTAGTTAATAGTTTAATAACTTTGTTATTTGTGAAGACAATTTGTTGAAATTTGGTTTTTTACATTAGTAATGAATACACGCACACACGTATATCAATTAAAATTATATATATAATAAATTAAATACTTTTATGAAGGAAAGAAGTGATTTATTTTATTAAAAAATCGGACTTAATTTTTCAAAGTACAGGGCAGCTATTAGAATAATTTTTTTATTATTTTTTTTTAGTTTTATGAAAATATAAAACAGATTTTAGGGAATAGACTCTTCAAAAAAAAAAAAAAAAAAAAAAACACTTGAAAAAAATCATGTGAAATTATATCACTTTGAACGAACGTTTTGAAGTATAACTCTTATATTTTTTATTTTTTTTTCAATGAAGTAAAATAAAAATATCAGAATATGACTTCATGCAAACAGTGAATCCTTTTGAATTCATGTATAGCTTGTTAAACAGGGTTTTTTAACAGAAAAATAGCAATATTACTATTTTTGAACTTCAAAGTCATGGGCTTCCCAGGTTTAATTTTGATATTTCTGATGTTCATTCTAATAATTGGTCTAGTGAATTATCTAAGACATAAGCCTTTCAAAAATTTTTTTTTATTAAATTTACTCATTAAAAATAGCAGTTTAACATTTTCAGATGTGCAATGTTACTGTGAAAAAAGGAGAATCTTTACAAGTTTAAATTATTTTTATTAATTTTTTTTGATATTTTTGCTATTAGATTCAATAAAAAAAAAGTCATAACATTCATTACTTTTTTTATATAAATTTTTTAAAAGAGGTCTTTTTTGCGTTTTTTAACAAAAAAATGCTTTCCACACGCACACAAAGAAGTGGGCAGTTCAGAGGAAATCCACTGCAGTATCAGCGCCAACTCTCTTTGTTCTCTCTGCAGAACAAATATCGCACATGCGCTGTCATATATTTTGTTCTTGTTTGTTCTCATATATATTTTTCTAATATGGTATAGCTACATACCATATTTTTATTTTTTATTCTTTTCTAATCTCGCAGCAGAAACAGAATATATATATCCATATAAAAAAACCTGTTTAAAATGCATTTTTTCTTCAGTTGACAGTTCGGTGTCTGGATAGGAAAATTATTAAATAGAGGTTGGGAGGCGGAGTGTAGTACAAGTGGGAAAAAGTATATGGCATATTTTTTGTTTGTGTGTTGCATGATATAGTTTTTTTCTTCTTCTTTCTTTCTCGTTTCGGACTTGTGTTTTGGATGAATATTTTTTATAAGTTCATGTGTCGGTGGTGGTTCAGAAAAATTTTAAAGGGAGGGCGGGAGGTTAGTCATCGTGGTCAAGCGTATCGCACTTGCGCTGTCACATTTCTTTGTTGTGATTTTTTGTAATTGAATAATCAGGTTCATGTTTTCATTTTTTTGGGATCTCAGAATGCGTTGAAAATACAATGTTTTTTTTTTTGCTGAGTAGACATGATATGAATGTGTCGTTGGAGAAGTTATGTCTTGGTTAAATTTCAAGTAGGTATTTGTATCTGCCTTTCGTGGCGTTTTAGGAATGTTGCGAGAAAAAGGGTTGGAGTGACGGGACAGTCAAGACTATGTGCAAAAAAATAAGTTGCACATGAGAACTTATATAGTGTTGCATATAGTTTTACATATAGTTGTTATAGTTTATTGGTATTAGAGAAAGTGTTGCATATTTCTTCTCCTCTTGTATTGTGATTCTTCGCAATTCAGTAATGCATCAGTTCCAGCAAAGGAAAATATTTTTTTGCTTAAAAACGACTCCTACGATTTTGATTAAACTTTTTTCATATACTAATAGATAGATAGATAGATAGATAGATAGATAGATAGATTTGTATTCAATATAAAAGTTGTACAGTTGTTATCATTAAGAATAAAGAGCAATTGAATAATTAAGGCATGACAATATCTGTCGTCTGCCAGAGTGGCACATTTGCTAAATTTTACAATAATTTCAATTCTAAGAAAACTTTAACAGTTAAAAATATAATTATTGTTTTTGTTTAAATATTTTTTTTTATAAGAGCTTTTAGTTTAGCGAAAACAAAACATTTTTTTTTTTTTAAGGGCTTTTAGTTTAGCGAAAACAAAAATTTTTTCAAAATTCAATTCCTATTGGCGGGGGGTAATATCTCCCCCCACTTGGACGGGAGGGGCAATCTAATAAAATTATTGTATAAAACAGAAACAAATTGATGAAGAAGCAACGGCAACACTTACAGTAAAGTTTTGTAGCTTTTTGAAAAGCCAGAAGTCCATTTTAATAGTTTATTTTCAAATAAAGTTCTTTGAATAAACAATTTCAGCAAAAACTGTTTTGAAACCCAAAACTTTGAAACAAAAATATTTTTTGTTCAAAATGATGAGTTTGAAACAGTTTTGCACCAAAACTATTCATCAAAAAAACTTAATTTTAAAACAAACCGTAAGAATGGACTTCTGGCTTTCCAAAAAGCTACAAAACATTATTGTAAATGTTACCGTTGCTTTTTAATAATTTTTTTTTATTTTATTAGATTTCTCCTCCCGTCCAAACGGGGTGAGATATTACCCCCTCCAATAGGATTTTTCGCTTGTCTACTTCCAACCTTCAAGTTCTGAATTTTTTGGCAGATTTTACGTGAATTTCCTAGCATGCAAAAAAAGGGGAAATTTAATTTACCCCTACAGCGACTATAGGGGATGAAAATAAAAATATGAACAAATTAGATTGTTCACGCTTACACTTAAAACACCTAAACACAAAACACAACAATCTTGACCTACCGCAAATACGAGTCATAAATAAGCAAATCCACATTAAATCTTTTTTACCTACCCTAAGTAGATCACATTTCATTTTAGTCCACATTTAACATACCTACATACATAAACACATTCACCTCTTACAATTATTAACGGCACATCCAAGCACATTTGGTTTTTTATTCTACAATTAACGTACACTCACCTCTTCCAATTAATAATTGTACATTATGCACTTTTTTACTCAAATAGATATTCATCAATAATTATAATTGATTTATTGATTATTTTGGTATTTTTGATTTTGTTATTTAGTATATAAGGCAGTTTAAGTTTTTGAATAAAACACTATCGTTTTGGTTATCATAAAAGAAACTGGTTTTTATCTATTATTTTGACTTCCCCCACCAGAGGTAAGGGGTCATTTTAATTTTTGAATTTAGCTACTGAAATCTTAATATACGCTATCCCAAACACGTTTACTTGGATATTCTGGTGTTTCTACCAAGAATTATCCATTGTTATCAAGGTGCATCGCCTTGATTAACAAATACGAGTAATCGTACAAGATAATTTGTTTTTCTTCTTTTAGAGCCGATTTATGTCCATCCGCGATGACCTTCTTTTAAACGACCACCCTACTATACAAAAATATGTACATAAATATGGCTTGCAATTTTTTTTTATAAACTTCGCTTTTCATTTCCCAAACCTCTGGTAAGGTTATGTACAATCCAAAAACCTATCTCCAGAACTCACAATTTGCTAAATAATGAAAAAAAAAAAAACAAAAAAGTTGTCGAGCATCTGCTTACACTAGTTGGCTGGTTGGACGAGCCAGCAAGTTTTCAAAATATTATGAAAACCGTCGAGCTATTGGTCCAGCCAGCAGTTGTTGTCGCGTTTAAATGATCGAGCATGGCTCGACATCCAGCCATGTTGCTGAGCATGTTGGTCCATGTTCAGGTGAAATATAAATCCTGAGAACTAGATGGCGCTCAATCAGCTTCCTTTTGACGTCCATTTTAGTTTCCACAAAATATCCCAAAATTTTCCCTCATCCAACCCATTTCCTTTTACTAACTTAACTTTAGTTCGTTCACTTTTATAAAACCCATCTTAAAGGTAAGACCTACTGAATAAAGCTCAAACTCAACCCAACACTTATACTCTTTTATTTTCCACTTGATTTTGTTCCACTGAATCGGCACCCCAACATTGGTCCATACGAGCCAGATAAGTTTCAATCTCTGAAATTTATTGGAAAAATCAAGGAGAAATTATACTCATCCGTCATCCCATTCAAACTACCGTCAAAAGTCCCCGAAGATCGTCGGGATAAAATTGGATTGCATCTCTACATCCAATGAACCCATCACATCTCATCTCATCCCATCGAAACACATACTCATAAAACATCAACCCAAGATTTCATCCAATCACACCCAAGAATCCACACCACACATTCAACACATTCATACGACTTTATCGAACCCCAAGAATCGTTAAAAAACGAAAATAACATCACCCCGTCAACATCAATCAAAAAAATTACACCGCTACGCATCACCATCAAAAACTACGCAACGAAGAGAAATACACATTTATCGAATACACATTTTTAACGACAAAAGATCATCATCATCATCATAAGCTCAGCTTAGCCAGGCTTCTTATCACTTACGGTATGTACATTTTGTGTAGATGAATGCATTGTGTAATAAATTTGGTACAGTTTCTTTAAAATACCTATTCTCATTAGTATACGTTTATTCTCGCGCGCGGTCATACATTCCTTAAAAAAGTTAAAGGAAAATCGAAAAATCACATGTAAAGTGTATATTCAATTTCGATTTTTTAGTGGTTAATTGTCATATTAAAGACAAAAATAGTCCATCAAATCCTTAAAATCTTTATATATGAAATATTAAATATACGTTTTACCCTTTTCTTCCCGAATTTCTTGTTTTCAGAACACGTGTTTTACAGTTCGTAAAATATCAATGAAATACCCTTAATCGTGTTCTATAAAGTTTATTCAAGTGTTTAATTCGTTAAGGTTAAAAACTAAAAAAAGAAATTAAAAAAAAAAAAAAATAACCCTAAAAGTGCGTAATTTTCATATACCTATATAAATATAGAATTTTCTTCAATACTCAATTTAATTTGTTATTGATTCCTTAATTAATTAAAAAAAAAAAAAAAAAAAAAGATCGTGAAAGGTGCAAATGTGCATATTCATAATTCCTTTTCATTTTCATTTTTTTCATTAAATTCGTGTGATTAATTATCTAATTAAAATATATATACATATATTATATATTATCTATACACACACAAGAAAAAAAAAATCGCTACCTTTACTAAAATAATAAACAGTGATACCTACCTATAAATTGGAACAAATACTTTGGATTTATACTTAAAACTAGCTTTCAAGAATTTAATTAATTTACAGGTGAGTGTCCTTTATATCATTTTCCCTTTGAGATACTTTACCATTCCATTCAAAATTTATCGTTCTAAATTTGAAATAGTGAAATAAGATTTCTCATTTTCCTGATCGTTCTCTTAAACAGTTTTGATTTTTATCTTTGAATTATTTTGTTCAAATTCAGTGATATAAATCTTTTTATTTACAAAAATGATTGCACTCGACGATTTTATTTTGGCTTCAGACCAATTGGTCGAATTCAACTCCAATTTTAAAAGCAAACTTCCTACGGATTTTACGATCAGTTCTTTAGAAGCTTATAAAATTGAATTAAACAATCTTTGGATTGAAGTGAAGAAAAGTTATGCATTTTGTATTCGATCTAGTGAATGTACAGACGATGAAGCTAAATTAAACTCAGCTAAAGGGAAATATAAGGCAGCTTCAGAAACTTTCGTGAATTGTTTAAGTGATATCATCGATCTCGAAAGAAAATTAACAACAATTTTGAATGATAGTTTGAAAGGTACCTCAACAAATCTCAAAGATGCAAATTCAGCTCAGGTTATAAATAAATCGCAAAGTGAAGTGGTTTGTTTAAAGGTTCCTCCATGTGACACTGAAGTTTTTTATGGTTCTTATCAAACATGGCCCTCCTTCAGAGACATGTTTACTGCAGTTTACCTGAATCATCCTAAACTTTGTGCAGTACAAAAGTTATATCACCTTCGGTCGAAAACTCGAGGTGAAGCAAACAACATTGTTTGCAAATTTTCTCTTACGGATGAAAGTTTTAAGCTCGCTTGGGAAGCCCTTAAGGATCGTTACGAAAATACACGCATTTTAGTGAATAGTCAGCTTAAGAATTTATTTAATTTACCACACGTTTCTCAAGAATCTAGTGAAGGTGTTAAAAGTATTCAAAGGGAAATTAATGATTCTCTTTCCGCACTTAAAGCTCATAAGATAGATACTTCAAACTGGGATTCTATTCTAGTTTATCTATGTTCAAGTCGATTACCTGACATAACTCTTTCGTTGTGGGAACAATCAATTGAAAACCCAAGAAAAATTCCTTCATGGTCCGAGATGGATACCTTTTTATCCAATCGTTATCAAGTTCTAGAAACCGTTTCAGATATTCGCCTCAAACCCAAATATAAGTCAACTTTCAATAAACCTCATTCACATTCACAAGCAAACCCATCTCAACCAGTTCGTGAGAGATCTCACCAAACCTATCACAACAAGCAAATCAACTTTACTTGCAAGATTTGCAATCAAAATCATCCCTTACGCTTTTGTAACAAGTTTTTACAAATGACAACTGACGAAAGAATTAAAGCTGTCAAAGATCATAATTATTGTTCGAATTGTCTTGCAACTTCTCATCTCGAAAAGGATTGTAAAAGTTCCTACACATGTATCCAATGTAAAGGGCGTCATCACTCGCTTCTTCACCTTTTATCCATAGCTCAATCACACTCATCGAATTATAATCAAACATCAGCACCCATTACAACTCTTGAACACTCGAATATACAGTCCACTCAACCCCAAGCTTCTGCCTCTCCGCTTTTACAATCATATCATAGCAGCAATTTAAACCGCGTTTTACTAGCTACTGCTTTAGTTAATATTGAACACCATGGTATAACGTTTACTCTTCGTGCACTTTTAGACCCGGGGTCTGAAGTGACATTTATTTCCGAGGAAGCGCAGAAGAAACTTCAACTTCCGATAAAATCGATCCAAGCTCAAATATCCGGTATAAATAATGTTATAACTGCTAATTCTTCGCAGCTTTGTTCTCTTCAACTCAAATCTAACCAAAATCCACAGTTAACTCTAAACGTTAATGCTATAGTTCTCAAAACCCTTACTGGAGAATTGCCATCTTGCTATATAAATCTATCTGAGATATCCGAAATAGATTTTGCGTTAGCAGATCCAAGCTTCCACTATAGTTCTAAAGTGGATCTCGTTCTTGGAGCTGACATTTATCCTTCTCTTATTCGAAGTGGTTTGAAACAAAACATTCTTGGTTCTTTAGTAGCACAAGATACAATTTTTGGATGGGTGCTATCAGGACCTCTCTCTCAACGACCCGTAAACTGCTTCTCGACTTTTCTCTCCTATGCTAGTGAGATTTCTTTAGATCAAGAAATATCAAAATTTTGGGAAATCGAAGAGATTTTAGACCCGATGTCTTCTTCTCCAGAAGATGAAATATGTGAAAGTTTATTCTCAGAATCCATAAGCCGTAGTGCTGATGGTCGCTACATATGTAAGCTCCCTTTTAGGGATGAAGTTTCAACTCTAGGTTTATCTAGAGAAATAACTTTAAAACAATATATCCGTACCGAAAATTCATTATCCAGGAATCCAGAATTCCATACTGAATATAACAAAGTTCTCGAAGAATATTTCACCCTCAACCATATGAAAAAAGTTAACCCGTTCGAAATTCATCAATCTAATGAAATACGCTCTTACTATTTACCACATCACGCTGTAGTTAAGCCTGAAAGCACAACAACAAAAACCCGTGTTGTATTTAATGCATCCAGCCCAACTACAAATGGTAAAAGTTTAAATGACATCCTCTTCACTGGCCCAAGCTTGCAATCAGATTTAATCTCATTGATACTCAACTGGCGATTCTACAAATTTGTTTTCAACGCGGACATAACAAAAATGTACCGTCAGATTTATGTTCATTCTGAACACACCCCATTTCAAAGAATCCTTTTTCGAAATTCAATAAATGGACCCATTGCCGATTATGAACTCCAAACAGTCACATTTGGGGTCAATTGTGCACCGTATTTAGCGATAAGAACTCTGAAGCAGTTAGCCGAAGATGTTCAAAATCAGTTTCCGTTAGCATCAAATATCATCCGAAATGAGTTTTACGTTGACGATGTTCTTTCCGGTTCTCATGACATTGAAACAGCAAAGCGTTGTCAGCAAGAGTTATTGACTGCTTTAAGCTCAGCTGGTTTCAGTCTTCGGAAATGGACTTCAAATTGTTATGAACTTTTAAATTCATTCCCTTCAGCAGACCTTTTAAGTCAAGAGTTTTTAAAACTCGAAGAAAAATCCTGCGCAAAAATGTTAGGCATCCAATGGAATGCCACAAATGATAATTTTGAATTTTCCCTTATATCCGACTTTCAAGAAACCGAATCTTCTCAAATCACAAAAAGAAAAGCTCTTTCGAAAATTGCAAAACTCTTTGACCCTGCTGGCTGGCTTGCCCCAGTTATAATCACAGCCAAGATTATAATGCAGCAGATTTGGCGCGATGGCACGTCCTGGGACTCGCCTCTAAAGCCCCTAACGTGTCAGAATTGGAAGAACTTTGTAGCAACCCTTCCCGATATTCGGAACATTCAGGTTCCTCGATGGATTGGATACGATCCTTCCGTTTCCATTCAGCTACATGGATTCAGTGATTCTTCCGAGCGCGCCTACTGTGCTGCATTATATATCCGTGTAAAACATGCAAACTGTACTTTTTCTTCTCATCTCCTCTGTGCAAAAACAAAAGTCGCTCCCGTTAAGCAAATAACCCTGCCAAGGCTAGAGCTTTGCGCATCCGTATTGCTTTCAAAACTCATCCAAAAAATAGTCCCTCAACTCAAATATCCTATAGAAAAGACGTTTTTATGGACAGATAGCTCCATCGTCCTCGCATGGTTAAAGAAACCCGCTCATACTTGGAAAACTTTCGTCGGAAACAGAGTTTCTCAAATAACACAAAATGTTGGTACTATTATTTGGCAACATGTTCCGACTGCAGATAACCCAGCAGATCTTGCAACAAGAGGTTTAACCCCCTTTGAACTCCACAATAAGCAATTATGGTGGCATGGTCCTGCTTGGTTATCGCAACCACAAAATTCATGGCCTAATTCCATTCCAAATAGTTTCGACGGAGATTATTTAGAAGCTCGCCCGGTTCAATCTTATGCGACTATGCTATTTCCAGACATAGAAGGAATTCTAAGAAGATTTTCTTCTTGGACAAGAATGATACGCGTTATGTGTTACGTTTTCAGATTCACTCGAAATTCAAGATCCCGTTTACGAGATCTTTTCCATCATTCAGATTTTTCTTTATCCCGAGAAGAAATTTTAGATACGAAAACCAAAATAATTCGTTTAACCCAAAACCTTTATTTTCCCAACGAATACTCAGCCCTATTGGAAAACCAATCGATTCCAAGGAAAAGTAATCTTTTGACTCTTAACCCATATTTAGACACAGAAAAAGTAATGCGAATAAATGGAAGACTCGCTTCCTCTACTCTTTCATTCAACGAAAAATTCCCTATAATATTACCATATTATGGAACTTATACAAAACTTTATGTGAACTTTGTTCATGACGTCACATTGCACGGAGGTAATCAACTCGTTGTTCGAATAATTAGATCAGAGATTTGGATACCAAAACTCAAAAATTTAGTCAAAAACTATATTAGTAAATGTAAAGTATGTAGAATCTACAAAGCAAAAATGGCTAATCAAATAATGGCAGCTCTTCCCGTAGAAAGAACTCAACTTTCACTACCCTTTACAAATACCGGCATCGATTTTGCTGGCCCGTTTGCGATTAAAAGCTTCGCAGCACGTAACTGTCGCATCTCAAAGGGTTACGTGTGCCTTTTTGTTTGTTTTGGCACCAAGGCAATTCACTTAGAACCTACAAGTGATCTCTCCACAACCTCATTCCTCGCAGCCTTTTCCCGTTTTGTGGCTCGTCGTGGTCTCCCCAATACGATATTTTCTGACAACGGAACCAATTTTGTCGGTGCTAGCAAGGCTCTAGCGATTGATTTTCAACTTTTCATTACCTCGTTTGCGAAAGATGTATCTGATAGATATCAACTTCAAGGTGTTAACTGGAAATTCATACCTCCCGGTTCCCCCCATATGGGCGGCTTGTGGGAAGCGGGTGTGAAAAGCTTCAAAACCCACTTCCGTAAAGTTGCCGGAGTTAACAAATTCACATTCGAAGAGTTTTCGACTCTTCTCGCAAGAATTGAATCCTGTCTCAACTCTCGACCTCTCATACCCTTAAGTGATAACTCTAACGATATTTTACCTTTGACCCCTGGTCATTTCCTTCGAGGAGCACCCCTTTTGGCTCCACCGGAACCGGACTTGACTTCAAGTTCTTTAAATATTAGCGATAGATGGAAAAAAGTAAAGATTCTTCACCACCACTTCTGCCTTCGATGGAAGGAAGAGTATCTTAAAGAGCTCCAGAGAAGGTACAAATGGAAACACTCAAAACGTGATATAGCTTTAAACGATCTAGTCGTTATCCGCGAAGAAAACGTATCTCCAAATCAATGGCGTTTAGGTCGCATCGTAAAACTGTACCCGGGTTCTGATGGCAGGGATCGGGTGGCAGATGTTAAGACGCAGAATGGTATTCTAAAACGTCCCATAGTAAAACTTTGCATTTTACTAGAAGATGAAAAGGAAGATACACTTTGATCCGTTTAATAATTTAGATTTTCAAATGTATTTTAAACACAAATAAAAATTTATTTAACAATGCACAAATCTTCATAAAGTGTATGTATTTGTAAACAAATTATCTCAAACTCAAAATTTTATTTATTTATATTATGTCATCAACTTTTTAAAATAACTTTTAATTTAAATATCTATGCATATTCAAGAATTGTATTTCCCTCTCCCATACTAACATATCCTTCTTAAGGAGTGAGTAGAACCCCTCTACACAAAAGGTTCTCCGACCCAATTTAAATTTTCTTAAAAATATACTTTTATACACGAACTGTTTTGCAGGAATCCTGCAAGGCGGCCGGCAATGTTCAGGTGAAATATAAATCCTGAGAACTAGATGGCGCTCAATCAACTTCCTTTTGACGTCCATTTTAGTTTCCACAAAATATCCCAAAATTTTCCCTCATCCAACCCATTTCCTTTTACTAACTTAACTTTAGTTCGTTCACTTTTATAAAACCCATCTTAAAGGTAAGACCTACTGAATAAAGCTCAAACTCAACCCAACACTTATACTCTTTTATTTTCCACTTGATTTTGTTCCACTGAATCGGCACCCCAACAGTCCATGTAAACCCCCCTTATATGTGAAATGTGCAAAAAAGTAAAATTTAAACCGTGAAGTAATATTAGCTTCAATGATAATTCAATTGGCAAACAACATCAGTCACCAAAAAAAAAGCCCGAAGATGGATAGATATGTATATAATCCGAAAGTCGCTTAGAAAATTAAATATATGTTGTGTTAAATTACATTAAATATACATATGTAGTTACAATATATAAAAAATTGTTTAAGTTTTAAAAAATTTCTTTTTTTTTTTTAAATTCAATTCAAAAGCTTTTTTCACAAGCTTACGCTTTCTTATGCTGTTTTCCATTGGACGTCCGGAAGCGTCCAGAATCCTCCGAAACGCTTCTGAAACCGTTTCATTGGCAAAAAAAATACTCTTCTGACGATTCTGAGGAGAGCAAATTGATTCTTGATTTGAATTCAGAAGACACTCAGAAGCACTAATACATTCAAACTCAAACGTCAAAACAAACTGCAGTGCAACTTCATATTTTTTGTTCATCCCATTCGAATTAATTGTGCACTCGAAAACACTGAATTCAATAAAATTTAATAAACAAATTAAGAAAAACAAAAAGAAAAATTATTATTTGTAAGTAAGTGGATACACTATTGTTTTTAATTTCACTTTTTGTGTGCCAGCAAAAATTTTCAGCACATAAATATAATGTATGCTTGCTTGTGTGCACTTCTGCAGCTCTGTCTCCTATGAATAGCATGTTGTGCATATGTCTCTCTGTGCTGAGAAAAGAATAGCATAAGAGAGAAACTAAAAATAATTTGCTAAGAAGAGAATCGCATATTCTTTCACTAATACATTTAAATGCATTTACATGAGTTCTGAGTTTGCTTCTGCCTACCCTTAAAAGTAGTGTTTAGGTAAAGTGCGAAACAAATTATTAAGAGCTTATTTTTCTTATATTTTTGTATCGGTTCAAGCTTAAACATATTTTTTGTCCCCTGTTATTAGGAAAAAAGCTCAACCTTTGGGAAAACTTAAATTATTTAGGTGAGCTCAGTTAAATAATAAGAAAATTTTAACATAGTTAAGTCAGTCCTCATGTTCCTAATATGGAATATCAGTATGTTCCTAATATGGAATAGTATTTCATATTGATTATTGAATAGTATTCCTAATATGGAATAGTATTCCATATTGGGAACCACCTAAAATATTTGTTTAAATTTGTACATAGGTTATCTTGTAATTAGTCAGATGACACCAAAAGAAAAAAAGCGTAACGTCCGGGACAAGGCGGATATGGTGAAAGCCATAGCAGCCGTCAAGTCAAAAGAAATGGGCTTCAAGAAAGCTGCAAAAAAATTTTATGTTACCCATACAAATTGTTTTAAATTTTTCAATACCTTTTGACCTCTTGCATTCTTAATTGCTCTGCCACAGAATCTCATCTCATTGATAATTTTATTTGTGTTTTCTGCACATAAATTAAATTACCACATATATTATGGGGAAATCCTTAGTGGTCCATATTAGGGTCACTTTTTGAAATTTGCTCATTTTGTGTTTTTTCACCTTTTAATTTATAATTTTTTTTTTTGATAATTTGTTAAAGTTCTACTTTTGTTTAAAAGCAAGTTTAAAGTATTTTTATCAAGATCTATTTAAAAGACCGAAAAAAAAATAATTTTTTTGTGTTTAAAATTGAGTTTATATTTTGGTATTCCATAATCGGTACACTTCCTCTATTCTTTCCTCAGCCTTCACCTCTCGTGGCCTTGTGCATGTTTTAATAAACAAGAATGAAGCAGCTGTTTGCATAAGAAGCTTAAAAGAATTACACCAAATTGCATTAACACATTCAAATAACCATCCCGACCATCGTCAATCGCCGCAGCTTATTATTAATCAAGATGAAAGTACTAATAATACATAGAAGTAAACGAATAATTATTATGATGACATATCAGTGCTCCCACTTTATAATTTTTTTTATTTTTAGTAGGTATTATTTTGTTTGCACATAATTATCTCTTATAATTTATTATTTTTTTTTATTTTTGGAATTTCTTTACCAATTGCTCTAATTATTTTAGAATTTTTTTTAAATTCATATTTTAACTTTTCCTTATTTCTATTTTCATTTGTTTCCTCTTGTTTTTCTTCATATCCTTATTTTCCTTTTATAAAGGAAGTCTGAAGTGGTTTTCTGCATAATTTTATTATGTTGTTTCTCATTTTGAAGATGTAACTAACTTAATATTAAATGTCTTTGTTTTATGATGCTATTTCTGGCAATGCTAATTGCAAATCTGCACACTTTGTAATGAATTATCTTACTAAAGCACGCCGCGGCTTCAAAGTATGTCACTTTAATGCTTGAAGCTTGAATGATACTAAATTTGACAATATTAAGGAGATTTTCAATGGAGTGAATGTTGATGTTATCTGTGTGAGTGAAACATGGTTTCATCCTGATGTTCCTGATAATATCCGTATAACCTTACTAATTATACTCTTGTTAGAAACGGCAGGTGCACTACTACAACAGGCAGTGGAGTTTCTATTTACTGTAGATCTTCACTTACATAATTGTAAGATTTTAAGCAAATCAGATAGTACTGGTATCGAATTTTTTGTTTTAGAAATTTCTGAAGGAAGTGTGAAGTGCATAGTAGTCTGTGTTTACAATCCCAATAGAAGTTTTTCACCCGCCCCCTTTTTCACCGCATTAGAACCGTTTTTAGTTTCATATGAACACATTAGATTGACAGTTGACAGATAAATAAGTCGGTTGCATTGAAATTTAGCTCCTGTGTATTTTACCAAATTTAATTAAAAATAGTGTATACCAAATTTTAATTTTATCGATAAACGAGGCATATTCAACTCCCACAATTCTATCTTTGAAGTAAGTCACATAGAATTTAAGGTATACTTAAAATTTGAAGAAAAAAGACCGGCGGCTAAGACCAATTCAGCAATTATTCGTTGCAAACTTCATGGATAAGCGCACTATCGGTGAAATATCTCCAATCTCCAGAAACCATGTATGTCCATTTGTGATCTAAGTCGACTTCTCGATGAAAAGTTAAAAGATCATCTTCAACATTTAGCAAAAAAGTCTGACTTGGATATACTTTCACACAAAATGGCGGTTTTTCATGAGAAGCAAGTTGCACTCGAAAATAAAGTGATTGTTGCAGAAGAACGTTGTGAAAGGCTCGAGATGCAAATAGGGCTACTAATGCAAAAAATGACTGATAAAAATATCATTGTACACTTGCCGATCAACGCAAATGTGAATCCCTTGAATCAGGCAAAGGAGCTCTGCCAAAGCTTAACAGAAGGCGAAAACATTGTTGAATCAGTCCGACTAACCCACAACAATAACAACACTAATAACAACGAATTCAATCATCTAGTGGTGACATTAAAACACAATTCTGATGTATACACCATTTTAAAAGCCTCATCAAAACTTAGAAACACCGGTATTAACGGCAGTAGCTAGCTGCATAATTCTGTTGTACTACCTCGTTCACTTGGAAAGAGATCATAGACAAGGTAACATCTAATTTGAGTTCACTTGGAAAGAGATCATAGACAAGGTAACATCTAATTTGAGCATTGTTTCGTGCATAGGCAAAAGGTGTAAATTGGGGTTAAATAAATCAATTAATCGAAATTATAACTTTTTTTTATTTTTGCGTTTATTATCGAACAGAATATGTTTCTCCAAGGTCATATGAAGGGCAAATAAAAACTTTACAATCACTGTTCAACAGATTCTCGAAGTGTTTTATTTACCTTTTTACAGCGTTTTATTTTAATCGAGTTTCATCCATTTTATTATTTTGCATTAAACAGTGGCAGGGCCAGATTAAGAGGTCTGGAGGCCCTGGGGCAACAAAAGAGTGGAGGCCCTCTGGCCCCTCATTATTTTCCAATTAAAATGAACAATTTTTTCAGTCGAGGGTTTCAATATCGGTGAAGCAATTAGGCCCCAGTTATAGCTATTATTTAAAATGATCATTGAAAATTTTGTTCTTAGATTTTGAGGTGTTAAGGAATAAAATCAGTTAATTAATATTCCTAGCCACAAAAAAAAATTCAAATGTATTGAAGACTAGGCCAAAATGAAAATTTTTGTTGACTAGAAAAAATAATAATCACTGATTTCGCCCTTTAATCGTCTCAGAATCAATCACTAAAAATTTGAATGATAGCTATATACTAACTATAATTCTGAGGATTTTGTCTCGATAGTTCTTGATCAATGCGTCCTGTGAATTTTTCCTGTTACACTAAACCCATAACTGATTTTGAATGAGTTTTTTAAAAAAGCCCAAAACCAATAAGAAAATAAGTAGGCGTTGAGTTTACAGTCGAGCAATAGGAAACATTACCAGAAACACAAAAAAAGGCTATGGGGGTTCGGGTTAAGAAAAGTGCACATGGAAATCGAGAAAAGTAGAGAAGCTGCGAGCTATGTATTAAAAATTGTCCAGTTACGTACATGCACTCAAAAAATGAGATAAAAGCAGGAGTAAATTGAAGGAAATTATTTCAAATTTGAATTAACGAATGTTATTAACTTTTGATTATAATATTCCAGTCCCATAAATAATTGAATACATTCAAGCAGAACTAAACAAATGCCGCATTATAATTATTAATATAATTCTAATTATAAATATAAATAAATTATATAATTAATAATAAATGCATTATAATTATTAATAAAAATTATAATAAATCTCGGTAACCCTTTTTTATGTTCTTGTTCTTGAGATTTGCATTTGGTTATTATTTGTATTATTTTTTTTTTGCGGTATGTACTCGTCGGAATTTGAAATTCCATCCAATGTGGAGACCCCTTTTTTGTGGAGGCCCAGGGCTGTAGACCCGGCTTCCCTGCCATAAATCCGACACTGAATAGTGGCCTTGCTCAAATAAATACTTATATATAAACAAAACTTACTTCAAAGGCACTGAACAAAGCAAATTGCCTTAAAAGTTCCGTCAATTAAGAGTCTTCTTTCCTCAGGTTCGAAGCAAAGAGTATTAATTAGCTCCTACTTTTGCAGTTTTAATAACATTAAAAACTATAATTTATAAAAAACTAAGAATGAATCAAAGCAAAGGAAGGGACATTGATTTTCATACCAAGTGGGGAAACAACTCTACTCTCCAAGTGGAGATCTTTCTCACTAAAAAGTGCAATAAATTCCCTCTCTCGGAGGGAATAAATTCCATTTTGAAGCGTGGAGGTGATTCCCACTAAGGGTGGAATAATGCCCATGGAATTATTTCCCTGCACCGCCACGAATACATTTTATAAACGTAGAACGAAAAATCATTTTTCGATTACATAGATTTCATTAAATTCATATTTTATGCTTCGTTCGTTTTTGCCCCTCCCCCCCGCTATGTACCTATTTGCGCCTGCAAAAGCCTTCTTCGACCTAAGCTTTTCATCTTTTCAAGTTCAATTAGCCATAACAGCTTAGGTGTTTGTTTCATAAATTACTCTGGCCACTGATTTAACAGATTTATATTAAATACTAGAGGTCTGCATGAATGTCTTAAAACTAGATTTGAGACATTCAATAATATTTGCTGCACTCAACTCATTCTACTCACTTCTTGAAATGAGAATGAGTGTACTACTTGGTGTTTGGAAACAATATGAGTTGAATATTCATTTTCATACAAACCCACAGCGCATTGTACCCAAAGAGAATGAATACTCATTTGTGAATATTCACAATTTGAATCAGGTGTACTCACAAAAAAAGTGAATATTCATAATTTAGATTGGGTGGTCTTGAGAGAATGCTGTGTGTTTTATCAATAGCAATAGCAAGCAATGTGTCTTGGAATGATGTTTTTCTGTAAATTAGTATATAAATTATGTATGTTGTATGTAAATATTTATTGAATTAGCGGATACGCAACGTGTATTACTACGTTTAAAAAAGAAATAGGTACGTTTTGATTTATTTGTTGTAAAAAAAAAAAAAGTTTTTGTATGGGAAATTCTAAAATCGACTTTATGAATGGACCGAATGTGCCTAATGCCTTGTTTTAGTGGTCAAATGTCTAACACCATCTTCGCATTATTTTCTTTCTTATGAAACTGGTTCGGGGCACATCGATTGGATGATTTTAAAGTCTTTAATGGACATAGAAACATTTTTTTGTTTTTATTATATAAAGATAAACAAACTTTAATGTGCTTTTTGTTTTACAAGTAAGTATTTTCAAGGAAAAACAGTATTAAGTGAAAATTTCTGATGGCAGTCAGTCAAAGGTGCAAGGGGCCTGAGGCCAGGGGACTGAGTGTTTTCATATTTTTTGTGCCAAAAACATAGTAACGCATTTTCCAAAAAATTATAAAATTTACATAACAAAGGTTTAACTAATAGACCAAGAGCCAACATCATATTTTGGGAACAGATGGAGAACCAAAATCGGAGTATGAGGGATTATAGGTAAATTTATCGTGATATCGAATACAAAAGTCTGGCTGGTTTTTTTCTAAAACTATGGTAGGGGTGGGGGGTTCAAACCAGCTTGTTTTCCTATTTATGTCATTTTCCCTAAGTCTTAAGACGTTTATCTTGGTGATCCGATAAATGTGACCGATAATTTATCAAAGGCTTTTGAGCAAACCTTATCGGCGTTTTTGTGGATACTTAATTTTTGTTGATTTTTTGTTTTGTTGAAAATCTTCAAAAAAGGGATGACGTAAAATGCTTATATATTGAGTTCAATTAATCGGACCATCAAGATTGTGATGTTTAGGTATAGAAATTTAGTTAATTAAAGAGGTTATAATCCTGAAAATAAAAAAAGAAGAACTTTTTAACCCCCACCCCTCCAAAATGCTTAAAACAAAACGTGCCATGCCGTACTTTGATATTCGATGTCACGATACATGTACCTACTATAATCCCTCATACTCCAATTTTGGTTATACCCGCATTGGCTTTCTTTGAAGATGCATTTGAAGCCGTGGAGACGGGGGGAAGTTGGAGGTCTAACAAACTGAGATATTTGTTCTCGAACAACCTGATCATAAGATACATGTTTTAAGGGTAGCTTTGAATGCTGAATCTAATGACAACAAATCCAAAATGATACGTCTACCCCAAAGAAAAGATATAGACCTTTTTACGTAATCATGATTTTTTATTAAGTACATATGTATCAGGTAAAATACTACCGAAAACCGTATGAAAATAGAAGTTTGTCAATTAAGTGTAGAATTATTAACATAACACTCACTGGACTGAGAAACCGAATGGACAATCCATGACCTCTCGCCAAGATGCCTTCTTGACAAATGAAAAATCAAACACTGCTATAGTAAAAAATAATTTTAAAAAAATGTATACGTACATGTACTTTCATTTTCAACTAAACAAAACGTATTCCAAACATTAGACCTATAACAGTCAGTATTTTTTACAAGATTGAATCGATCACTCATAATTTGGGTTTTAATACCTTAATTGATTAAGAGTTCTGAATTGACCATACCGCGCGCCGCCGCGCCGCCATCCACCAGAAATATTTTTCCATTGAAGCACCCGAGTCATTTGCCAGCTCCTAAGTGAAATTAAATTTTTTCTTTTAAAATCCAGGTTTAATCTTTTATTTGATCAAAATTGAACTAACATTATTCAAATACATTTTCACTTTAAATGGTATAGATATACCTTTCCTCCAATTTTAAAATCAAATCCAAATAGCAATAGAATTGCACTCACAAACAAACTGTGAATATTCAAAACATACTATGAATATTCAAACTATAATATGAGTATTCATAATAATACAGAGCGAAAGAAGTGCACTCATTTGATTTGTTACAAGCACCCACGAAAGAGAAAAGAAACAAGCACTGCACCCGTTCTGTTATCAGAGAATGAATGTTGTACTGGTTTTGTTTTTTATATGAGTTCTCATTTTGTGAGTGAACTTTATTAAAATTGTGTTGTAAATTGAGTGCACTGAAGTAGTGGAACAGTGTGAATAGATCAAATGAATACATTCATGCAGACCTCTATTAAATACATAAATAGAAATAAATTAATTCAATGTCGTACGTAAGTAATTTTCCGCGAATTAGTTCCGAAAGCAAGGTTATATACATTATATTATAATATTTTAATAGACAACTTTACTTATATAAATATTGTATCAATTTGATTGGAATTTTTAATTTCCCAAACCTTAAGCGCTCAATTCAAAAATATTTAGTATACCTACTGAAAAAATAAACGTTAAGCAAGAATGTGCCATCGCTTTTGACTCGAATGGATTGAAAGTCAATCCACAGCAGCACACAAATCAGAGGGCACGTTTCAGGAGTAAAACAAACGCACAAAGAAGGCCCACACGCGTATTTCTTCCAGATGACTGCATCGAGTCGTTGAATTTAACAGAAAAGCCGACCGAAAAAAGAATCGTGCGCTGCTGCTAACCCATGTTTTCACGAAAAGAAACGAGAATCCTTGTGGATTTATTCTTGTCATTGTTTGCTGTATTCTGCTCGAAAGCAAGCTTATCCAGACGCAATATTTACTCTCCACTCAAATTATTACAGTTAATTCGCTTTGTTATTTTTGGATGTAAGTGGTAGGGGACCTATATATAAGAAAAAAATCTGATTGGGGATACTGAAGTGAACGATGCACATCAAAAAGCCCACCCCATAATTGTTAAATATCTACATACCTTCATTATGTCAGCCAATATATCTTTAATCGCTGGACAATGAGAAACTAGTACATATCACTAATAAATAATATTATATATACAATTGCTTATGCTTATATGTTAAATTCTTCAGAAATTGAGGCGACTAACCTTTGTGCCCATAGTTTTTTCGACTCAAACTGTGCCCTTTAACTTTAAAATCCCCCAGTCAACAGCTATCCGAAAAATATTCTTGTAATAAATTCCTACCTCTTAACCGAGAACCCAAAAATCAATCCTTTCGAGATGCTTAAATATTAAAATCTAATATACCACAATTCCCTTTCCTATATTTGTCGTCCTTGTCCGCAAATTGCTCCTGTATAGTTTACATTGTCATCGCATACGGGCAATGTGATGAGAGTGGGATAAGATCTACCGAACCCATTTCCCCAACAAACATTTTCTGAGGTGAGAAAAGCAATCGGTTTGTGTGTTTTGTCTATTATCCTTATAAACTTTTCAATGTTCCCCCTTCTACATATCAGGCCAACCAAACTATCTTCTCGAACAGAAGAGGACTTTTATACACATACATGCATCCTGCATGAGAAGAACTTTTACTTAACACCTGATGAAGATCAAGTTTCTTTTGCAAAGGCGTGCGTCTGCATGCACGGCATCTTCATATAGAAACAGGTGTGACTATATTCCTTCGATGTTCATTAGTTCCCGGCTCGGATCACAACACTTATAAAACCGAGGACCTAAAATTTATACAGGTAGGTGTATCAGGGGGGAAAGACGACAATCTGTTTATCGGATAGAGATGGTTTCTTTTTTGTCTTCTCGGATGCTACCGCAAACACCAACGTGGAGGACGATGACGACGTTTGCTGGTGGTTTGGGCTTTTTCAATATTTTATGAGACAAGATTACACATCTTCCTTGCGGTCGAACGTTCAAGAAGTACACGATTTATGTGGCTTTTTGTTGGTGGCCAAGTTACTTACATCTAATACACCTACATATGTATGTATTCGTTTTCCTTCATGTATAACTGCATGAGGGTGTGTGAAATACTAAATTAAACAATGCGGAAGATTAAGTGCAGATTTGTTGGCATCGACATGGAGGATGAGAGACCATCCGCTTTCATAAATTGGTAGGTATTTAAGTTTGGAAAAAGAATGTTTGTTACCATGGTTTCGTTGTTGGTGCAAGAAAATAATTGGCCGGAGGGAAGAAGATGCGAGGAATTAAATTTAAGAACAAGAAACTTTGCACTTAGCTATATTGTATGCTACGATGCTGGAAAGACATAAAGAACATGTTATCCATCAGTATGGAGAAGATAAATTGCATTGCACGTTATCAGTGTGTTTGTTGATAAAAATTACCGTTTTAATGTTGGGACCAAACATTAAACAAAAAATTAAGAAAAAAGGAGTTTTTGTTATTTTCAATTTTATCAAAAATTAAAATACATACAACCATCTGTTTAAAGTTTAAAATTTCACTTAAGATTGGTGAAAGACTGAAAGCATTGAATATTGAAAACAAAAAACTTACTTTTTCACGTAAAATTAAGAAAATTTTAATAAAAAAAAATATAACAATAATGATTTTTTTTTAACTTAATAAAGGATAAGAGTCCTAACTTTTAAAAAAATATACCATGGTCTCTTTGGTTTTGCCGTTGTTTTTTAATATTTTTTTTTCTAGTTTTAGTAATTTTTTAAAGAAAATAAACCCTCCTGCCTAAACAAGGGAGCGTAGAGACGCCCTCTCATATGTTTTTTTTGTTTAGTATCTTAGTCTTATATCTTAAAATGAGAGACAGAACATTCCACGTGCAGATCCGAAGTTCGTTGTCCTTATTTCGTTTGCTAGGTTTGTCAACAGTAAATCCGTCCGTATCCGAGGCTTGTTGTTGCTTCGCAACTTAAATATCCTTTCGTGGACGGGAAGTCATCCCGACGGCACGACCCCCAAGCCCCAACCTGGAGGACCAGACCCTTACATTATAACTCCAAGGGCGAGGAGCCGGATTAACCGCTCCTTATAGGCCTGAGCTCCGAATATGTCGTAGAAGCCCGTATAAGGTGTTCACTAAGTAGTTCAACCTATAACTGGGAACTGTAGACGCCACCGTTTTCTTCCGCTGCCACCTGGATAAAGGAGAAGTGCCTTAGTGGGAACATTCCTCCCCCCTCTCCCGTTTGCTGCCCCCTAAAACCATCCACAGGGACTGGAACCAGTTAAAGGTACTCGGCACCCGATGTTCACCGCGGGGAGGTGAGAGATTGAGTTGATAGACAGAGGTTCGTTTTGAAAAAAAGCTGTATGCAGGTAATGTCATTAAATGAACTTTAATCAAAAATAACTTAAAAAAAGAAAGGATTCCTGACTTAAAGAAGCGCAGGTACTAAAAAAAATTGCAGCCCTTGTTTCTAAATGATTATTGATTTCGTTTCCATCCTCTATACATTTTTCTAGCAAATTGTCCCTTCCGCCTCAGCCGTTGAATAGAATCACCCTCCTAATAGATTTTCTTCTAACTACTTTATTTTTTACTGTCGTACATATCTTAAGCGAACCATCCATGTGTTATCAGTCTTGGTTTTAAAATCAATCGGTCACTTTCAGTCGAAAATCACTTTTCAGCCATAACTCCAGTTAATACAAAACTAAGACTTATAAAAACCTTACTAGTGCCTTTAATCGACTATGCTAATGTGTTTTATTGTAAGCCTGACTCACATTCTCAACATAAAGTCCTTGTGGCTTTTAACGACATGATAAAATACGTGTATGGTCTCCGAAGACACATCTCACATTATCATCAACTTGGATGCTCGCAACAGCAGTATCTAGATGCTGTATATTCTTGCAGAAAATTATACAAAATAAAGCACCACTATACATTTATGATAAATTTCAATTTGCCCAATCTCTTAGAACTACCAATCCCTTAGCACCGACTTTCAACTACTTGAATTCTTCACGGCTCTTCATTGTCCTTGCAACCAAGCTTTGGAACTCTCTTCCTCCTACTATATAAAGAATAATTGGTGAAGCAAACTTTAAAGTTGCAATCTTTTCTTATTTTCGCTAAACTTATGAAAAAGTAAATTTAAAATTTCAAAACCATAAAATATAAATCTAAACAGGTCAAATAATTAAATAATTAAACAGTAAAATAAACAGATAAATTAGATACAAAAAATATAAATATATATTATAAAATAATATGTAAATAATAATAATAATAATAATAAAATTATATGTAAATATTTTATTTTAGATTCATTTTAAGTTTAATACATTGCTATCATTATCCGTATTGTTAAGTACTATAAAAGACTACGTCTTACTTATCAATGGTTTTCAAATAAATTGAAATTGAAATCCTATATAAAACAATAAAAAAAAGAGGTGTAAGAGTGGGTAGTTGAAAACGAAGGCTAACAACTAAATAATAATAATTTTTCAATTATGAACAAAGGTATTTGAAAAATGGAAAGAGTTTTGAAGGTAAATGCTTATACACACGAGTATCTACTTAAGAATGACCATAAAAATTTATTCCTATAATTACCTCGAGAAATAATGGCCCGGATTGCGGTTGTCAAATGAACTTTCAAATTGGAAATATTTGCAATATTCTATACTTCATCCAACAAAAATAGGCAGTACACATCTTATGAAGAAGCTTTTTCAAAATCAGTATAAGCGTGCCATATTTTTGCACCATACTAAATTGAAAGAACTCCTCCATAAAAGTGTTTGCCCGCCCGCAAATTTCTGATTGCAGCTGCCGCAGATCCGACATCCTATTGAGCGCACATCTGAGTGCGCCAGTGCACTGAATTGCTGTGGCAGTGACCTATAGCTTCTGGTATTCAACCCCCATTAAAATATTGATGTCTATTCAGAGTTACCCATATGTATATATTTAGTAACTCGTTCAGCTTTTTTTTTCTTGGGTTTCTGTTGAGGTGCTTTTGATTTTAGAGCTTTAAAAAAAAGTTTTTAGTGATGAGTGCTATCCACTGATCTCTATAATACACTGGATAGTGTATTCCTTATAATGTATAACAGTTTCTTTGCTTCCATTTGAAGATGACTGTTCCAATGCATAAGAAAAGACAACCGGTGTATTCGGTGATTCAAGAAGAACTATATTTCGTAATGTAAACTTATACTTAACAATGCATAAAATAAGTGTTTAATGTAAAAAGATAATAGCAAGTAACATAATGTATGTATATGTATATACGTAAAATCTGCAAAAGCATTATGGGGTATTGTAGGAGGCATTAACAGCCCTATTATTGACACGATTCAAAACTAGTTTTAACATAAAACTAGTTTCATACAGTCTGGGAGCCCACCGTAAGATTACCTATCTCATCGCAGCCACGCAAAAATTGGATGTCAACCGATAGCTTTAGTCCAAACATTTACAAAACTGCTGGTCGGACAAGCTTATCTGGTCGCAATGGTTAGAAAATGCACTTTTCAAGTTGCATTTTCCGCTAAATGTACCTGTATTATAAGCAACTTATATAAATGGGGTATCAAATGAAAGCTATGACTGTCCTCTACACGATACCATTGGTCGGACTGACTTTGTTTGGCTGTTACGACGAGTCCGACTATTTAAAAAAAAAGGTCTTTTTTTTAACACTGCGTCTTACATCAGGGAAAACTGAGTAAAATCATTTCAAATGGTTAGGAAAGTGGCCTTAACCACTTTTTTTTCATTTTCATCCAAGGATGCACAAAATCTCTAATTTTAGAAAAGTGATCGGACTCGTGGCAACAGCCAAAAAACTCTGTCCGACCATTTCTATCGTGTAGAGGACAGTCCTAGCTTTCATACGATACCCCATTTATATAAGTGGCTTATATTATAGGTTCATTTAGCGGAAAATGCAACCTGAAAAGTGCATTTTCTAACCATTGCGATCAGATAAAGCTTGTCCGACCAGCAGTTTTGTAAATGTTTGGACTAAAGCTATCGGTTGGCATCCAATTTTTGCGAGGCCGCGATGAGATAGGTAATCTTACGGTGGGCTCCCAGACTATATAGAACAAGTTTTACGTTAAAACTAGTTTTGAATCGTGTCAATAATAGGGCTGTAAGTATTTTAAACAAATAGAAAACAAACTATTTCAACACTCCCACTTTTACAAATGTTTAAAATTTCATATTTAAAAAGATAAACAATAATATTTTCATTTTTAATTCATTCATAACAACTTTTAAAAATTAATTTAGTGCTACTATTCCCATCATATATTGGAACCGGAAAAACTTCTCCTTAATAAGGGCCTTTGTAAATATGTCGGCGATTTGGTCTTGAGTCGGTACATATTCCAAGTCGAACATCTTTTCTTCATATTTCTCCCGAATAAAATTGTAGCGAACATCTATGTGCGTTGTTCGTTTGTGGAACTCCGGATTTTTTATGAGCCGGATAGCTCCTTGGTTATCCACAAACAGAACTGGCTTTGCACATTCATCTTGCATAGCAGAGCAGACAACAGTTGTTTAACCCAGACCAGTTCCTTGACTGCCTGACATGCAGCAACAGACTCCGCTTCTGTAGTAGACAACGCAACGCATTTCTGACCTTACGAAGCCCATGTGATGCAGCTTGAACCCATCAGGTAAACGAAACCACTGGTGGAACGTCTAGTTAGAACGTCCCCCGCATAGTCAGCATCACTAAAACAACATAAAGTAAATTTAGTTCTTTTAAAAAGCATACCAAAATCAGCTGTTCCTTTAACATATCGCAAGATACGTTTTACCATCACATGAATCTGCTTGGGGTTATCCAAAAAACGGCTTACATATCCTATAGCATAAGCTATATCTAGACTCGTAGCTACCATCAAGTACATGAAGCTTCCCACAGCTTGTCGGAAAGGGAATCTCACTTCTTCTGCTATTCCTTCCAGACCGCCCATTGAATTAATTGAGACATCAGCTGGAGTCAGCACTGGAACTGCGTCCTTCATACCAAATTTTTCAATCAATCTCTTTACATACATTGATTGGTTTACATGAATCGAACTGTCCTCGAATCTTCTCAGTTGCAATCCTAAGAAATGCCTTGCTGGAAACACTTTAATCTGAAGATTTAACTTTAGATATTCATAAAGTTCATGGGTTTCACATTCATTAGTTGAAGCGACAAGTCCGTCATCTATATAAATGGCTAAAATTGTTTTATTTCCATTTCTACTGCTTATAAACACACATGGATCCGCATCACAAACAGAAAACTGAAAATCATATAACAACTTCTTGATGTCTGATTCCAGCACCTGGAGGCTTGTTTGAGCCCATATAAAGACTCTTTTTTAGTCTGCAAACCCGACCAGTTCCATCCTCGTACCCTTTTGGTTGGCGAACATAAATCTCCTCATCAATACTCCCATAAAGGCCGTTTTAACGTCAAATTGTAATGCAAATTTTCACAAGCCGAAATCGATAAAATTGCTCTTATTGATGAAAATTTTGCAACTGGACTTAAAGTCTCAAAATAGTCAACTCCAAACTGTTGGCTAAATCCTCGTGCAACTAACCTAGCCTTAAAACGTTCACCTTCGTTTTCTGTTGCGCCTTTCACCTGGTAGACCCATTTTGTATCAACCACCTTTCTATTATATGGTAAGTCTACTAATACCCAGGTATCACTTTCTTGAAGTGATTTCACTTCCGAATCCATTGCATCTTTCCATTTTGTATTTTCACTACACGTAATTGCATCATCGTAATGAACAGGAATATATGATTCAGCTAGGAAAGCAAATCCTTCTTCTATACAAGAATTAGCTTGACTTTCTTTGTTTTTAGTACTCCTCAGACGCCGTTGCCTTCAAACCCCACTGGACTTCTTTGGGACACCAACTTCATTTTCAACACTAGCAGCTTTTTTATTTCCAACATCACCATTAGCACACTCATTACTTTTCCCAACACAAACGGCATCTTCAAATACATTATCAGCAACTTCTCCATCAGCAACTTCTTTTCGTGCCTCAGGTTCATCTGTTCCAGCTTCCTCTGCTTTAGCTTCATCTGCCCCAGCTTTCTCTGCCTCAGCTTCATCTTTCTCAGCTTCATCTGCCTCAGCTTCATCTGTCTTAGCTTCATCCGCCTCAACATCATCTGCCTCAGCTTCCTTTATCTCAGCTTCGTCTGCATCACCTTTCTTTTCAGCATCTTTAGTGGCATTAGCAACTTCCCCGGTTGATTCGATCTTCTCAGTATCTTCTAAAAGTGAGCATTGATTCCCAATTGAAACTTTTATACCAGATCCTAGCTCCCTGGACTTTGAAATATTATTATCTGATGGGCTAAAAATTACATCCCTACAAACGTTTACTTTACTCTCTTCTGGAATGTATACTCGGTATCTTTTAACGCCATTCTCGTATCCGACGAATATTCCCTTCTTTGATTTGCGATCCCATTTCCTTCTTTTCTGTTGTGGGACACACTTCCAAAAACTTGGAGATTCCCAATTTCTGCTTCTTTCCCGAACCATAGTTCGTACGGAGTTTTGCCTTTTACGGAGCTAGTACCTGTACGATTTAGAATGTAAACGGCTGTGTTCACTGCTTCAGCCCAATATTTTAGAGGTAAATCCTTAGCATGAATCATCGAACGTGCCGCTTCAACTATGGTGCGCATTTCACGTTCAGCACTACCATTTTGTTCCGGTGTGTAGGGAACTGTCTTCTGATGATTGACGCTCCTCTGGCTCAATATATTCTGCTCAACCTTATTTGAATACTCTGTACCATTATCTGTACGAAGAGCTCTAACTTTCTTCCCTGTTTCAGTTAAAACTATCTCTAGGTACTTTTCAATACAATGTTGGCTCTCTGACTTTTCCTTAAGAAAGAAGACTATTCTAAAATGTGAAAAATCATCTTTGAAAAGTAAAAAATATTTAGATCCACCAATAGAGTTCTGAGACATAGGGTCCGCATATATCAGAGTGCACAAGTTCAGCTACATCACTAGACTTATGCTGACTACTTTGGAATGGCCCCCGATGCTGCTCCCGTACATACATGCTTCGCAAAAAAAATTGTCTCTGTCAACGAAAAGAATTTTTCAGGTCACAAGTGTTTTCTTAACATGAACAATATTCTGATGGCCTAGTTTCTCATGCCAACTCCTTAAACTCGTCTTATCCGCTTCACTTATGTTGACGCATGCATTCTCAACCGATAAGGGAATAACCTTCATAATAACTTATTTTCTCTGACTCCCACTGCCAAAACAACATTTTCCTTAAGCAACTCACATTTGGAATTAATTGAAACAAATCTAAGTCCTTTGTCCAATGCACAATTTAAAGAAAAAAGGTTAAGACGAATGTCTGGCACGTAAAGAACATCGGCCAAATGATTTTCTCTCCAAACAGTGTTGTTATATGACGAAACATTTATATAACCTTTTCCATACGCATTGATTTTGTTTCCGTTACCCAACCTTACAATAATCGGTCGCTCAAACTCCAGATAATTCAGAAACCATTCCCTGCGATTCGTCATGTGATCGCTTGCACCAGAGTCCAGAAACCATTCGTCAGCTTGCCCAACACCTTCCGCCAAAAGCACCTCACATAAAAAGGCATTGCCCTTTTTCTCGCCACCACTGGAATAATTTCTTTCTTTCAACTGAGGACAGTTTCTCTTCCAGTGTCAAAAATTTTTACAAACAAAACACTTGCCTCGCTTTGGTTGCTCATTGAGGTTAGAATTCTTCAATCTACTTGAGTGAGCCCTACCTACATACAAAGCCCTACTGTCTACAAGATCATGCAAACTATTTTTCGTGTTCAAGCGCTCCTCTTCCATTGCCAGCCTTGAAATCAAATTTTACAATGTCTGTTGTGGCACCGCTGTGGATTCCCACGCGCTATAAAAATGGTTATATGAATCCGGCAACGTCATAAGAATTTTAGTAACCACCATGGAATCTGACACTTTTCCACCAGCGTCCGCTAAATATGTACAATTGCCTGCAATTTCGAAATATGCACAACTATACCATCTTGAGGGTCCTTCGCAAAGCTATAAAACTGCTGTTGCAACATGTGGATGCTTGCTTTGGACTTCAGTTCATAGACACTTTCTAATTTACACCACATCTCCTTCGACGTTTGGCAGTTCATTATATGGAGGAGAGGTTGCTGGCCAATACTTGTCACAATGATTTTTTGAGCTTTCCTCTCATGCAAATTCCACGAATTCACTGCCTTAATCAAAGCCTCACCTTTAACAGTACTTGTCTCTGCAGGTACAGCCTCAAACCCCATGACATATTTTTACAAATCAGAAGAACTTAAGATAATCTTCACCTGGAATTTCCATAAGTTCCATTGATCCCCATTGCATAGCTTTTCGATCTTCACCACATCGTTTTCCATACCAAATAATATCTTTTTGGAGATTTATAAACAGCAAAAAACAATCAAACGGAATTCCCAACCTTATGCGTCACGATGGCATTTCTTCTTCTGATATCTCAGTTGTTTGTAACTTGTTTGCTAAACATTTCCAGTCGATTTATTTAGATAGCTCTTCTTCTATACCATATCCTGATATCACTTACTCTACAGATAGTCTTTTGAATATTGGTAGATTAAGTCTTTCTACCTATGAAGTCGAACAAGCATTGTCTAAGCTTAAGTCTGACAACCGACGAGACGTAGATGGAATCCCACCAATCATCTTACAAATGTGTGCGTCACAATTGGCTATTCCCTTAGAAATTATTTTTAATCGTTCGCTGGTAAAGGGTGAGTTTCTTAATATTTGGAAGCGTTCAACAATTACTCCCATTTACAAATCGGGAAGTAGGCAAGAGGTTTCAAACTACCGTCCAATTTGTAAAATTTCGACTATTCCTATCTATGATAGATTAACTCCATCTCTTAAGAGGCCTCCACCCATAATTTTGCAAAAAACGAGAAATGGGGCACTTTTCAACAGAAGTTGTGAAGTCCATACAATACTTTTGGGAAAAAACTAAAGTGTTTATGAAAGAATGACATTTAAACTATAGAAACGTCGAAAGGTTTTTTATTTTTTTTACTTTTTTCTCATTTTATTTTAATATTTCGGTAACCTTTTTCGGAAAGTTTCACTAAACTGCTCAGCTTCAACAAAGATTCTGAGAAACTGAAGTGGAAAATACATATTATTTTTACGTGATATTATAGTTAATGAACAAAACTAGATAAACGTTTAGGTAGATTTTTAGGTTTGGGCTCTATTTTTGAATAATCAACTCTTGAAAAACATCCAAATTGCCAATTTTCTAATGCATTTTTGAATGCGTAATTATATGAAAAAAACAACGTAACTTTCCCCAAATGAAAAATATGTTTTCTTAAATTGTTTCAATATAAAAAAGTGTCTAAAATTAATTTATTATTGCAAAATATTAAATTTTTAAAAAGTCTTTATTTTCGAAGAAAAGTCGTTAATTTAGTTTACTGGCGGTTTTTAGTTCACCTATCGGCTACAAGATGGTTTTTTTCGAAGATTGGAAAATAAACAAAAAAAAAAGTATGACAAATTTGAAATGCCAGTGGATGTTGTTTGTGTGTAAGAGTCGTTCAGATAAGATGTGGTGTAGATAGATATAATATATGGGAGCAGAACCACGGTGACGATTGTGGATGGTATTTGCAGGGTAAGCGCAAGTGTATCTAGTTTTGTTGTTGGTTTTTGGGTGCATTCGATCTCTTTTTTCCTGTGAATGAATTTTGTGAATGTGTTAGTTGTTTACATTCTATTGTATGTATCTATATGATGGGATGTATGGTTTTTTCTTTGAAGGATTTCTCTGTTTTTGCGTTTGAGGGTGGGAAATGTATTTTTTTTTGCTGTGATTTTGTCATCTTTTGCTGTCAATATGCTTGCTTTCTTTTGAGCGCGTGCTTATGACCTTGCAGGAACATTTGCTTCGTTCGTTTCGATCTTGTAATAATGGCAAGAGTTTTCGCTTTCTTCAGTTCCGATGATTTTTATGCCACGTAGGAAAATATGTAAAGTAATGAGGAAAAGTTTGTTATTTAATTAATTTCTGTTTTCACTTCTAGTGCTGGGGAAGGAATACCTATATTTTTTTTTATTTTTTTTTTATACAGTGAATACCTACAAAAATGACAAGAAACATAAGTTATTGACAGAGTTTCTTGATTTGAAAAAAAAAAGTTTTAAACTTACAGTTTGTTAAAGAATTAAAATAATTGTGTCATTCTAGCACTTAATTTGTGTGAAGAGAACGAAATAATTAAAATTATGTGTTAATAATGATAAGGAATATTTACGTTACGTACGGATTTTTAATTCTACGATAATGCTGCTAAATCAATAACTGCCATACAATTTTTTTTAGCAATTTTACACAATCGTATTATTCTCAAAAATGGCTCGACAACTTTTCTTTAAAAAAAATCAATAAACTGATTTTAGTAAACGCTTTCTTTGGGTGGAAAACTATTTTTCTAAAAATGGTTATTAATGGTACCTCCCAAGGAACCATTTTTTTTTATTTTTTATTTTCTTCAAAACGGTAAGACTGATTTCCATTATTTTTTTATACAGAAGCTTCCAAGAAATATAAAAAGTTTTGTGTACCAAAAGCTTTGAAAAAATATTTTTTGGATTTTTAAAAAATGTTTCAAATATTTAGGTAGTTGGAAAATCAAATATTTCGCAAACGACATGATTGACTCGATACATAAGAGCTTTTTAGTAGTCTCTGAAATATTTTTAGAGAAAAATTTACATCAATGAAAAAATAACGGTACCTTCCGGTAAAAAACCACAAAGGAAAATATTTTGTTGCTTACAAACGACTCCTACGATTTTGATTAAAGTTTTTTCATATACTAAAATTAGTACAACCTACTATCAAATATTATAAAATTCTACACCTAGCAACTATAAATAGTACCTGTCATAGAACTTTTTTTATTTTGAGTTTTCTCGTTATCGGCTAAAAAGATTTATAAGCTTTTTATATAAATTTCAGATAAGATTAAATAATATTGCATATCGAAATTTGCAAAAAAAAATGTTTGCATTTTTAAGAAAGTTTTAGTTTTTTTTTTTGAAAATTCGATATCTCAAAAATGGTTTGACAATTTTTTTTTTCAAATTATGTTTTTATATGCACATAAATATATACTTAAGATTTCCATACCAAAATTTGTTCTTAAAATTTTTTAATTTTTTTTTTTACAATCATATTCAATCAAAAATTAAGAAAGCATTCTTTTTTTCCAGCTTAAACTGTCAAAGGAGTTGTTTAAGATAATTTAATTATCGTATTTCATGCTTCTCTACATTTTTCTTTCATAATTTCCCTGTTTTTATACACAATTTTCTTAAGCCCGCAGTGTCTTGAACAGTCGTGCATTTTCTTTACCTACAGTAGTTCTTAGTACCATTCTGAGAAATCAAGATTTGAAAGGCGGGCGTGAAAGTTGGCGAAATCTTTTTCTTAAGTTTTTTCTTGATCACACAAATCAACTGTGAAAAATTCATCCAGGTCGTTGAAGATTTTTCCAAAATATAGACATGTTATAAGTTGGCATGGCTGTGGGTGGACAAAAAAAAAACTTCATTTTTGCTTTGGGGCCAATTATAGATATCAGGAAAACGCATCAGGAAAATGTTTTAAAATTGATTATTTACTGTGTTTTCAACAGATTTAAACACAAATGCATGCTACACGAATGACTGACAAAACAGTCAAGGGATTCTTTGGGCAAAAAATTTCAATTTAACTATTTTCCTGCTGCAAGATTTTCGTATCCGGAAAATTAATTTAACTACTCATAGAAACAATTTGTTATTCTTACAATTATCTTTAGAGCCAGTTTTGAGAAATCAAGATATAAAAAGTGGGTAGATTTTAGTAAAAAAATTTCTTAAGTTTTTCTTGCTCACAGGAATCAACTCTGAAAATTTCATCCAGGTAAATGCTATTTTATAGATATAGAGACATGATAAAAGTGGGCTTGGTTTTTGGGGGATTTCAAAAAATCATCTATCTACATAGTCACGTATTTTATTGGACAAAACAAAATCAAAACATTTTCAATCTATATTTGAGCTTTCTATAAAATCAGGGAAGTTTCCATGCTTATGGAAAAAATCATTTTCAATTCCAGTTTTCAAAAAAGGTGATAGGAACGATATAGAGAACTATAGGCCAATATCAAAACTGTTTTGTATACCGAAGCTTTTCGAAAAACTTATTTGTGCCAAAAACAGCATGGATTTATGCAAAGAAGATCAACGGTAACAAATCTTCTTACTTTCTTACACAAATGCTCCAATGCCTTAGAGAACGGTAGTGAAGTTGACTGCATTTACACTGACTTTTCTCAAGCATTTGATCAACTTAGTCATAATATCATTTTATTCAAACTTAAAGCTTTCGGCTTTCCACCTTTTTTATATATTGGATAAAATCGTACCTCGAAAATAGATCCTATCAGGTAAAATTTCGAAACTCTCTTTCAAACCCATTTCACGCTGACTCGGGTTTACCTCAGGGAAGTCATCTGGGCCCTTTTCTATTCATTCTCGCTATAAATGATGTTGTGTCATGCATATGCATACGTTCTAGTGAAATTCTTATATTTGCCGATGATATGAAGATTTTCAAAATAATAAGTGCTGACCATGACCACAGTCTCTTGCAGGCTGATATTGACAGCTTTACTTTATGGTGTGATAAAAACGGTCTTTCCCTAAACCTTGTAAAATGCCAAACAATTACTTTCCCAAGAAAACGAGTTGCAAGTGCTTTTAATTATTCTATTTCCCAGCACAAACTGTGCCGTGTCTTTAGCTTCAAGGATTTGGATGTTCAGTTTAGTTCTAATTTAGAATTCACAGAACACATAAATTATATTGTTAAAAAAGCGAGCTCTATGCTTGGATTTATAAAACGTTGGGCAAAAGAATTTAACGATCCGTATTTTACTCTTTCTCTGTATAACTGTTATGTACGACCTCATCTTGAGTATGCCTCTCAAGATTGGTCTCCCTTCTATGAAATTCATAAAAGTCGTATTGAATCACCTACAACATAACTTAATTCGCTTCGCTCTGAAGGGTCTCCCTTGGGCTGATCCTTACAACCTCCCACCATATGAACGTCGGATCCAGCTACTGCAGGTCCCAACTTTATACCAAAGGCGGGTTAATAATGACTTAATATTTCTTCACCAACTTATAAGTGGTCAAGTTGATGCCCTTGACTTGTTAGCCTGTATTGGCATACATTATCGCGGAGGATCTCACCACCTACAAAAATTTGAATTTTTCCACGTCGATTTTCATCGAACTAACTACGGAATGCATGAACCTCTCAACCGTATGTGTAAGCTTTTTAATTTAAATGGTTCCTCAGTTGATTTTAACTTAGGTAAAATGGGATTGAAAACTTTGTTTCGAACCAGTGCTCCACGTTCTTGTCTGTCTTATACTGTTTTAAGATCCTTTAAATGTTTTTATTATTTTAAAATTTTGTATTGTTTTTATTTTTGTAATTTTGTTTAGTATTGTATACTTTTTGTTTGTAAGCATGTGTTGGTTTGCAGCTTGATCTAAGCTCTCTACAACAAAGAATCTGAAGTGTTAAAAAAAATTAAAAGAACTAGGTAGGTTCCTAGAAGGTCCTTACTTCATAATTATATTAAACCAAAAGTTTTTATAGTTTCTACTAGGTACATTTATTTATTGATTTGGATTTACAAAAATCAGCTCTTTGACAGATCCAAATCAATTTTTGCATTCCATTGGGCGAAAAAGTCCTCCTTGTACTAGTACCTACCAAAACAATTTTGAGCTGTTAGTCTACAAATAATGGTTTTGATTTTTTGTTTTATGTCTGTTGTAAAAATTGTGCTCAAAACATGAAAAAAATATTTGTTAATAGAAAAAGGAGACTTTAATTCATAAAACTAATATAACTCTACGAAAAGTGGACCAATGCAATGCTAATTGTTACGAATAATGAGATACATACACTCCTCGTCAACTGAATACGCACAAACATTTTTGAATATATTTTATCCATTTTTTCCAAACAGTGATGGTTATTATGCCATCTGTTGATGGTAAAGATTTTCGTAACATATAAATAACAGAATTTCAAAGTTTTATCCAAAAACAACCGTGAGTTTTTCCTTCAACCACTTCCAAAGTGTAACTTATGCAAAGTAGAAGTTTTTTTTTGAGTCAACTGAATAGGTACAAAAAATTTAAATTGGTATTGGAATGGAATGAAACAAGTTTTTGTTTAAGTTTAGTAGTGGGTACTTCCACCTTTATTTTTAATTACTTCGTAAATTCGATCCGGCATGGAATCGTATAGCTTTTTAATGTAATTTAACGAAATTTCGCTCCACGCTAATTTGATTGCAGAAATTAAGGTTTCTTTGTCTTCGAACTGACGACCACCCTCATAAACTTTGCGTACTAACCATACCCAGACATTTTCTATGATGTTTAGATCAGGTGAGTACGGCGGCCATTGAAGCAACTGCACTTGTTGCTCCTCTATCCATGTTTTTATTATGCGCGCTGAGTGAACAGGCGCATTATCATGTTGGTAGGTCCAGTTTATGGGTCCAAAGATGTTAGAAAATTTAGGAAAATTTCTTTCCAAAATTACTTTATACCCAGCTGCTGTCATTCTTGATGTTACAACCTCGAGCTCAACTGTTCCATAATAACTGACTGCTCCCCATATCATGACACCTCCTTCACGACTATGATGGCGCTTTAAAAATCTTTTTTTCTTTTCTTAAGTCGTGAAAATAGAAGTTGAACCAATCAGGGCCATCGAAATTAAACTTTTTTTCATCTGAAAAAACCACGTGATACCATTCTTTTTTCCAACTCATGTGAAGTCTTGAAAAATCTAATCGCAACATTTTCCGTCTCTCGTCAAGTGGTGGTTTTTTCTTAAGTTTCATTCGTTTAAGATGGCTTGAGTTGTTGATTACTCTTAATACTGTTGAGCAACTTGCGTTTACGCCGACTTTTTGTTTTATTTTTGCCACAGAATCAGAAGAATTTGATGCATATCTTAAAATTCTTCGTCTCTCAGCTGCTGTTGTTGCTGTTTTCTTACCTCCCTTCATGTTTTTGCCGTATGCATCTTTATTTTTCAAGTAAGAATAAACTACATTAAAACTTCGGCCAACTTTATCAGCTATTGCACGTCCAGTTAGGCCTTGGTCTCTAAGTAAATCGATTTTAGCTTTTTCAACACTGTTAAGACACGTAGATCTACCCATTTTTCTTAAAATTTGAAATCAAGAATTAAATTTTACTGAAAATACTAAAATCGTTAATTTAAACTGTCAAGCACTCCAAAAAACTTATAAACAACGAAGAAAATGGCATTGTACCTATTCAGTTGACTAAAAAAAAACTGCTACTTTGCATATAAAACACTTTGCAAGTGGTTGAAGAAAAACTCACGGTTGTTTTTGGATAATTCTTTCGGAATTATCTGCTTAACATCTTAAGGGAATAGTTAGCATCAACAGATGGCATAATAACCATCACTGTTTGGAAAAAATGGATAAAGTATATTAAAAAATGTTTGTGCGTATTCAGTTGACGAGGAGTGTGTGTACACGTAAAATTATACAAATACCTACCTAGATTGAAAAAAAAAATCAATTTCAAATCGCATTCCATTGGAAACGAAAAAATCAAATTTTAGATGGAAATCTGAATCTACCGATGGTTAACCCCATAACTATCATATTCCTACAGGAATCAGCAAAGCGCAAACGACACGACGACAGCCACTGTCAACCACAAAGTTACTATGTTGGTACCTAGAAACCAAAATTTCATTACATTTCGACACAAAAAATTTCAGTGCATTAAATGTATTGCATTAATAGGCAGGGAGCCGGTGACATCAAAAGTCCCGTCATCGCGGAAATGGACATAATATATATCATTGGAAAGGTAATTTTATGTACTTTCAGAAAAACTCGGTATGACAGGCCTTAGCCTGCCGAAAGTATCTGTCATACCTGTCTGAACGATGCGACCTCTGTTTTTTATAAAATTCATTGTGCTTTTGCTTGTATGCTATTGATTTCGAAACTACTGAATTGATTGAGCTCAAATTTTCCGGGAATATTTTGTATATACCTTTAACTATTTTCGCAAAGTTTGGTTGAAATCAATTCACTGGTTTTTTGAGGAGGGGCAGAAATGCACGCCAGGTACCCAATAAAAATGAAGCGTTTTTGAGATAAAACTTTGTTTTTAATTTTATTATTGTTTATTGAAGGATGAGTATTAAAAAAAAATTGCTTATTACAGCCTACGGACTTCCAAAAATAAGATCTGCCAAAAAAATCCGACCTGATAGTACAGTCAAACCCGCTTATTTTGAATTTTAAAAATCATATTTTTTTATTTATTTTATAACTATTCATAAAAAAGTTCGATTATATAAACAGACAAATGTTGTGAGTGTGTTGGTATTAATGTACATAAAGTTAGAGGTTCAATTAGGCGAGAAAAATATACCTATGTACCTAAGTTGACTGATTTTACCTGCAAAACATGAAATAATCAATATTTGTAAGTTAAAACGTTTTTTCTATAATTGAATTATTGTATATTGAAACGTGAATGAAAATTACTGCCTAAGAAGAAAAAATCCCTACGTGATGGTACAGTCAAACCCGCTTATTACGATTTTTTTCAAATCGGATTTTTTTTATTTATTTTCTAACTGTACATATTCATAAATAAACTTCGATTACATAAGCAAACATGTTTTGCGTAAATACATAGCTATAAATGTAATTTAAAAAGTTTGGAGTTCACTCAGGTGAAAACATATACATATGTACATATCTACCATTTAATTTACTTACAAACATAAAAGAATCATAATAATTGTTCGGTCATTGAAGGGTGCTTAAAAAAAATAGTCTTAAATCCTCCCAAAAATATATGATTCACCGATTATACAGTCAAACCCGCTTATTTGAAATCGATTCCTTGCTTTTCAGCTCCTTAATTAATACCAATCTATTTTAGAGATAAAAGAATAGTGTTACAGTCTCCCAAAATTACATGATTTACCAATTATACAGTCAAACCCGCTTATTTGAAATCCATTCCGTGTTTTCCTCAGCTCCTTAATTTATACCAATCGATTTTTGAGAACTGAAGAAAACAATATACTGGTCATAGTTTTCATGATTAAATTTTTATATGTATACTCCCTATGTCGATGATTTTATTTTTATATACCATCCCCTGTGTAGGGGAGTATACAAAAATAAAATCTTGAAAATTATGACAATATATTTTTTTCTTCAATTCTCGAAAATCGATTGGTATAAATTAAGGAAATGAAAAACAAGGAATTGATTTCAAATAAGCGGGTTTGACTGTATAATCGATAAATCATGTAATTTTGGGAGACTGTAACACTATTCTTTTATCTCTAAGATAGATTGGTATTAATTAAAGAGCTGAAAAACAAGGAATCGATTTCAAATAAGCGGGTTTGACTGTATAATCGGTGAATCATATATTTTTGGGAGGATTTAAGACTATTTTTTTTAAGCACCCTTCAATGACCGAACAATTATTATGATTCTTTTATGTTTGTAAGTAAATTAAATGGTAGATATGTACATGTTTTCACCTGAGTGAACTCCAAACTTTTTAAATTACATTTATAGCTATGTATATACGCAAAACATGTTTGCTTATGTAATCGAAGTTATTTATGAATATGTACAGTTTGAAAATAAATAAAAAAAATCCGATTTGAAAAAAATCGTAATAAGCGGGTTTGACTGTACCATCACGTAGGGATTTTTCTTCTTAGGCAGTAATTTTCATTCACGTTTCAATACACAATAATTCAATAATAGAAAAAAACGTTTTAACTTACAAATATTGATTATTTCATGTTTTGCAGGTAAAATCAGTCAACTTAGGTACATAGGTATATTTTTCTCGCCTAATTGAACCTCTAACTTTATGTAAATTAATACCAACACACTCACAGCATTTTTTCTGTTTAAATAATCGAACTTTTTTATGAATAGTTATAAAATAAATAAAAAAATATGATTTTTAAAATTCAAAATAAGCGGGTTTGACTGTACTATCAGGTCGGATTGTTTTGGCAGATCTTATTTTTGGAAGTCCGTAGGCTGTAATAAGCAATTTTTTTTTAGTACTCATCATTCAATAAACAATAATAAAATTAAAAACAAGTTTTATCTCAAAAACGCTTCATTTTTATTGGGTACCCGGCGTGCATTTCTGCCCCTCCTCAAAAAACCAGTGAATTGATTTCAACCAAACTTTGCGAAAATAGTTAAAGGTATATACAAAATATTCCCGGAAAATTTGAGCTCAATCAATTCAGTAGTTTCGAAATCAATAGCATACAAGCAAAAGCACAATGAATTTTATAAAAAACAGAGGTCGCATCGTTCAAACAGGTATGACAGATACTTTCGGCAGGCTAAGGGCCTGTCATACCGAGTTTTTCTGAAAGTACATAAAATTACCTTTCCAATGATATATATTATGTCCATTTCCGCGATGACGGGACTTTTGATGTCACCGGCTCCCGGGCTATAAAAACTAAATTTAAAAAAAACTTAATTTTTTGCATGCAAAAGAGTTTTCTTTTTCTCAATTTTATCCAAATGTGAAATAACAAGAAAAATTACAATGTGTTACTAACTAACTTTGAAAATTCAATAAAAGCAGGGAAGCATAATACATCTACGATCTACCAACTAGGTACAACAATAACTTTAGATAAATCTGAGTCAAGGTCAACATCACCAAATTACCATTTATGTAGAGAAACTCCTTTTTTCGTTTTTCAAAATGTTCCACCGATCTCACTACGAGTGAACAAAAATACAACCCAATAATTTATACACAAGGTAAACGTAGAACGTACACGTACACGCCAATAAGTAAACACATACCACGCACAGCAGACAATGCATGCAAAAAAAAAAAACAAGAAAATAAAAGAGAAGTATGTGTGTATGAGTCTAGTCTATGACTCTGTGTATCTTTTGCCTTTTTCCTTCTCTCATGCGGAGTGACTTTTCGTTTTTATTTTTATTCGAAGTTCCGATCTTCGAATCTGAGTTCGACATTTTGGGTGGAGGCCTCTTAAGTTTTTGTATAAAAAGCAAGGTTCATAGAATAATAAAATATCATTCGTTCACTCATGAAAAAATCAAAAGTGAATGTTATTTTTGATTCGATTAAAAGAAAATTAATTTTCACAATCGAACCAAAAAATGCTTGGATGTGGATCTAAAAAATATGGTTCGTTCTGAAATTATTATGCGAGAGCTATTGAAGATCCATTCACGAATCTTTGAAATAAGAAATAAAAATGTAATTTTACAAAAGGAAAAAGGACAGTTTCAAAAAAAAAGTTTCGAAATCCTTTGACCTTGATAGATTTCAATGAAATCGAATTGAGTGATTTCAATGAAATTGCCACATGTCATGGTGATGATGGTGCCATTTTTTGAAACAAAGTTTTGAAAATATTCGTTTCTGTTATAATTCTGTCCTGTCAATTTTATTGAAATCACTCAAGGAACAACGAAGTTGACATTTTTGAAAGCACCCTGTTTTGAAAATATTTTTTTCTTTTTAATTCTGTATAACCCATCACCTGTACAATTTCATTGAAATCTTTCAACACAACACAACAACGAAGATATAGTAGGTACTTTTCCATTTTCTTGAGAAAAAATGGGTATTCATACATGTGTCAAAACTTGTATGGGAAATTTGACAGATTTACGCACTTTACAACTTTACTACGTTTATGAATAACCTTAATATCCTACTCATACTCATCCATGTTTGCGTTTGCCTAGAACATTTACCCGGAGGCCACACGGGCAAGTACTGGCAAGCAAGTTGGCTACATACACTGCTTGTCAAATTCGTAATTTGTATTCCACTTGCCTCCCACTAACTTGCTTTCCACTTGCATTCCACTTGCTTGTCTCCCAATCCCAACTTGCTTCACTTGGCTTCAAAAATTCCATGCCAGTTGATGAGCAAGTTGCTTGGGTTTGTATGTGCTAGTGAACAAATGAGTATGTATGAGTACTTGCCCGCCCAGCGGGAAATATCCTCCTCAATGAAATTTATTGCTGAAATAATCAATGAATTCACTTGCCAAATCATAAGAGAAACGACATGCAATGATTTAGTAGGTGAAGAGTAATGCAAAGTTTCCTCAGTTCGTAGCTTTGATTCTACTTTCTGCTTTGTGTTTATGAAACGACCCTTTATTTCGGTGAATTTAAAAGGGAAAAGTATGTGATGAAAAATTCGTGGAAAAGTAATGTACAAAATCATCAGTTCATTGTTTGAATCCACTCATCTGCTTTGTAAAGTGTTCATGGCGAGAACAAAAAAAAAAAAAAAATGTAAGTGAAACTCAAGGTGAATTGTAATCGATGATTCCAACGATGAAAAGTAATGCACAAAGTAGATTATTATTTTTTGGCAACTATAAATTCTCATTTTGTTGGATACAGTTCACAGTGAATTTCTGTAAAAAAGTCCATGTTAGACGAACTGAAGTCAATAAAAATTGCGTTTGTCGAAACGCCAAACATTTTTGATTTGAAATGGAAACATCTTTTTGGTTTGTTTTCATTTTAAAATAAAGGGTGCATTACCGATGGGATTTAGTAAACAATATACAAATGAGAGGATTCAATTGATGAAAAAGAAACTACCACTAACCTGGTGATTTCATAACTGAATTTTCATTAGATTTTTCATCGAAATTATTGAACTGATGAATAAGCTAAATCCCGTATGTAGTGAATTCACAGATTATGCAATCACCATGTTTTTCATCACCTGGGTCGGTGAATAAACAACTTCCATTGAAGTAGTGAATTCGTTACTGAATTTTAATCGAGAAAGTGGCATGTGCTTCCCGCCAATGACACGCCCATGTTAAATTCATCAAAGGAATAAGCTGAAAAGTGGCAGGTACAGCTTCCATTCCTCAAGGAAAAAGCAGGTTTTTCTTCAATGAATTTTTTAATTTTTCCCGGGGTCAAAAAATTAAAATTAATGCTGAGGTAAATATATTTTTTTTAAGTGTTGTAACGAAGTCACATATTTTATACTCCTAATCACCCGCAACACACAACAGCGAAAGCAAAACACATTGATTCCATTACATCAATTAACCAGCTGAAGCAATAAACTAGTATTGCATACGAATGAGACCCCCATACAAAGTACAACAGAGGATACAACCTGCCGCTTGCTACGCGACGTCAGCAACTACCTAATTGCCGCCAAGCAATTCATACCCTAAAGCGCCCATGCGATTTTCAATGGAGGTAATCTGATGGCAGTTGGTTACGTCAACAAACGAAGCTCATTTATCAGCTTACAGTCCACAGTTGGTTATGTCAGCAAAGTTGACTAGCAAGGGTGGAAAATGCACTAGAATTCAGATTCTTCTTGCCGTAGAAAGATCTCGCTTTTATTAGTAACACTAATAAAGAGGTACGCTGCTGGCTACTTGTGTGTACCAGTTAGAAGCTTCAAAACTTTTTGGCTTACGCCGTGAAATATATAAAATATATTGGAGTTCCAAATCTTACTCAAACTTACGCCGCCGTATCCGTTTTTCTCCGAAAAGTCCTTTGGAAAGATTTATCCGTGACCAGACACCGATTCACCGTGACCCTTCGAGAAAGTTCCACCAATCCGTAAACCGATCCGCTGCCGATCCGTTTCAACATGTTCGCATCCGAGTCCGACGATTCACCAATGGAAGACATCAACCCGTATAAGAACCTTGGGTTCATATATTTCTTAGAGAAATCCGAAATTATCCACTTGTTAAAAGACCTACAGTTAGACACTAGTGGTACCATAGCGAAATTGCGTAGAAGGTTGAGCCAACACTTTAAAAAGTTCCGTACAGATGATTCCACACAAAACCTGTGTGAAGAATGGGAAAGATTCGTTGAGAAAAGAAACAACGCCGATACATCTGACGACACTCCGCCCACCAACACGCAGCCGTTCATAAGCCAAATTGACATTCCCGCCCCGCTAGCCCCGCTTAAAGCATCATCGTTCTTAGCGCGTGCCAGAACCGAGGAAATGTGTCATGCACACTCCGATATATCAACCAGCTTACAACCCGACCTATCAAATGACTTCCGCTTACCGACGTCATACTTCTACAGGCACTTCACTCCCCGAATCTACACTGCCGCCGCAGCCGCCGCTGCCGTCGAGATTAGACCCAAGTCCAACATCCAGCCGATTCACGTTGAGCTACGAAGCTGAGAGAATGAACACAGTCCGAAAATGGGGACTGAGATTCGATTCCTCTGGAAACCCGTTGGAATTTTTCGAGAGGCTGACACGATGTTACAACATCCCGCCCAACGATATGTTACGGACACTTCCTGAGTTTTTCCACGGAAGCGCTTTACAGTGGCTCCGAGTAAAAAGTGACAGTTTTGTTACCTGGGAAGATTTCCAGCAAGCGTTCATAAGACATTTCCTGCCTGCTAGGTTCTTACACAAGCTAGAGGAGGAAATATTGCGCAAACGTCAAGGACCCCGTGAAAAAGCGAAAGATTATATTTTGTCCACACAGTATCTAATAAGACAGCACCCCCGAGTTTCCGTGGCCGATAATATCGATCGAATTTTTGACAATATGCGACCTGAGTATCGATTGTATATCCGCCGTCAGGACTTTAAAACCCTGGACGAACTTGCGTACCTTGCTGAAGAATTCGAGTCGATTAAGAATGATGAACGAAATTTTCGACTCCCGTCAGCCCCCACACCGTTTTCGACAACAACAAGAAATCCCGTTGCCGTTATTACTATGCCACCGCAGATGCATCCGTAGATACCACCGCAGACACCGCTGCAGACTCCGCAGATGCCACCGACACCACTTCGAGCGGTACTTGTTAAACCCCGAAAAGACGAGGCGCAGCCACCACCACAGATTCCACCGCAGATGACACCTCCGCAGATGTCACCGCCGAAAGCACAGAATCCACCCCAGGGAGATGAAGAAATATTTCATACCTGCTCGGTGATTTCTAACCTCCCGATCAAACAGCAAAATAGTTTTCCCGAAAACTATCAGCCATCTTCAAAATCCGACGCCGCCGAACTTAATCACATTGTTGAAGAGGAGCAGACCGCAGCTTTCGTCATTCAAAGCCCGACCATCGATCCAGACAGTCAACTAGAGTAGTCTTCTCTGAATCCATCGTTTGAGCTTTGTCGAAATTTTGCCGTCACGGAATGTGGACCTCCACTATCACGTAGTCCAACACCGAACTCCAAACGAAGTAGCCACCCATCTCCGAGAATAGAAAAACAAAAATATGCGAAGAAAATATATTGAGAAAAAAAAAGAACAGAAAAAAAAATATATTTATATAAACAAAAATTTTACATAATTATCTTATATTTGAATACGATTACTAAAAGCTTTTCATTCCAGATGGAATTCACGACGAGAGGTCTCGTCTGCCGAAGAAAGGGGGGAATGTAACGAAGTCACATATTTTATACTCCTAATCACCCGCACCACACAACAGGGAAAGCAAAACACATGGATTTCATTAAATCAATTAACCAGCTGAAGCAATAAACTAGTATTGCATACGAATGAGACCCCCATACAAAGTACAACAGAGGATACAACCTGCCGCTTGCTACGCGACGTCAGCAACTACCTAATTGCCGCCAAGCAATTCATACCCTAAAGCGCCCATGCGATTTTCAATGGAGGTAATCTGATGGCAGTTGGTTACGTCAACAAACGAAGTTCATTTATCAGCTTACAGTCCACAGTTGGTTATGTCAGCAAAGTTGACTAGTAAGGGTGGAAAATGCACTAGAATTCAGATTCTTCTTGCCATAGAAAGATTTCGCTTTTATTAGTAACACTAATAAAGAGGTACGCTGCTGGCTACTTGTGTGTACCAGTTAGAAGCTTCAAAACGTTTTGGCTTACGCCGTGAAATATCCCCCCCCCCCATCCGCCTCCTTATAAATTTTGTTCTGCCGTTTGCTTCAAGTGCTAGGGAGTACGTCCCAATCTACGCTGCCTTGAGCTTTGGTTAGACTAGCGAACCCGTTCCCTCGCCGCTCCGCCGATTATAATTTCGTTCTGCCGTGTACTTCAAGTGCTAGGGAGTACGTCCCAATCTACGCTGCCTTGAGCTTCAGACAGACAAGGGAACCATTCCCACCTTGTTTATACGAAGCTTTTAGCATATTAATATGTTATTTTATTTTAAGAAAATTACCAATTGTCAAGTATATGAAATACCATGTTAGCATAAGTAATAATATTTTGTAAAGTAAGAAAATATAAAAATCATAAGAATACCGTGTTAAGAATAACAAAAGAAAAATAAAAATATATTGGAGTTCCAAATCTTACTCAAACCTAGTTTTCCTTGCTTTCTACGGTTAAACCCTGGACCCCGCTGTGTAAGCCGCCCATAAAAAATAAAATGCACGACTGGGTCGCACGTACTTGCTCTTATGCTCAAGACACTGCGGTTTTAAGAAAATTGTATATAAAAACTTGGAAATTATAAGAGAAAAATGTAAAGAAGCGTGAAATACGACATTTTAATTGGCCAAAATAACTCTTTTGAGTTTGAGGTGAAAAAAGAATGCCATCTTAATTCTTGATTAAATTGTATGGGAAAAAATTTAAAATCGTTGGAGCGGATTTTTAATAAATTAATTTTTTATATATAAATTTCTTAAAACAACGTGTTTTTTTGAAAAATTTGATACGCAATATTATTAAATCTTATCTGAAATTTGCATATAAAAAAGTTAATCGAAATCCATTTAGTCGATAACGAGAAAATTCAAAATAAAAAAATACGTTCTATGACAGGTACTATTAATAGTTGCTTAGTGTAAAATTTTATATTTCTTTGGTAGTAGATCGTACTAAATTTAGTATATGAAAAAAGTTTAATCAAAATCGTAGAAGTCATTTTTATGAAAAAAAATATTTTCCTTTGCGGTTTTCAACTTTTGTATGGAAGGTACCGTTATTTTTTCATAAATGTAAAATTGTTTCTTAAAATATTTTAGAGATTACTATCCAAATCCAAAAAATTTGGTACACAAAACTATTTATATCTTTTGGAAGCTTCTGTATAAAAAAATAATTGAAATTGGTTGTACCGTTTTGAAGAAAATCAAAAATTAAAAAATGGCTCCTTGGGAGGTACCATTAATAACCATTTTTGAAAAATGGTTTTCCACCCAAAGGAAGCCTTTAAAAGCCTTAAAAAAATAATTGAAATCGGTTGTACCGTTTTGAAGAAAATCAAAAATTAAAGAAATGGCTCCTTGGGAGGTACCATTAATAAACATTTTTGAAAAATGGTTTTCCACCCAAAGGTAGCCTTTACTAAAATCAATTTACTAAATTTTTTTAAAGAAAAGTTGTCGAGGAGTTTTTGAGAAAAATACGATTAAGTTTAATTGCTAAAAAAATTGTATGACAGGTACCGTTATTTTTGGTTCTAAAAAAAATGAAAAAAAAACTTGTCAGCATAATATCCAAAAACCACTATGTATCAAGTTTGAATAAAATCGATCGAGCCGTTTAGGCTGTAGACGAACAGACAGACGGACAGACAGAATTGTGCCACCCACTTTTTTGGTGTTCTCTATCATCGTAATATCACGTTTGATTGTTATCTCAAATAATTTTTTTTGAACGAATCCAAAACTTGCCTTATAGTACCTATATCGCAAGTAAAAATAATATGTCTGTTCGTATACTTTCGAAAACTACGAATTTCTACGAATTTTATTTTTTTATATGAGCTTTGACAGAACTTTGGGCTTAATTCGTAGAAATTCGTAGTTTTGGGAGGTACGCGAACAGACATAATGAATTCTCCGGCACTATATGCCCCTTTCACACGAGGAAACTGAGTTTCTAGCAACTTTCAGTTCTAGGGTGAGAAGCAGAGAATATCAAATAGGTAAAGAAGCCAATCCTTCGTACGTTTCACCCTCCAAAACCCATTTGTGTTTATTGTTGTTGTAATTTCATTTCGTGTCGAAGAATAGATGTGAATTGCAACAACAGCCGTTTTCCCTTGGAGGTGGCAAAGTACTTGTCAGTAGATGAAATATAGGTTAGTTTGATTTGTAAAACTATTTGTCCTAGGAAGATTTAATAAGATTAATTTCTAATCTTCAAAATTTAAGACATTAATCATGAACCCCGATAAAAAAATTAAAGTAGGTATTTGTTAAAATTCAAAGTAAAAAATGCAAATCGCGCGGTAATGCCACGGGGGGGGGGGGGGCAAATCATGAACTCAGTAAAGAAGCTTTAATATCCAAACATATCGAAACTAAGAATTTCAGATACATTTGGCATGATACCAGGGCCGGCCCAAGCCAAATTAGCACCCTGCGCAAGCTTCATCACTAGCGCCCCGCAATTGCGGTTATGGGTGGAAGAAGTAGTTGTCTTCTTACCAAAGGGGTACACTTTGCAATGCTTTTTTTTTAACGAGGTATCCCCAAGAGGCGAACGTAGCCGAGGCATCGCCAAGAGGCGAACAAAAACGTGCACTTTGCAAAGATTTTGTGATGTAGTTTTTTACTTTGGATGTGAATAGTGAAGGTAGGCATCGACTTATTTATCTGTGGTGCTTGATAGAAATATGATAACTCCATTTTATAATCTGCGTCTTTACGTCCACCTTACATCGAGCTAGAGCCAATTTTCTCCAAATTGAGAATATCTTTATTCCTTAAAAAGTTGTGTTTAAAATTTGAAGAAAACTGGTTCAGCCGTTTAGGCTTTAGCTCGATGGAGTTATCATGTTTCTACCAAACATCACATATGCATAGTGTCTGTCTTTAAATTCAGAATAAGCTGGCAGTTATATAATGGTGTTGATCTTTTAAAAGAAATGAAAATTAAAAAAGTGGTTAGGTATCTAGTGGTTACGAGGTAGTGGCTTTTTAAATGCTTCCTCAAGGCGCCCATTGGGTTCAGCGCCCTGCGCATTTGCACCGCTTGCACGTATCGCTTATCCGGCCCTGCATGATACAGAGCCAGGGTGGCAAATCATGAACCCTGACAAAAAAGACTAGTAGGTAGTTGTTAAAATTTATAGTTCAAAAATGCATGCAAAAATGTGGTAATGCCAGGGGGGGGGCAAACCATGAACTTAATAAGGAAGCTGTAAAGAAATATCCATATTTTCCAACAATATCGAAACTAAGGATATTTTCAGGTACATTTGGTATGATCCAGAGCCAGGAGGGGGCAAATCATGGAGAGAAGGCAAAGTATTTGTTAACATTCAAAGAAAAAATGAAAAATTTCTTAGTTGTGAGGTTTTGTCCAGGGGCAGTTGCCCCCCCCCCCCCCCTTCCCACCCCTTGTCCCCCCCCCCTCCGGGCGCCTATGAGTGCCTATCAATTTTGCTTCCATCAAATTTGTTTTGTGTTCATTTGTGCAAAAGGAATATTTTTACATCGATATTCAAGCATTAATATTGTAATATTTTCTCAGGTTCGTTAATAAAACTTATTTACTTTATTCAAAACGTCCACTTACTTACGTCACCACTGAATTAATTCACAAACTTTACTTTTCACTTTTATTACAACCAACTTTATTCATTCACGATTAAAAACAAACTGTGTCGCTGCCGTTCAAACATGTGCATTTTATACTTGTTTCCAAACTCTCGAAATAAGGAGAACGTTCTGGTCTCTGCTTCCAGAGCTTTCCGTAGGGGAAATTTCCCAATAATTTCCCTTCCAATAGCTTTTATTTGACAGCTGGTAAATCTGCTATAATCCAGCAGATGGCGCTTCCTTCGTTTGAGAGTTGCTATAATTATAGCTAATAAGGGTATGTTTGCACTGCGACCGTAAGCTTTATTGTGTCCGTTTGTTTGCATTTCGGAGTCGTTTTAGTTGAAATATGGAAAGTTATTACAATATAATCGATGCTCAGCAAGACACCTTTCAAACCATACAAGTTTTTGTACACACCTTTGTAACAGTTACACATAAATTCCTTGAAATATTACTGCAAAATACATATTTAATATCGATTTATTGAATTTAAATTATCGATGATCAGAAACACGCAGCTTACACCATGCAAGTTTTTTTGCGCACACCTTCCTGTGAAACAAGATTTTGGGTTCGTTAAGCGCTGGTCAAAAGAATTTGCAGACCCCTACGTCACTAAATCTCTTTACCTCACATTTGTGAGACCACTTCTTGAATATGCCAGCCAGGTATGGTCACCCTTTTATGTTACTCACTCTCTCCGTATCGAAGCTGTTCAACGAAGATTCCTTCGTTTCGCACTTCGTGGGCTACCCTGGCTTGATACGCTCCATCTCCCACCCTACGAATGTCGCCTTCAGCTTATTAATTTGCAACCCCTTTATAATCGTCGCAAAGTAGCCGACATTGTATTTATCCATCAGCTCTTAGCTGGTAATATTGACTGCCCTGCGCTTCTCCAAAAAATTGCATTGCACACTAACCCTAGAAGTCTTAGATTAGTGTCACTCTTTGATGTCAACTTTCATCGTACTAATTATGGTAGTAACGAACCAATGACCCGCATGCTACGTACTTCTAACATTATGCAAAATTCTTTCGACTTCCACTCCTCCAAACACTCTCTCAAAATCTCTCTCTATACCAACCTCAACCACACCAATAACCAATAACTCAAAGCCCCAAATCCAATGCCCCACGTTGTCTTTTTATTTTATTTATTAATCTTTAAGTTTTTGTATGTAAAAACTGGTGGGTGGGCCCATTTCAATAATAAAATAAATAAAAAAAGAAAAAAAACAAGCAAAAAAAAAACAATGAAAAACCCACCATAGAATTAAGTTTAAATTTAAGCTTAGATCTAAGTTTAGATTTAAGGCACGCTTGTATTAAGCTACATAAATAAATTGAAATATTGGATTTCAAAAAGGGCACACATAACTGCTTAAGACATGAATTCTTGCAATGCAATATTGATTTTGTTTGCGGGCACCAGAAATTTTGATAGCATAGCATGACGCTTGCTCTGGTCAAACAAAAAACTTAAAGAAAAATAACTAAAAAAACATCGATGCTAAGTAGCTTTGATGTTTTCGCTTCGATATTTATTGACATCGATGTTTGATCTTCGATGTTGACATCGATGTTGTTTCAATATTGCTCATCCCTATCTGGAAAATACTTTTTTTTTGTAGTTCAGACGTCAAATTATGAAGCCGACCACCTAATTGTCATCTTCAAATGGAAGCAAAGAAACTGTTATACATTATAAGGAATACATTAGCCAGTGTATTATAGAGATCAGTGATATGTATATACGTAAAATCTGCAAAAGCATTATAGGGTATTGTAGGAGGCATTAAGAATTTTAAACATATAGAAAACAAACTATTTCAACAATGACAATTAGGTGGTCGGCTTCATAATTTGACGTCTGAATTACACAAAAAAAAAGTATTTTCCATTCCAGATGTCAACCTGAAGAAAGGGAAACAGACAGAAATAAAAACTATTGTGGCTTTGATCATTTATTTTTCATCTTTAAGCTATTCACTGTGTGAATTTGTTTTTTTTTTAGTAAAATTTCCTAGTGGAATGAGATAAATCATTGCAGTCTGCAAACAAGTTGAGCAAAACAGCTGATGAATAATTATGATGAGGTGGATGCGATTTCATAGTCTGTGTTTTTGATGTGTAAACATCGCTCGGTATGGGTAAAAGAGAAAATCGGCTGCAACGGATATGGGCTCACGGTTCCGTTTCGAACCATTTTGTTTGTTGTAGGTAAGTAGAACTCTGTAAACTCGAATAAGTAAGGTAGTTTTCGTTCGATACCTAATGGTTTTGGTATTTGCTAAGTGGAGTGAATTCCTTACACCCCGACTCCACAGTAGATAGTTTCTTTCAGAATGCTCGTCTTGACATTAAATATCTAATGGAGTCGCTCCGTTTCATATCTTGATTGGATATGTCAAGATGCAATCATATCTTGACAGAGATATTTGACATACATTTTGCCAGGTGAAGATTTTGTTGCTTTTTTTCTAGAAATTTAATTTTTTATTTCATTATTTTGTATCCATATGCTGCTTTTGATGTTAATCTCTGCAGTCGGCGGTGGCAAATTTGGTTTGTGATATTAAGTGTTATTTGCATTTTCTTGATCTGAACTGTCATAACATGATTTGCTAAGTGGTGCATTCTTTTATGTTTCTCTAGTTGGCTGTGGTTAATGTGTCAAAAAGAAGTGTTGTAATGTCATCTTTAAAAAAGTTACTTTTAGTTAAGTTTCATTTAGGAACGACAAAAGGTAAAAATATGGCTGATCTGTCAAACAAATTGGGTGAAGAAAAGTCGAAATAGATTTGGAATTATTAAAAATCAAGAAAAAATTGTGATTTCATTAGAACTTTTATCAGCACTTCGAAAATGCATACATTTTTCAAATTAAATTTTATTTAACCTAATTCTAGCACAAAATTGAATATTAAAGCAAAAATATTTCCAATATTTTTATCATTCATTACTAGCACGAATTTCTTTACTACAAATCGATCTAATCAGATAAAAAAAAGTGTCGCAAAGCCTAGAAAAAGTTTACAAACTCACTATCGACGGTACAATCAATAAAAATAAAAATATATTAGCTTTATATTTTCCCCCAGATCTGATCTGGATTGCATATGCATACATGTATTACAAAAACAACACAAAATCCGACCTTGCTTTTGGAGATCGATTTACAAATTAATTCTGGCCATGCACCCTTTGTCCTTTTTTGCAAAAATGAGTTTTTTCTCTCACAGCTAGATGGCTTTTTGTGTTGACGATAGGGAGAAAATAGAGAATAGGTTAGGTTGAAGTGGCTGTCAGTCATGAAAACTGACACACTTAGACCATAAGTTGGCCCATTGTGATACCACAAGAATCTGGGAAGCCTTTTTCCCTACTCGATGAACCATTTGGAGCTTCTTATGAATCGTAACAGACTACCTATGTCAACATTTACTAAATCACTAGGATCATTGAAGTAGAAATCTCTAAGATGGAGTCTTCGCCTATGAGATAGAGCAGGACAAGTGCATAGAAGATGAGGAATCGATTCTACCTCTTCCTCGTCCATACAGCTTCTGCAAAAATCGTTAGAGAATACGCCAAGACGCGTTGCGTGCTTGCCTATAAGACAGTGTCCGGTTATGACACCTATCATGGAGCTAATGTGCAATCTGCTTAGAGATATCAAACATTTAGACCGCTTAAAAAATAGAGAATAGATAAGAGAGAAAATACAGAAACAAAGTGATAAACGGGGATCGGATAGGTATATAGAACTCTTGTCGCACTGAGATCCTGTTTGTTTTATTATGATAATCTAGTCCGAATCAGATCTGGGGGATAGTAAAATTAAGCTATTACATATTACAAAAATTAGATCAACTCCAAACCGAACGATCGAGAAGCAAACAAAAGATAACTCAAAATGAAAAGATCGTGATTTCAGGTGCTTTTGACGGATTAACCATTTCAACATTGTATATAAATTCTATAGTATTCTCATGAAGAAAAAAAGCTCGTGGCCATCTATGCGTCCAAATGTAATACTAATTTTTGTTAAGGGATCTCCGTAAGGCGATCACAGCGAACCTATCGACCAAATGTCAACCTACAAAATCGTGTTTCATGAGAATACTATAAAGTGGATATACAATGATTTCAACTCGGTATCAAAGAGATGAGTTGGAAAAATGTACCAAAGTTACTTTTAGACACTTTAACTTTGAATCCAGGAAAAACTTTGTGACGTCATAAAGTTAATTGAAGTAGCTTAATTTGTGATGGTTTATTTGCAGAGGAGTTTTTTCGGAAGGAGTTTTTTAATGGGTAAATTCATGATAATTTGTGTCGTGCAACCATTTTGTTTTAGCGGCTGTATTACAGATTCCTAACTTTTGCCATACGTGGTAATGATTAGAGCTTCAAACAGTATCCGAATCTTGAAACTATCCGGATATCCGGATGCATATGAATGAGACAATTGGGATCCGACACTATCCGGATAGTTTCGGATATTGTCGCATTTTCGGATATCCGGGCAAATACATGAGACTATTGAGATCCGGATAGTGTCGGATCCATATTCAGATCGGAATCCAGTTCGATTAACTTTCACGTGTATATAGTTATAGCAAGGTAATAACAGAGGATATACATAATTAAAAATAAACCTTACTTTCATGAAACTTAGCAAAATAAAGTTTCAAAGAGAACCCTTCAAATATCTAGGTTGGAAGGGAATTATTTTGTGGGGCTGGATGCGGGGAATTGTATGATTATAAAAATGAAAATTAATTTTGGTACAATGTAGACATATGATACATGATTTGAAGGTAATTTTTTAATGCTGAATCCCATGAATAATCATTCTAGAAAAAGTTATACTGCATTTTTGATAGGAATATCTCTGTGTTTTCCATAGAACATTTCTTATCACATAAAAATAATTAAAATAATTTTTTGAATTATAAAATACTAGCTGGCCCGCCCGCCTTCGCACGGGTAGACAGAATTTTGTTGCTAACAAAATTAACAAAAGAAAATATCACTAAATATTATTGTAGGTAGAACCTGTTTTAGGGACTTATTGCGAGAATATATATTCAGAATAGAATTATTAAGTCACAATGGTTAGAAAATACACTTTTCAGATTGCGTTCTTCGCTAAGTGTATCTATGATATAAGCAACTTCTATAAATGTGGTATCAAATGAAAGCTAATTTTTGTGCATTTTTTATAAGATATGCATGGTGAAGTGGTGCCAATCGAATTACAAACTGACTTTTCAACGTCTGGTGGCCAAATTCAAGTCGATTGGTTCAGAAAACAATCAAACGATACCCGTATGTCAATGAAACACAGAATCAGCCGAGAACAACGTATCGGCCGTAATGCTATGTTTCCACCTAAGGTTTTCTCAGTTTAGATTAAATAAATTTTTTTGGTGTTTCAACCGCACAAAAAGATTTAAAAAAGATTAAATCTGACAACACTTTCAAAAATGCAAATGGCACTTCAATTTTTCTTATGAAGTGCGAAAGAGACAGAATGTTTTATTCGTGTCAAACAATGAAGAACTGAATCGAGTCTCGAATGAATCGTTCAGCACCATGTTAAAATAGGTTAGTTCGATTTGTAAAACTATTTGTCTAGGAAGATTTAGTAAGATTAATTTCTAACCTCCAAGATTAACGAAATATATTTGAATGGTAAATCTTCAAGATTTAAGAAGATTTGAGGTACATAAATCTTATTAAATCTCAGATTAGAGTCAGGTGGAAATGTAGCATAAGAGTGTGCAGGAGAACCCTAAGTTATCAATTCCGTCAACTCATTTAACAGAGACTTCCAACGAACGAAGAAAAACTATTTCTTTGGCCCTAATTAACCGATGAGTATATGCACAGCACTATGGATCATACAGCTTATAGCTGGTGGCATAAAGGACATTCTGATTCAAGGATTGTAGGGTAGAGTTATAGGCTACTTTTCCACCAAACACGAAACTGAGAATTAATGAGATCTACCTCAAATCTTCTTTATATCTCGAAGATTTACCATACAAACTTATTTCGTAAATCTAGAAGAGAAATAGTTTTACAAAACGAACCTATTCTTATATGGGGCTGAGGAGTTCATTGAAGGTTGAATATAGTTCGTTATTGTTTGATAAAAATGAAACATTCTATCTCACTTCCACTTCATAAAAAAAAAAACACCATTTGCATTTTGAAAGGTGCTGACAAAATAAATCTTCTTCAAATCTTTCTGTACCATGAAAGCCCCAAACAGTTTTATTTAATCTGAACTGAGATGAGCCTTTAGTGAAATTCATTACCATTCGCGTAGGTGAAGTGAATTGGCCGCCAAGGTCGTGCGATTTGAAATGTGTGCATGGGCCTTTCAAATAAAAAAGAGTTTCGTTCATACTTCAAAGCTTGTTTTATTCCATTTTAATTTTGACCGGTCCTTATGGAAAACACTTTCATTTGTACTTACCCTTGCATATATTAATTGCGTCAAAAATTGTTTCTGAAGGCCAAACGATCATTTCCGATAGTAGGTAAATGAGTTTTTTTCGAAGATTTCATTTGCACAGAATCTTGCAATTTTGCAGTTTGGAAGCCATTCTTACATACGTTATACATTATAAACGTACATACATACATAGATTACATACTACTGTTCAGTGCACTTCACTTTCATTATTTAATAATATTGAAATCTTTTTTATTCATTTCTTCTTTCGACCTCAGATAATGTGAGATTTGTTTGAATCTTGACAATCACGATTTGTGAATGTATATTTATTGAAATAAAAAACAGAGCTTGTTTTTGAAATATGCTTTATTTTTTCACATAAAAACATCAATTTTTCTTTTTTATGATAAAAGTGCAGCGCCACTTATTGAAAATTTCTCAAATAACTTTTTAAACCTTGCCAGTCATTTTTTGAGTATAACCCAAAAGTTTGAGCTCAATCTGACGTGAAGTTCTTGAGTCTATAGGTCATACACAGACAAACATTCATTTTATATATATAGATAGATAGATAGATAGATTATTATTATTATTATAGTTTAAGCTTAAGATTGGAAACAGCGCTGCAGAAACAGGCACTTAAGTGCCATACATGGCACTTTCAAGTCAGTTTGGCATGATGAGTCCCCAAGAGGTAATCTTTTTATGGAAAATCCTTCTGCAGCTTCGGTTGCAGTTGTAACAAAACCGAGGTGTTATCGGCTGGATTCCCAAATTGGAGGCTAGGGCTAACCATTCGAAGAGGTACAGAAAAACAACCCGGCCGCCCGGCCCTAGTCTTATTTGAGAATCCGACCTCTCCACCCTATACCACCGTTACAACCCCATGCCTACAGGAGCATGAGGCTGATCCGGGCAGCAAGAAGGAGAGGGCGTCCAGGCTACGGCAGCGAGGCATGCTTGCATTAGCACGACCTAGCTCGTCGGAGGGGGGATTCTTGCTACCGCAGCACTGGACCGTCGTTACGACTTCATGCCGGAGAAAAAATACAAAAAAAAAAATGTTGGTTCATTATAATAAGAAAAAAAAATGAGACCCAAATTCGTTCACGTTGGAGGGGTGTGATTCCTATAGGGGGGGAGGGTCCCTGGTGTTGTTGGTCCTCCGGAGGATTTAACCCACCCAATGTATCATAAGGATACCACCATGGCTACTGCCTCCTCCTATGTTGTGCAGACCGGATATTCCACCAGCTTACCACTTCATCCCAGCTTCAACGACACTTACTTTGGTTGTGTATCACCTCCACCTCAGGCCTTTGGTTTAAGAATCCATTCTACTCAAAATAACCAGTTAAGCGCAATGTAAACCAAACCATTAAGAAACAACTTCCCATCTAAATTAAATTCGTCAATCATTCATAACACCCATTAAGAACCGAATCCATATCAAAGAATGGGGCGTACACCGTATTTAATTCGAATATATTGCAAAGATGTTTTATTGGTTGGCCAAGAATTGTGCTTAAACAAAAATATTTATATAAAATCTAACGTTAAAATTTATAATAAAAATCAAAACAAAAAAAAAAGCAATAATGCAAATCAATTAAAAGAAATTTAAGAAGAATAATTTTTGATAGGGGTGGCAACCCTAATTGATATTAAAACTTACTATTTAACTTTATTTGCTCAATTAAAATATCAGATTATTATATATTTTTTTTCTCTCACACAATTATTATAAAACAAAAAAAAATAAATCCTAAGTTTGTGTTGTTGTGGAAATTATTTTGGTTTTCCTGTACTATATGCTACCATTGAATAACTACAAATAGAAGGGACACCGGGCAAAACGTCCACTAGGTGGCCTGGTTTGGCAGGCTGTCGCTGCAACCGCTCTATCAAATACAACACCCCTTTAATAAATTTGTTCCTTAAAAGTTTGTTCCTTTTGGGAAATTTCCTTAATTGCCGAAGAAGAAAGGGAAGAAATGTTTTTTTTTTTTCACAGAGCATGAAAATGAACAACAACAACGAATTGAACAGCCGTTTTAGTTTTGCTTTTGAGGTATTTTTTTCAATGCCATTCGAGGACTCAAGGTTAATGAAAATATGGGGTAGAGATAAAAATTATATTTTCTTTTCTGGGTTCTGTGTGTTTTGTCCAGTAAATGAAATTTGTTGTTAGTGTTTTGTTGCAATTTGGGATGTTAACGATGATGGCTTTGTTTTGTTTTTTATATCTTGAGATCCATAGGCAAGGAATAATAATTTTTTTTTTTTATTTGAAAACATAAGTCTCAAGTGGTACATACACACAACACAAGTGTGCACTCTTTGATTTTTGGTGTGGTCGGTCGATCGGTGGTATATGTGTGGCGGAGTGTGTGCACACTTATGTGCTGTGAATGGGTCGTTTTATAGGTATATGCAGGAACCTGTTCCATCTTCTTTTAAATTTTTCGTCGATTTTTACGGATCCTTATCAATTAATATAGATTATCAAGTAGGTACTCAATTTTCAATTCGTACCTATTTATTACATAGGTACCTGCCATCTGTCACATAAAAATAATTAAATAATGGTTTATAATTTGTTCTCATTTATTGTTTTTTCAACGGTTTTGGTATAAATGTAGGTACATACATACATTGTTATTTTTAAGATTAGAAAAATAAAAATTATAAGTATTATTATGTACTTAATAAATCAAAAAAGAAACTAAAGCAACCAGTGATAGTAAAGATGTAGTTTTTTTTAATTAAAGTTCTGTTTTTACTGTACCCAAATGAAAAATGTTTGAAATTTAAAACTAAAACCGTGAAACAGGGTGTAGAACACATTTGAAGGTATGTAGGTATGTAACTCCCTTTTTTTAGTAACTAAGCGATAAAAATCTTATGTTTTTCTTTTAAATAGAAGGATACACTTTAAGTGGACTTTTGAGAGGTAGATATTCTGATTTGAATTTGGCCATAATTTAATTTAAATTAAAAAATCGCATGTATGTACACTAGTTAAGAAAAATTCTAGGAACAAGATTTTGAATTTTTTTGTCAGTGGTTTTTGTGTATGTGTGAGATGAGACAGAAAGCTTTTTTTTAATTTTTAAAGGTTGTAATTTTCTTTTGAACTTTTATAATAGTCTAGTCAAATGGTGTTCAAAAGGGACCTGAAGTGGAAAGTTCTGGTGTAATTATTTTAAGTGGCTCCCTTTATGTTTTTTGGGGTCGCTGAACACGAATCTGAAGTTGTCCAACAAAATTTTGCACGGCAAATATGAGAATTCGTCAAAAAACGTCAAAAATTTCGACATTTTTTGTCTTTTTTCCTTATTTCTTAAAAATTATTTTTCTTTTGCAAAAAGCGCTTATGCAAAAATAAAGACAATGAGATTACCTACAATCTATGCTTATATAATTTTTTTGTTAGACTTATGGTTTTCTGCGGAAACAGTCATTGAAAACAGCCAAAAATCCGTCATTTTAAAAAATTGCATAAACGATTTTTTTTGTATTATTTTCTTCATTACATGAAAAGTAGGCCATGAGTTATTATGTTATTCACATTTTCTAATTGTAGTTGTCTAAAAGTATTATATTGCAGTGGTTAAGTGTCTAAGTTTCAGTATTCCAAACAGTCAAAATGTCAATTCAAAAGTGTTTTATTTGTGACAAAGATATGGAGTATGGTGCAGTGAAGATGATCTTATGGACGTATACTGCAGTGGTACGGCCGATTCAAACATATTGTTCGATTGTCTGGTGGCCCGCATTTGAAAAGGCATATAATATCGAAAAATTCAAAAAGGTTCAAAAACCTCAGTAAAGATTTTAAAGCCTTATTCCCATCCAGAGGGACGGGGATGATGACGCCGTGACGAGAGACTTCGACACAACTATCTATACTGATTGCTCAAAGATGGAGTGCGGTGTTGGCTCAGGAGTCTTCTCTGAGTCTCTCAACATCTCTATGTCATTCGGCTACCGAATTTTGCAAGTGTTTCTATTTCAAGCTGAAATACTGAAAACTAGGGAGGCATGCAAGATACTTAAAGCAGATCCAACCAAAATCGTAATACAGCCATTCTTACAGACAGTCAGGCGGCTGTGAAAGCCATTGATTCGGCTATATCATCCTCTAAATTTGTCCAACAATGCCGAGATGAGCTCGCAAGTCTAAATATTAACCTCAATGTCACTCTTATCGGGGCTCCTGGTCACAGTGGCATTGAGGGATATGAACGGGCAGATGAACTAGCCAGGCAAGGATCAGCCCTTCATATCTCACTTGCCATTGATTCGGCTACATCATCCTCTAAATTGGTCCAACAATGCCGAGATGAGCTCGCAAGTCTATAAATATTAACCTCAAGATCACTCTTATCAGGGCTCCTGGGCACAGTGGCATTGAGGGATATGAACGGGCAGATGAACTAGCCAGGCAAGGATCAGCCCTTCATATCTCACTTGCGGAAAGAGTCAATATTCCCCTTGGAGTTGTGAAGGGCAATATATAATATTTAATATTATGGAGTTGAGCTCACTTGAACTTTTAACTTTGAATAATATATAATATATCCAATTGTAGGTGGAGCAGTTTAGCCAACTGCAAAATATCCAGAACGATCTGGCCGCCTTTAATAAATCCCGAAATTGATCTCATATGTAGACCCAAGCGGGACATAGCCAGGGTCGTAGCAACCTGCACTGGACACTGGTCAATTGGAGAACATGCGGCGAGGCTGGGTATTCCTTACAATACTCACTGTCGCAGCTGTGGAGACCAGCAAGAAAAGGAAACAGTCCTTCATTTTCTCTGTAAATGTCCAGCTCTAGCCAGAATGAGAGCACAATCGTTTGGAATGGCTTTTTTTTGACGACCTAAAGGCACTTTCCGAAATGAAGATCAAAGACTTGATCTCTTTCCAAAACGCCACGAAATGGATCTGAGACGAAAATCAGTTGCGTGTTCTATTGTCTTTTGTAATGACTCACAAGGTACCTCAACCATACTTCACAGCCATCCTATTCAAAGCGAGGAGCGCTTTTCTGGTTTCTTGGGGAAGATGATCTCCGCTCAGAGAATAAACCCGCAAATCCTCACTTTAATCTGTTTTCATACGCAGGTCAAACGAGTTATGGTATCAAAACGGTGCAATCTAGTGCTAATTGGGCAAAGAGCGCTTGTTACGCTCTTGCCACCATTTCTACCTACCTATGGTGCAGTGAAAGTGGTGAATGAAAAAGCAATTGAAATGCTCCTTCTAGCCAGTGTAAGAAGAGAAAAGACGGAAAGGGAACTTCGTTGGCAGGTAAGAAATCAGTGGAAGTGCATACTACCTACCAAAAAAGCTATATAAATGATAGAATGATATCTGCTCACCTGAAGAAAGCTGGTAAACCATCAAGCACTCCGCTAAAATTGAGATCATGTTCAAATTCATGCTCCACTGAAGAGTTTTCATTCAGAACACTTTGTTTTGTCAGTGGGTACGTATTCCTGATGATTACTCGAGGATCGAGGTCGCAACAATGTTTATCTCCAGGTGAACGTAATTTGGTACATCAGGTGACAAAAATTGAAATTAAAGATACAGTTTTGATTCAAAATAGCTTTTTATGGCCTTTAGTCCTACAAATTGACGTTTCGTCCGGCTTACTCACTTGGACTCAGCAAAGTGACTGTGAATGGACATTTTGACTGTTTGGAATACTGAAATTTAGAAGCTTAACCACTGCAATATAATACTTTTAGACAACTACAATTAGAAAATGTGAATAACATAATAACTCATGGCCTACTTTTCATGTTATGAATAAAATAATACAAACAAAATCGTTTATGCAATTTTTTTAAAATGACGGATTTTTGGCTGTTTTTCAATGACTGTTTCCGCAGAAACCATAAGTCTAACAAAAAAATGATATAAGCATAGATTGTAGGTAATCTCATTGTCTTTATTTTTGCATAAGCGCTTTTTGCAAGAGAAAAATAATTTTTGAGAAATAAGGAAAAAAGACAAAAAATGTCGAAATTTTTGACGTTTTTTGACGAATTCTCATATTTGCCGTGAAAAATTTTGTTGGACAACTTCAGATTCGTGTTCAGCGACCCCAAAACATAAAGGGAGCCACTTAAAATAATTACACCAGAACTTTCCACTCAAACTACCATTTGACCTGACTATAAGTCAATCAAATCTATCGGTTATGACTTTATTCAACTATAAGTTACTAACCTTTTTGTTGTTGCCGTTTTTGTAAAATTTTGTTCTGCCTGCGATATCTGAATTTTAATCGAAAAACTTTGTTTTGATCACCAAAATCACACCTAATAATAAAAAAAAAACGACTTTTTGTGATCCCTTCGTAGGTACATATATGTATATCTGTTGCTTCTTTGCCAATATTATTGCATGGTAAATATTAGTATGCAAATTTGTAGATTAACATATTCTTAACATTGCTGAACATTTTTATATTGAAAAAAATTAAAAAAAAACTTTAAGTCTTTTTTCTTGTCAAGTATGTAGTGCGTGACCATACAAAATTGTAAATAGTTGAAAAGAATTCGTTATTTTTGTTTTCATTTCGATGGTGATTACACAAATGTTAAAAACACAATTTGTTATTTTCAAAAATGTTAAGAATATGTTAGTCTTCAAATCTACATACTTATATTAACAATGCAATAAATATTTGGAAGGAAGCAAAAGATATACATACCTACGAAGAGATCACAAAAAGTCGTTTGAACTTTTTTCTAAAATAACGGTGAAAAGCCACAAAAACAAATAGTCTCAACAAAGTCTAAAATGATCATTATAAGTTGGGATATTGGTGATAAAAAAATATTAATCAATGAAGCTTGAAGATCACATATCTCAGGTAAAACTAAATATTACAACAAAAACAAGGTGACTTAAAGCTGAATACACAAGTCACCTAACTAAAGTTCCGAACAAAAAGTTCGGAGATTTTCTCACTTTGACAACCTTCAAAAATAAAAAAAATCGTGTTTCATCTTATACCACAACCTAGTACCATGAATACAAAACTAAAAACAAACATTTTGTTTTCCTTAAATTTGTTTGAATGGTTGAAGTTTGACGTCTGAGTCCGAACATTAGAATTGTATTTATTTAATTAATTAAAAACAAAAAGTAGTTTTTAAATTATTTTATATATTTAAAAGTTTAGTCTACACATAATAAAAAAAAATATAGAATACTTTTTGAAAGTGAGCGGTAGTTTGTTGTTAAGCTTAATTCAAACAACAAATACAAGAAATTAATTAAGTCTTAGTATAGATAATATACAGGGTGTCCCGGACCTGAGTGGAAGTATTTTAGGATGTGGTTTTTGGGGTTATTCTAAGAAAAAAAAATGTTTGGGGGGAAAGTTGTATCTCCCCTCCCTGAGGCAGGCAAAAAAAACATTAAAAGTCAACGAAAACACATCTAATAATGTGCTATAGTTTTTTTTTTTAAAGATAATACTCCATTCTTGCATTTGGATTTCAAATCAAGTTGTTTAAGCGAATAGGTTTCGAAAAATTAAATTTCAAAGTCAAAATTAAAAAAAAATGCCCTCATCATTTATTTAGTCCATTACCGAAAACCAAATGCAAAAATCTTTCTTAGTTTTTGAGAAATTAAGAATAAACAAAAGGTACTTTTACCAAAAAACCCCGAAAAAATGAATTCATTCATGAATTATCCATAATTTAACCCTTTTTCGGCCTTTTTTGGTAAAAATACCTTTTGTTTTTTCTTAATTTCTCATAAACTAAGAAAGATAATTACATTAAGTTTTCGGTAATGAACTAAAAAATAATGAGGACATTGAATATTGAACACAAACTTAAGTACGTAAAATTTTGAAAAATATCGAGTTAAGATCAAAAAATCCCTACCTCAGGGAGGAGAGATACAACTTGCCCCCCCCCCATACAATTTTTAGAATAACCCCAAGAACCACACCCTAAAATAAATCCACTCAGGTCCGGGACACCCTGTATATTACAGAAAAGAAGAGATCCACAAATTCGAATAGCTGTACTTCAAATATGTCTCAATATATCTAGTTTCTTTACACTTTAGCCTGGCATTTATAATTTAAATTTTAGCTCTTATTAATACCTTTAAAGTATGATTTAATAAAATTTGTTTATGATCAGTGGATGTACAGGGGTAATAAACTTGGGCATCGCATAGGTATATTTAAAAAAGATTGTAGAACAGTTTGTTGGAAACAAAGCTGATCAAAATTTTCTTTGAAACATTTTACAATAATATCTATGAGCTTGACAAATGATTTTGAAGGAATTATCAAGCCTCCATTTGTGGTCTTTTCATATTGTCGAGCTTTGACTATGTTGAATTTACATATTTCACAACCGGTTTTTTTGAAGACAGACTTTGCGATGTATCCAGCAAAATATGTTGTAGACATTTCTGAAATATTTGACGGTGTATTTTGTTCAACTTCATTGTCTAAAGATGCCTCGTCATCTGAATCGTCAAACTCACAAATATTGCTATCTTCACATTTCACATGTTAAGTTGCATTTATAATGAAAAATTTTGAAAAAAAAATCTTTAATGATATCTTTTAAATGATATTTATATGTGCCTGCATAATATGTAGATTTTTTCTTAAAAAATACTCACGTTTTCCTTTTTTTTTCATTTAAATGATTGATTTATAATATCGTTTTATTAAAAAAAACAGACCTTTTATTTGTAGGCAAAAATTTGCTTGGATGATTAGATCATCTATGTAGGAAAAAGTTTGGCTCTTTTAATTTTAATTGGATGTCAGGATAATAACTGTAAATAAGTTTAATTTTTAACACCACTGGGAGTGAGAAATTAAAACTCACCTGCTGATAATGGAATAAAATTAAAATTAAATAAAAGAGAAACCGTTTTGTATCTTTTTGTTGCTGTATGGCGGTGAGACGGACACCAAACACCAATATATTCAAAATGCACCTATGTGTACCTACATGTGCGTTCATTCACAAAAGAAAATCAAAGCACAAATTGAAGAAAAAAAATATGTATCCTTTCTTCGCTGTATCTACATATCTACTCGTATGTATCTATATCTCTAAGAAAAATACAAAAGGATTTATTTGAGACTCACTTAGCCGAGAAGAAAACCAATTATTGTGTAAAAAGGAAATTATAGCTTCATGAGCGGCCACTGGATTTGATTGGTGCGACTGTCGTTTGAGCAATGTCCGGTGTCCCCTTCTATTTGTAATTATTCAATGATGCTACTAATTTTATGTTCATACAAATCACTATCAATTTTGCATGTAAATTATCTTTTGGTTATTTTTTTTTTATTTACGTATTTTATTTATATCCGTATTTTTTTTTGTACTTTATTGTTGTTTTTCATTTTTCAGTATTCTGCAGGTAGGTATGTATGTAAAGGGGAAAAAAATAGGTATGTATATCAAAACAAATCAAGAAAATATGAAGAAAGGTAAGTGTATATGAAAAAAAAAGACTTACTCTGTCATCCGAATGTCGCAACTGCCAAGGAGGTGCACCGCATTGGAGTACTTATCCTATAGTATGACGTCACTGAAATTAGTTAAGTTATTTCTGTTTTGTTTTGATAATTGGGGTATGGGTATTAAGTATGTGTGTATTGGTGTATGTATGTAAGTTTTTTTTTTTGTTAATAATTTTTCTTGTGTTTTTTTTTTTTTTTTTTCTTTATTTAATTTAAGAATAATTATAATTTCCACTCTCCCACGAAATTACATAAATTTGCCTGATTTATTTAATAAACTTCTTTCTCTTTTTTTTTCTTAATCTTGGCCACTTTCTATATTAAATCATATTGTTTACATTTTGTATTTCAATTAAAACTAGACATTAACGACACTAATGAAACAGAAGGAAGGAAGGGGTAAACACAAGTATTGTAGAAGGTGTGGATAGGTATATGAAGGTAAGGTGTGTAAGTATGGAAGGAACACTCTGGACACACTTTTTTTCACAGGGTAATTGTAGGGTGCTGCTGCCTTTTTTTTTTCTTCACAGTCTCCAGGTATGTAGGTCTTCCAGTAAGTAGATTCCTTTTCTTTTACGTTAGGTAGGTAGGTATAGCGTTCATTTAGGTATTTTTGTATATATATTTCTTTTTCTTTTATCTATTATTTTTTTTATTTTCAGGTTTATGGTTCAAGGGTGAGTATTTTTATTATTTTTTTTTCAGTAATAATAAAACAAATTGTTTTTGTTTTTCTTTTTTTGCATTGGTAGGGATAACTTTTTTTTTCTTTACGGGGGGGGGGCAGAGGGGTTATAGTGTATTTTTTTTTTTGTATATAGGGTATGTGCAGGTTTTTTTTTATAATTTTTGGAGTTGCACTATATGGTTGCCTATAACTTTTTTTTTCATGAGGGGTGGTATGGCACACTGATTGGCACTGGCTTTCATTTTTTTTTTGTTAGTTATAAGTAGGTTTTTTTTGTTGTGTTAGTTAAGTTAGGACACTTATTTTTGATTTTTTTTCTTTATATAAAGCGCGCGTATCGTTTATTCTGATTATTTCTTTTATATGAAGCAAGGTTTAAGAAAATGTCCCTTGTTTAATTTCTTTTTTGTTTGTTGCCGCGTTAAAAATCAAATTTTTAGATTTAACTTCTTCGACTTAATAATCTTCGCTACCGACCCGCACTGCTAAAAGTGTATCCTCCAACTGTCCTTTGCTAGGCTTAAGAAAGTTCGACTTTCCCAATAAGCAGGTTGGCTCCGCCTCTTTTCCAGCAGTTGAAACTACCGGTGTTGGCAAAGGTTCGCTGACATGATCATGTCAGGCCACTAACAATTTGCGGTTTTCTTAAATCAAATGTTAGATTTTTGGTGCATTTGACTTAATTACCCAACTAACAAACTCTCCAGAGCTTAGGTCTTTTTTTTTTTTAAAAACTCCCATAACTCTCCTTCAGATCTTATTGCTATACTAAAGACAAGATCTCTCATTATGAAACAAAAATTCGTCTTTTAGCGTTTTTATTACACGAGCTTAGCATTTTTCAAACATCGAATCGCTTTAATTTTATACCTAGAACAATTATTCCTCGTGTATGTAAATTTAATGTCTTGTAATAATCTTGTTATCAAATTTAAGCTCTAAACGTCATTTTTTAATCTTTAAAATCTCTTATCAAGAGGTAATAAAGTAACAAAAACAAAACACTAACTATAGGATTCATATGAGATGAAATGTTGCATCCACAGCTGCTTATATTTGATTCATTCACAAGTCGTTCTTTTTCTTAAAGTTTTGTGTGCACATTGTTTTCTGACGTTCAGTTTTCTATTGGACTTGCTTCCTGAATGGAAACATTGGATGTTGTATATTACAATTAAAAATTTATTTTATTTTTGACGAATGTAAACTTTCGGTGAATTATTTTCTTTTGTTTCGGTATAGTAATAGGTTTTTTGACATTATTACACTTTTAAATTTGACCAAATAATTATAATTTTGTTGCCTAGTGGAATGCTAATTTTTGATATTCTTTGTTCAGTTATTCTAACATTTATGACATGCTGAAACGGTTATGCACAAAACTAAACATATTTCTTGTTTTGACATTTCAACTTTTATTGAAACATAAACAAAAGATAACATTCGTTAGAAAAAGGAACGCATCACCGACATTTGTTTTTTTTGGTTTGCTTGATAGCTGTCAAAAAAAAGTCACATAGAAGCTAGAAGCATCTCACTTCTCATAACAAGTGTTTGTTTTCATACCAACATAAATGCTACAACACTCTCATAAAAATGTTTGTTCAAGAGTTAAAAGTATCGAGTGGACAGCAGCCATATTTCAATTTGAAAGAAGTGTTGTTTGTTTAGTATGAGGGTTACCGTGATTTGAAAATAAATCTTAAAATAATTTATTTGGGTTTCCATTATGATGAATCTATTTAAGATTTATTTACCAGAATTAGTGTATTTATATTAGCCCTGTTTTTTAGTGCATTTTTATCTTCGCTTAAAAAAGTAGCATGTTCAAAACAACAACAATACGGAGTTATACCAAATTGTTGTTGTATTTTTCATACTACTTTTTTTCAGGAAAGATAAAAATGCACTTAAGAACAGGGCTATTGATGTTTATTTTGTCAGCTTTTTTTTTCATTAAAACGTCTCTTAACCTCTTGTAAATTATTTGATTATAAACAACAGGTATACAAGAATAAGACCAACAAATCGACAAATTTTCTGCTATTATACCTTTTTCGTCATATAACATGAATAAATACCATAAATAATATCAGCATAAAAAGTATTATTCTCATTCAAAACAAACATCAAGGTAACCCTTTTTCTATTTCAAAATAAAAATAAAATAATTTAATTATCAATAATTTTGAAAGCGCTTTGTTATTTTTCGAAGTAAAATGTTTAAGTTAGTAGAAAAAGTTTCAATCGCACTAAGATTTAGCTTCACATAATGACAAACTATAAATATATTAACATCACCATGATATCAAAATATAAATGCTCTCACTAAAATACACATTAGTTTCTCGCCATGAGACAATGACGATGACACATACAGATAAAAGTAATATCTTCGTACCTACTTCCAAAAAAGTATAGACAAGGTGAAAGATAATTATGTATGTGTATATGTTTTTTTTTAATTTTGCACATACTCGTTCTCTTTTCAGCAACTCCCACAAGAAGAGACGCATTCTCCTAGCAAGATTAATAGGGCGTTTGTCATTCCATAGGAACGATTAAAATGTTTCTATAAGAGGAAAATTAACTCCTGTAAGTGGGCCATTTAACGCTTGTAACACTTTCATAAGAATGTTGGAGTAGTCTCCTAGAGTAACACTAGCTCCCGAAATATAGTCTCATAAGCCGTTTGGAAATTCTTATGAGAGGAAAATTGTTACTTGGGTATATTATGCCCATACTCCATGTGGAGTGCCGGTATTAAGTAGCAATACCAAACCGTTTTACCAAATGCGTTATTATTATTTGAATTTCGATATGATTATAGTCTGGGAGGTTAGGTTATTATAATTAGTATTTTCGGTATGATTATTAATATCATTATTTTTATAGAGTTTCAATATTTCTCAACCTCTATGAGGTTGGAAAATACCTATCCCGGGCTTTGCCAAGGGATTAGGCTCTGATGATTATATTTTATGTTATTTTTGTAAAATTAGTATGACATAATGTGCTATTGCATAAACCGTCTTACAATGTTGCAAGTCGCTAGGATAACTGCTCTTTGCATGGGTTCTAAGATGTGCTCCATTTTCCACCTTTTGAGACTCTCCGCTAGTGTTTTTGGGACCAAACCTGTGGCTGAAACAACGATTGGATTAATTCTGACGCTACTGGCTCTGTACATTCTTTGCATTTCTTTTGCTAAATCCGTATACTTGTTGATTTTTGTACTAATTGTGGCTTGGATGTTGTGGTTTAGAGGAATAGCAATGTCGAATATTTCAATCCTGTTTTGTTCTTTGCAAAACACAACAATGTCAGGCTTGTTAGCTAGGATAGTCCGGTCTGTTATTATTGCTCTATCCCAGTAGATTACAGCAGCTGAATTTTCAATTACGGGAGGGGGCTCATACTTATAGTACGCCGTTTTCTTTGTAATTAGCTTAAAGCGCATCGCAAGCTCTTGATATAAAATTTTTCCAGCACTATTGTGTCTGCTTGTGTAGTCATAGCTTGTTAGGGTGGTACAGCCGGCTATGATATGCTAAATTGTTTCCCTCATACAACCGCATCGTCTACACTCATCACTAGGAATGCTTTCCCTTAAAATATATTTTCTGTAATTTTTTGTTGGGATTACTTTATCTTGGATAGCAATAGCAAATCCTTCGGTTTCCGAGTACAGCAATCCCTTTTTCAACCACAGATTTGAGCTCTCAGCATCGATATGGCTCTCAGCTAGGTCCTTTGGGTGTACTCCATGTAAAGCTTTTGATTTCCAAGATTCTATATGATCTATTGTGCTCTTGACATTGTCGGGTACATAGAGGTTGTTTGCACTCAAGTTCAATGGCGTAAAGTTGTTGTCTGCCTGTATTACGACCCTAACCAGTTCTTCGGGCGTAGAGGTAAAATAGTTTCTGAGGTTTATCTGTTGCCGATGGTGTAATGCAATTATATCGATTAAACCCCTCCCACCTTGGCTCCGAGGTAATATCATGCGTTCAACAGCGCTTTTCGGATGATGTGATTGGGCTCTAGAGAACTGTGTTCTAACTGACATGGTGATCTGGTCCAGGTCGGTGTCCGACCACTTTAACACCCCAAAAGAGTAGGTTAGAACGGGGACTGCCCACGTGTTGATTGCTTTTATTTTGTTGCCAGCGTTAAGTTCAGTCTTCAGAATCCTTTTCACCCTGTTGTTAAACTCTTGTTTCTGGTTTTCCTTGATTTTTGTGGTGCATAGACCTTTCAACTGCAGCATACCTAAGTACTTATAACTCTCTCCATCAGCTAGTTCTTCAATGATCTGGTTTTCATCTATACGGTATCCGTCAGATGTTTCCGCAATCTTCCCTCGATATAGGTGAGCAACTTTGCATTTTTCGATGCCGAACTCCATGCTGATATCGTCACTAAACGCTTTGACTATGCTTATAAGTCGATGCATTTTTTCTTTATTTGGGGCATATATTTTCAGATCGTCAACAAAGAGCAAGTGGCTAATGATCTTATTTCGGGTGGTTCCTTTTAACTCGTATCCAATGTTTGTTCTGTTGATAAGCCTACTTAATGGATTCAACGCCAAGCAAAACCATAAAGGACTAAAAGCGTCTCCCTGCAGTATACCATTGCTAATTTTGATTGGATTACTACTTTGTCCCCCTAGATGCAACTTGACGGTCCATAATGACATAATGTGTTTCAGAGTGGTAATGATGTTCTCGCTCACTCCATACAGCTTCAATATTTGTATGAGGTAATCATGGGGTAGATAATCAAACGCTTTTTTATAATCTATGAAGCACAAACTCAGGTTTCTTTTTTTTTTAAGTGCTTGTTGAACTATGACCGAGTCTATAATTAATTGGTCCTTGCAACCTTTTGTATTTCGGCTACATCCTTTCTGCTCCGGTGTTATAATATTGTTTCTGATGCAGTGGCTATACACTCTGTTAGCTATTACTTTAGTTAGAAGCTTATATGTCGTATTCAAACATGTAATGGGGCGGTACTGAGCTGGGTCATTTCCATCCCCTCCTTTTGGTAAAAGAAATGTATTTCCTATTGTGAGGAAGTTTGGTATAATTTCCGGTTGAAGAAATATATTTGAAAACATCTAGCTATGTAAGCATGTAGGACATTGATCTTTTTTATCCAAAAGTTGTGAACTTTATCTGGACCAGGAGATTTCCAGTTTTGCGTTTGGCCTATTGCTTCGCTTATCTCTTCCATGGTAATTTCATCCTGACCCATTTGTTGTATGTTACTAACTGCTATTTGTTCATCAGTAACCCAACTTGCTGTGCCATTGAAGTTTCTTGGCTGAGACCATATACTCGACCAATATCTTGTAGCCTCTTCAATCGGAATAGATTGTTGTTGTGGCGTTTGATTTTCGTTTTTGAGCTTACGGAAAAACTTTTTCTGATCTGCTCTATATGAAAGATTTTCTTGTTTTCTAGTACGTCCTTTTCTGTACCTAGCCAATCTTTTAGAGAAAGCTGCCAGCTGCTGCCTTTTCTTGTCCTTCACTTCTGCAAGTCTACTCGTTGTTAAATCTCGATTAGAGAGTGGTTTTATAATTTTACTTACGATGTTTATTAGCCTTGTGGATAGCACTCCATTGGCGTAGTTTGTAAGCTGCCCCATTTCTTTTCTTAGGCGTTCTATTTTATAAACAAGTCGTTTTTCCCATGGTGGTGGTTCTATTTTTGGACGCGGTGCTACCCTTGGTAGATTTTCTTGGGGTATTGTTCTAAATGTAGACGAGGTCGTTGATTTTGTTTAAATCTATACCCGGTTCAAGATATGTTGGCAGAATTTGTTCATTTAAAAAAGACAGTAGTTGGCTTACTTCTTGAGTATTTCTTACTCTTACTTAATAGCGACTGTCTGGCTTATTGTTGGTAGCTCTTCTTGTCTTGCTTCCCCCATTGGGAACAGATTAATAGTTGTTCTTAGCTGCAGTGAAACTTGTGCTTTGATCTCATTAATTTCCGTATTGCTTAGCAGCTATCTATTTACTATTGCCCTTCGGCGGTCCGCAATATTTTGCTCTGAGAGCCGATCAAGTTCCGGGAATGATTGCAGAAACAGCTGTCTCAAAAGTGGTCTATAAACATGCAATTCGGTTTCTAATTTTGTGGCGATAAAATAACAACGAATTACTTCCTGGTTCATTTGGGTTGTCCATTGAATCCGTTGCCTCTGTAATCCTGCACGGGTGGTTGAGACGGGTATCGTTCTCAAAACACTTCGGGCATGGGTTCTGGATATGGTTGGGTTATTGTTAATGGTTGCTCTTTCGGGTTCCCTGGCCAGTGTCCCATCTAACAACTGGCCACCAACAGTTCGTATGCTGTCATCCCCAGTGTTGGCTCCAAGTGACGACCCGACGGCCTCGGGCAGCGGTAGGTTATCAGAATTATTTATATTTTGTTGTGTCTCCATGTTTGATATGGGTTGTTGGTTTGCTGTTTTCCTTCAGATAAGAGAAAGGCCGCTCCTACTAGGAAAACAGACGCCCACCTACATGCTTCCTGGCTACCAGTTTAGGATGTAGGATTTTATGTTGTTTGGTCCGCGGGTGGTATTTTATTTCCCACCTACCCGATATATCTACCGAGCGTTCCTCTATCCGCCACCTGAGGACGCGCCCTCTAGGGATACAACACCCCCCGAGGGATATCATTATTATTATTATCATCATTATTATTATTATTATTATTATTATTATTATTATTATTATTATTATTATTATTATTATTATTATTATTATTATTATTATTATTATTATTATTATTATTATTATTATTATTATTATTATTATTATTATTATTATTATTATTATTATTATTATTATTATTATTATTATTATTATTATTATTATTATTATTATTATTATTATTATTATTATTATTATTATTATTATTATTATTATTATTATTATTATTATTATTATTATTATTATTATTATTATTATTATTATTATTATTATTATTATTATTATTATTATTATTATTATTAATTATTATTATTATTATTATTATTATTATTATTATTATTATTATTATTATTATTATTATTATTATTATTATTATTATTATTATTATTATTATTATTATTATTATTATTATTATTATTATATTATTATTATTATTATTATTATTATTATTATTATTATTATTATTATTATTATTATTATTATTATTATTATTATTATTATTATTATTATTATTATTTATTATTATTATTATTATTATTATTATTATTATTATTATTATTATTATTATTATTATTATTATTATTATTATTATTTATTATTATTATTATTATTATTATTATTATTATTATTATTATTATTATTATTATTATTATTATTATTATTATTATTATTATTATTATTATTATTATTATTATTATTATTATTATTATTATTATTATTATTATTATTATTATTATTATTATTATTATTATTATTATTATTATTATTATTATTATTATTATTATTATTATTATTATTATTATTATTATTATTATTATTATTATTATTATTATTATTATTATTATTATTATTATTATTATTATTATTATTATTATTATTATTATTATTATTATTATTATTATTATTATTATTATTATTATTATTATTATTATTATTATTATTATTATTATTATTATTATTATTATTATTATTATTATTATTATTATTATTATTATTATTATTATTATTATTATTATTATTATTATTATTATTATTATTATTATTATTATTATTATTATTATTATTATTATTATTATTATTATTATTATTATTATTATTATTATTATTATTATTATTATTATTATTATTATTATTATTATTATTATTATTATTATTATTATTATTATTATTATTATTATTATTATTATTATTATTATTATTATTATTATTATTATTATTATTATTATTATTATTATTATTATTATTATTATTATTATTATTATTATTATTATTATTATTATTATTATTATTATTATTATTATTATTATTATTATTATTATTATTATTATTATTATTATTATTATTATTATTATTATTATTATTATTATTATTATTATTATTATTATTATTATTATTATTATTATTATTATTATTATTATTATTATTATTATTATTATTATTATTATTATTATTATTATTATTATTATTATTATTATTATTATTATTATTATTATTATTATTATTATTATTATTATTATTATTATTATTATTATTATTATTATTATTATTATTATTATTATTATTATTATTATTATTATTATTATTATTATTATTATTATTATTATTATTATTATTATTATTATTATTATTATTATTATTATTATTATTATTATTATTATTATTATTATTATTATTATTATTATTATTATTATTATTATTATTATTATTATTATTATTATTATTATTATTATTATTATTATTATTATTATTATTATTATTATTATTATTATTATTATTATTATTATTATTATTATTATTATTATTATTATTATTATTATTATTATTATTATTATTATTATTATTATTATTATTATTATTATTATTATTATTATTATTATCGTTCGAGTCGAAAGATGAAGAAAAGAAACCTTCTGGCTAACATTCTCCAGTCTCATGCACTTACTGATGCCGGGCCTTCGTAGTATCTATTTTTTTAAATCCTTGCCATGAAAAACTCCAACTTTTTTCCCATTTAGGTCTTCCAGTTCGTAAAGATTGTTTCCAATCAATTTGGAAATTCTCATTTTGACGAACTTCGCACCGAGCTTCGCACAAAACCTTTTTGAAGCATCACTTAAGGCGAAGTTTCTGCGGAAGACCACGTCTCCGACCGCAAACTTAACCTACTTGCTTCTCAGATTATAGGTGTTTTCGTATTGATTATGAGCAGTAGCGAGCGAGTTCTTTATATGGGCGTGCAGAATATTCATTTGTGAAGCTTTCGAAATGATGTCAACGTTTGAATTGTTAAGACAATTGAGTTTGCGGAGCAATTTGTAGTCGGACCCATGTTCCACGCAACTTTGGCCAAATAAGGCTTCGTAGGGCGACATGTGTATCGCCGAGTGAACCGTTGTACGAAGGGCGCTAGCTATCGACTGCAAATTACTGTCCCAGTTCCTTTGACCAGGATCAATATAGGATCTAATTGCTGCGAGAATCGACCTATTAACCCTCTCGCTAGCGTTTGCCTGAGGAGAATATGCGGTGGTCCTGACATGGTTTATCCCCAACAACGTCATACACTTCACGAACTCACGGCTAATGAATTGTTTGCCGTTGTCGGAGAGGAGGGTTTCCGGGATTCCAAAAATGCATAACACCTGTTCCTGCAAAAACTTCAGTACCGTATCGGTTGTTGCCTTTCGGAGAGCCTTTACGACCACAAACTTGGTCAACTGGTCCAACGCAATCACAATATGAGTGTTGCCGTCTCTCGAGCGAGGATATGGGGCCAGGAAGTCGATGTACAACATCTGAAAAGGTCTCTCTGCCAAAAATGCTTTCCCCATCGGAAGTGTCAACGTTGCATTTGGGGCTTTGGAGGCCTTACAGATGTCACACATCCCGATAAACGCCTTTACCTGGGCTGCCATGTTAGGCCAGAAGAATTGTTGCTGAAGTCGATATAAAGTTTTAGCAATGCCTCCATGCGAAGCCCGTGGGGGCTGATGAGCCAGAGCGATCAAGCGTTCAGTTAGAGGTTCTGGAACCCAAAGCTTCCATACTTGGTCATCCTCTACGGGATTCCCTGTACAATGTCTGACCTTCTTGTAGACGAAATTTTCCGACACTTGAAGATCAGGTAGCTTTTCCTTTTGTTCTTGGATGCTGTCCGTGAGCTTGAGGTATTCCGTAGATTTGAAACTAGGATCCTCAAGATCAATATGCAACACATCACAGGGATCTTTCAGCATCGAAACATCGCAAACTAGTGCGTCCACCCCATGTACTCGTGGAAGTGCATCGGGTACGACGTTCTGGGAACTTTTGCGGTGTTCGATGGTGAAATCAAATCCCTGAAGCTTTAAGCTCCATCTCGCTAGCCGACCACAGAGATCTTTCTGGCTCATCAGCCACTTCAAACTCGCATGGTCCGTCACAATTTTAAATGCGTGTCCTTCGACGTAAGCTCTAAACTTCTGAACCCCCATGACAGCAGCCAGGCACTCTCGTTCGATCACATTGTAATTGCGCTGGGCCGAGTTGAGTTTCTGTGAGTGGTAATAGATAGGACGTTCATTACCACTATCGTCCAGTTGGCTAAGCACACACCCAATTCCGGTATTGGAAGCATCGCAGAGAATGATGAACTCCTTTGAGAAATCCGGATTTACCAAGAGCGGAGCGGTAGTCAGGGCCGTCTTCAGTTTGTTAAAAGCATCGATCGCATCTTCAGTGAAGGCAAACTTTTTCCCTTTCTTCAGCGTGTCGGTGATGGGAGCCGATAGAGAAGAGAAGTCCCTCACAAAACGCCGATACCATCCCGCCATTCCCAAGAATCGCCGCACTTGTTTCGCCGAAGTCGGAGTGGGAAAATCTGATATGGCGGTTACCTTATCCGGATCCGTCTTCAAGCAACCATCTCCAACTATATACCCTAGATATTTTAATTCCTTGAAGCAGAATTTTGACTTCTGGACGTTCATTGTCAATCCCGCTTCTTTCAGCCGACCAGCCAAAATCTCCAACAGTTCCATGTGCTCCTCGAAAGTGCTTGATACCACCAACAAGTCATCCAGGTACGGAAAGATTTTCTCTCGCAGTTGATGGGGCACCACTTTGTCCATTAATCTGACCATGCGTTGAGGTGCATTGCAGAGGCCAAAGGGCATTACCGTAACCTGCAACAAGGGCATGCCGGGCACAGTAAACGCCGTCTTTTCCCGTGAGGATTTCTCCAGCGGGATCTGCCAAAAAGCATCTTTCAGATCCACACTCGATATGAAGTGTGTATCTGGAAGACGCGATAGCAATCCTTCTATATGTGAAAGTGGATACGCATCTTTTTTCGTCTCGGGATTAACTTTCCTGTAGTCTAGGCACAAGCGATTTTTGCCGGGATTTCGCACTAGGACTACAGGAGAGCTCCATGCACTTGTACTTTCCTCGATAACTCCGAGTTTAAGCATACGTTCCAATTCCTCATATAGCAGTTTCTGTACCGCTGGAAGATCGGGTAATGACGCTGTTTAATGGGCTCAGCATCACCTGTATCAATGGTATGTACCTCTAGCGTTGTTTTTCCTAAGCCTTCAACAGCTGAGGATGGGAACAAGCTAATGGCATCTTTTAACCGTTTGGATTGTTGTTGGGTCAGTACATGAGCATTTGGGTCTGTTTCATTCGGGCATGGAGCTGAAGAGATTTCGGAGATCAGCTGCGGAGCGATATCAAACTCCCTCCAGAAGTCAATACCCAAGTATAGTTTTTGCTGCAAAGACGGAACCAGATACAGAGGAATTGTTTTCGTCGTCCCTTTATAGGTAACCTCCGCACAGATTCTTCCCACTATAGCTTGCTGTTTTCCATCGGCAGTCTTCACTTCGGAAGAAAGTTTCGAAAAGTTTTGGCCGTGTTTTCGGATGAATTCAAAACCATCTGCACCTAAACAGCTTATGCTGGCTCCACTGTCCAATTATCCTAGAACCGATTCACCATAAATTTGGACCGTAGCATAGGGTCACGGATCATTTGAGCTGCATAAAGTTGTGGCTTCAATGGCTTTGAATGCCTCCTTCTTTTCCCGAAACTTCTTCCTCAGCTTAGCCACTTTCTCGGAAACGATGGTGTTCTGGTCTCCGAAAATTCGTTTCCTCACGTCGTAATAATTTTGGAGCCGTTCGTGTAGGGTCTTACGAGGCCTTGGAGCAACAGTTGGTGGTTTAACATCAGCTTCGTGGGTCCTTAAGGGTCGTTGCAGGATTCTTGGGACTGGAACAGGAGTGTTAAGTTGTGACGCTGGTTGTGGGGTTTTGTAGGAGTTCAAAACGGATTCAGGATTACTGAGGGAAGGAGTGATTACTGCAGGTAGTTTTACTTGGTCTCCGGGCTTTTCTCCAGAGAGCAATTCCCCCGGGGCTTCAAACTGCTCTTCGGCTCGTTTCCCGAGCATCGAGGACATTGCGGAGAGGTGGTATTTTCCCTGCCACACCTAAAACAGAAAAGGTTCCTCTGAGGATCCGGGCATTCGAAGAACGAATGACCCTTACCCTTGCAATTCCAACAAGTGTAATTGCGAGTGTCATTTTCTCTTTTAGGGTGGAACGCCTCGATCTCAGGTGCAAGAACCTCATCGTCCTCCCTTTCCTCAGCAACCAGCTCAGAGACAGCACTTCTTCGTGGAGGTATTGGTTGCCCAATCTTTGCCCTTTGCTCGCGATCGAGAATATATTTTTCGACTTTACGACAGACGTGAACCATTTCTGCCCAACAGTTGGTATGGAAGGTTATCAGGAGCAAACCCATCTGCCGCCGAACGTTGTTTTTCAGGATATCGATGATCTCCAGGTCTGTTTTGGGATCCTCAACCTTCCATTCAACTTCTGGATCGCGGTAAAAAATCGTCGAACGTTTCCCCCTGGCTCATGTGTCTATCGTAGAGTTTTCTCGAAAGCTCTGAATCCGTTTCGAGACTCCGGAACTGCTCTATGAGTGCGTTTTTTAAGCACATGCGAGGGAACTTCTGGATTTGCCTTCACGTAGACCCAAAACCAGGTTTTACTATGGCGCCTGTGATGAAATGATGGAAGTTGAGTACAACTTCATCCCACGTTTGCCCCATAGCTCGACTTCAAGCGATCCAGACGAAACAGGAAGTCGTCGACGGTCATTGTCCGGTTGTCGAATTTAAACCCCCACTTGTGGAAATTCTGTAATCTGCTCACAGAACGACGGGGAGCAGCTTGGGTGTTGTTTGTGGACCGGGTCACTCATGGTCAAGTCATGAAGCCTACGCAGGAAGTCATCCATGTTTGAAGTATCAGCTGCTGTATCACGACGACGTGGAGGTGAGCGAGCTCGCGGAGGAGATCGGTTTCGAGGTGGTGATCTCATTACGCGGGGAAGATCGAGGGGGTACTTGTGCAGTCGTTGAGTAGTGGGGAGGTCCTTCAGTTTGGGTTGGTCCTCCTTGGGGAATATAGCGATTTCCGGTGGTGCCGTTGGTGCTAAAAGAGTTTCCCGTACCACGCTAGCCACTTCATCTCGAAGAGCCGTCCTCGTCCTTTCGATCTCCCCGGTAAAAAAGCGAAATCCTCCGCTCTACTCGCACCGACAGCAGCTGTGACCACCTCCTGGATGTAGCTGGTTAAAAGCTCGTCATTCCCTCCCAAGGACTCACGTGGTCTAGGAGTAGGCTGTGGTTGCTCTCGAGTTTCATCCTGAGAGGCTTGATTGAGCAAGGATGCCGCTGCATCAGCTCCATCACCACTACACCCCTAACCCTTGCAAAGATCGTCGAGGTGGTGGTTGGGTGGGTCCTGTGGAAGATCTAAATCCGCAAACGAGTCGGTCAAAAATTGCGAACGCAGAACCTGGGTTTCGCAAATTCGCCATTGTTCTGGAACGGGTTTTAAGTCGTTCCATGGACATAAAGAGCGATATCGGAGCAATACAAGAAACGATATGGAGAAGGATGAAAAGAACAGATTTGAAGCAAAAGCGTAAAAATTCGGAAAAGAAGAGAAAAAGTTGAAGTGGAAAATAATTTACTTCGAAATCTAAGGTATAAAAAAGGAACACTAAAAATAGAAATAAATTCAAGAAATTAATGTGAAAAAAAAAGAAAAAATTCAAGTAGCGATTTTAATAAGAATAAATCGGATAAATCCAAAAGATTAAAAAGAAGAAAAAAAAATGCTCAAATTCAACCGGCAGTTCTTTTTCAAATTCAAACAAGAAATGGAATAAGTAGAAAAAAAATGAAAATATAAGTATTAATTTGTAAAAAGTTCAAACACTTCATTTAGGCGAGGTGGAAGTGATTCTACCTAACGAAGGATCCGAAGCAAGGTGACGATGAAAACTGGCACCCCCTATGAAATCACGTTATTTTGATCAGGATAATAGCAAAACACACTGCTTCCACCATATTGCATCTTGGACCTTGGACGTTTTGTATGGCAGTGCTTGTGCTTGCTTTGTTCACCTGGCTTTTCCAGCCAAATGACAGACAAGCCGCAGAACACTGCTCGATTAAAAAAGTAAAAAAAAATTACTTAACAGGCAAAATAAAGATAAAATTGAAACAACTGAAGTCGGAATAAATTTCCAAACTTAGGCTTCAACTTTATGTATGTTAAGTGTATGAGTCAAGCTATATTTAATTGATTCGCGAAATCGCAACTGCGTAATGGTGGATCAATAGACCCAATTTACCGGACGTTTCGGTGAACAACAAGGGTAGTAAATAAAATGTTCATTTAATTCAAATTTGCGGAAACACAGCTGCATAAAGGTGGGTAATAAACCCCTTTATCGGATGTTCCAGAAAAGAGAATATTAAAACAAATTAAAAGGTGTTTCTATTTAAAAAAAAGAACAAAACAAAAATTCCAAGTCCAAAATACCTTACGTGTCCCGCAGCATGTTCGCTGATGTATACCTGACCAAACTTCCCTTCAAGATGTTGTATGATTGAACGAATCGGGCCCCACGTTGGGCGCCACCTGTACAAAACCGAGGTGTTATCGGCTGGATTCCCAAATTGGAGGCTAGGGGCTAACCATCGAAGAGGTACAGAAAAACAATCCGGCCCTAGTCTTATTTGAGAATCCGACCTCTCCTCCCTATACCACCGTTACAACCCCATGCCTACAGGAGCATGAGGCTGATCCGGGCAGCAAGAAGGAGAGGGCGTCCAGGCTACGGCAGCGAGGCATGCTTGCATTAGCACGACCTAGCTCGTCGGAGGGGGGGTTCTTGCTACCGCAGCACTGGACCGTCGTTACGACTTCATGCCGGAGAAAAAATACAAAAAAAAATGTTGGTTCATTATAATAAGCAAAAAAATGAGACCCAAATTCGTTCACGTTGGAGGGGTGTGATTTCCTATAGGGGGGGAGGGTCCCTGGTGTTGTTGGTCCTCCGGAGGATTTAACCCACCCAATGTATCATAAGGATACCACCATGGCTACTGCCTCCTCCTATGTTGTGCAGTAACCCCAGACCGGATATTCCACCAGCTTACCACTTCATCCCAGCTTCAACGACACTTACTTTGGTTGTGTATCACCTCCACCTCAGGCCTTTGGTTTAAGAATCTATTCTACTCAAAATAACCAGTTAAGCGCAATGTAAACCAAACCATAAGAAACAACTTCCCATCTAAATTAAATTCGTCAATCATTCATAACACCCATTAAGAACCGAATCCCATATCAAAGAATGAGGCGTACACCGTATTTAATTCGAATATATTGCAAAGATGTTTTATTGGTTGGCCAAGAATTGTGCTTAAACAATAATATTTATATAAAATCTAACGTTAAAATTTATAATAAAAATAAAAAAAAAAAAAAAAGCAATAATGCAAATCAATTAAAAGAAATTTAAGAAGAATAATTTTTGATAGGGGTGGCAACCCTAATTGATATTAAAACTTACTATTTAACTTTATTTGCTCAATTAAAATATCAGATTATTATATATTTATTTTTCTCTCACACAATTATAAAACAAAAAAAAATAAATCCTAAGTTTGTGTTGTTGTGGAAATTATTTTGGTTTTCCTGTACTATATGCTACTAATTTTATGTTCATACAAATCACTATCAATTTTGCATGTAAATTATCTTTTGGTTATTTTTTTTTTATTTACGTATTTTATTTATATGCGTATTTTTTTTTTTTTGTACTTTATTGTTGTTTTTCATTTTTCAGTATTCTGCAGGTAGGTATGTAAAGGGAAAAAAAATAGGTATGTATTTCAAAACAAATCAAGAAAATATGAAGAAAGGTAAGTGTATATGAAAAAAAAAGACTTACTCTGTCATCCGAATGTCGCAACTGCAAGGAGGTGCACCGCATTGGAGTACTTATCCTATAGTATGACGTCACTGAAATTAGTTAAGTTATTTCTGTTTTGTTTTGATAATTGGGGTATGGGTATTAAGTATGTGTGTATTGGTGTATGTATGTAAGTTTTTTTTTTTTTGTGGTTAATAATTTTTCTTGGGTTTTTTTTTTTTTTTTCTTTATTTAATTTAAGAATAATTATAATTTCCACTCTCCCACGAAATTACATAAATTTGCCTGATTTATTTAATAAACTTCTTTCTCTTTTTTTTTCTTAATCTTGGCCACTTTCTATATTAATCATATTGTTTACATTTTGTATTTCAATTAAAACTAGACATTAACGACACTAATGAAACAGAAGGAAGGAAGGGGTAAACACAAGTATTGTAGAAGGTGTGGATAGGTATATGAAGGTAAGGTGTGTAAGTATGGAAGGAAACACTCTGGACACACTTTTTTTCACAGGGTAATTGTAGGGTGCTGCTGCGTTGAGGTCCGATGGCCACAGGTAAGATCCTTTTTTTTTCTTCACAGTCTCCAGGTATGTAGGTCTTCCAGTAAGTAGATTCCTTTTCTTTTACGTTAGGTAGGTAGGTATAGCGTTCATTTAGGTATTTTTGTATATATATTTATTTTTCTTTTATCTATATTTTTTTATTTTCAGGTTTATGGTTCAAGGGTGAGTATTTTTATTATTTTTTTTTCAGTAATAATAAAACAAATTGGTAAGTTTTTGTTTTTCTTTTTTTGCGTTGGTAGGGATAACTTTTTTTTTCTTTACGGGGGGGCAGAGGGGTTAGGTATAGTGTATTTTTTTTTTTTTGTATATAGGGTATGTGCAGGTTTTTTTTTATAATTTTTGGAGTTGCACTATATGGTTGCCTATACCTTTTTTTTCATGAGGGGTGGTATGGCACACTGCTTGGCACTGGCTTTCATTTTTTTTGTTAGTTATAAGTAGGTTTTTTTTGTTGTGTAGGTCAAGTTAGGACACTTATTTTTGATTTTTTCTTTATATAAAGCGCGCGTATCGTTTATTCTGATTATTTCTTTTATATGAAGCAAGGTTTAAGAAAATGTCCCTTGTTTAATTTCTTTTTTGTTTGTTGCCGCGTTAAAAATCAAATTTTTAGATTTAACTACTTCGACTTAATAATCTTCGCTATCGCGCTGCTAAAAGTGTATCCTCCAACTGTCCTTTGCTAGGCTTAAGAAAGTTCGACTTTCCAATAAGCAGGTTGGCTCCGCCTCTTTTCCAGCAGTTGAAACTACCGGTGTTGGCATAGGTTCGCTGACATGATCATGTCAGGCCACTAACAATTTGCGGTTTTCTTAAATCAAATGTTAGATTTTTGGTGCATTTGACTTAATTATATTATGCCCATACTCCATGTGGAGTGCCGGTATTAAGTAGCAATACCAAACCGTTTTACCAAATGCGTTATTATTATTTGAATTTCGATATGATTATAGTCTGGGAGGTTAGGTTATTATAATTAGTATTTTCGGTATGATTATTAATATCATTATTATTATTATTATTATTATTATTATTATTATTATTATTATTATTATTATTATTATTATTTATTATTATTATTATTATTATTATTATTATTATTATTATTATTATTATTATTATTATTATTATTATTATTATTATTATTATTATTATTATTATTATTATAATTATTATTATTATTATTATTATTATTATTATTATTATTATTATTATTATTATTATTATTATTATTATTATTATTATTATTATTATTATTATTATTTTTATTATTATTATTATTATTATTATTATTATTATTATTATTATTATTATTATTATTATTATTATTATTATTATTATTATTATTATTATTTATTATTATTATTATTATTATTATTATTATTATTATTATTATTATTATTATTATTATTATTATTATTATTATTATTATTATTATTATTATTATTATTATTATTATTATTATTATTATTATTATTATTATTATTATTATTATTATTATTATTATTATTATTATTATTATTATTATTATTATTATTATTATTATTATTATTATTATTATTATTATTATTATTATTATTATTATTATTATTATTATTATTATTATTATTATTATTATTATTATTATTATTAATTATTATTATTATTATTATTATTATTATTATTATTATTATTATTATTATTATTATTATTATTATTATTATTATTATTATTATTATTATTATTATTATTATTATTATTATTATTATTATTATTATTTTTATTATTATTATTTTGGTGTAATCATGTAGGCCGTTTCCCACACAGTAAACCGCACATCGGATTTGGGGGTGCGGCATCTTTCATGTACGAGCGTCAATCAAGACGCCATAATAATAAATGAATCGTTGACAAATAGAAGAAATCTTTCAAGAAGCGCAAATGTTACTTTTGGCTACCGCATACGTACGAAAATCTGAGCATGGAACGTTCGATCCTTGTACAGCGATGGTAGATACGAGCAAGTTGGGCGTGAAATGCTTCGCCTGAAGATCAGTATCCTGGGCATAAGCGAAACTAAGTGGAGAGGTAGAGCTGAATACTGTATCGAACGCGAGCGTACGAGTTTATTCACAACACTACAGCCAGCGAACGCCAGCTAACCTATACTTCAACATTCTATATTATTATATTATGTATTATACGAAAGTGCATACAAAAGAAAATGCGTCCTTCGTTCTTATAGGAAATTATAGTTTAGTCTTCATTCAGCTCTGTAATCGGCAAGATCGGCAAGCGTTTTGTATTACAAATAAATTGGGTTTTTTTGCAAGTGCTTTTTCCCAAACAAAATTCGTTTGTTTCATTTTCGGTTTCAATCGGTTCAACGTTGGGTTTTTTTCCGCATCTTCATGCGAGTGTTTAACTTTGGTTGAAACATTTGGTCCATACGAGCCGGATAGTGACCAGCGACCTATGATTAAAGTCCGCGAGCTAATATATAATATAATAATAAAATATAAAACTCCGGCGAGCTAATAAAAAGTAAATTTCGGTTAGTGAAGTTCGGCTAGTGAAATGAATAAATAAAAATGGCGAGCCAAAAGCCTACGGGTATTTATTCGAATTATAAAAAATTGTCCAAAGGAATCCAGCAAGCAAAAGCAAATTAACCGTAAGATGGCAAGGGAAAAAACAGCAAGATGTCACGACACAGCAAGCGGCTTTTGTATTGGTAATGTATGTGCATGCGTTCCTTTTACAATATATTTGGTGCAAGTCCCAACATGAATAAGCACGTCTGCTATTCAAAGGGGAAATATATAAGAGTATATAGCTGCTCTCTGCAAGCGTCGGCATTGGCATAGTGTTGGCATAGGGAGGAATACACAAAATACATATGTGTATACACTCACGGCGAGCGACAGATATTCGCACACAGGCGAATGAGAGAATGAGGGAAGAAAAAACGGGCAGCAGCTGTGCCGGCTCCTTAGGTGGTCGTTTCTCTTCAGTTGATCTGGTGTGTGATATACGGCTTAAAGGTTGAAACGAAGATTTCTGTTGTGAGAATAAAATCGAAAAAAAAAAAAAATAATAATAAATTGATATAATTGTTTAAATAATTGATCAAACTGTGAGTAAATTATTCCTTTTATATTATACATATGTATATATGAGTCAATTGTGCAGATAGGTGCGTAGTCGGCAAGTGCGAGAATTATATTTGAGAAATGTTTTTATATCGCCTAGTTGGCGACCCGGCATAAGGTGAAAGTTATTTTGTTTGGAAAACAACGGCAAGGGCAAAGGCGAGGTGGATAGCGTTAGTGCAAGAATTTTGTTTTGTCTCGAAGGAAGAAAAACAAATACAGTGAGAACAGTGGCAAGTCGGCAAGGTATTTTAATTATTGTCAATGAGCAATAAACAACGGCAAGAATAACGGTGACGAGTGTGGTCTTCATCTTTTTCCTTTTTTGTGGTTTGCGTTGCTTCGCTCTGTGCTGTGCTGTGGTGCTTGTGACTTAGTGCGGTATTATTTTATTAGGTATGTGTGTGGGTAACATATAGTTAGGAGAGTCACAAGTATCATCGAAGGGGATTTCGTTTTTAAGATTGTATGTACATACATAGGTAGGTTGCGTTTGCGTGGTGTTCTAGATGGTGCCTTACAACCACCATCAGACACATATATATATTTTTTTTTTTTTTTTTCTTTCGTTGCGTTTGTTGCTGGTGCCTTACAACCATCATGCATATATCTTTTTTTTGCGTTGCGTTTGTTGTTGGTGCCTTACAACCACCATTCAATATCTTTTATTGTTTTTTATTGATGGGGTTGCGTTTGCTGTTGGTGGCTTACAACCACCTTCAGGCATATCTTTTTTTTTTTTTGCGTGTTTACATGGTGCAGACGTAGCAATAGATAGGATAGGGAGTAACAATGCGCATGGTTAGGGAAAACAATCATAGCCACCGGCAAGTCGGCAAGTGTACTAAAAAGTACTAAGTATGAAATATTTGAGCCAAAGTGCTAACAGCAAGGGTAGTGGTTATGACGGCAAGGAAATAAATAATCAAATTAAATTATTTATAGGCAAGCCGAATTAATAAAAATTCGAGGAAATTAACGAAAGGATAAACTTGCGAGCTGTCATGACAAGCAAGGCGGCAAGAATAGTATAAATTACGACAATTATACTTACATATCGGCAAAGGGTAATCATAAGAACGATTACATCGGCAAGAATTGGCAAGCTAAGATTTCTAAGAGAATCTTTTGATGAAGACCACCGTCCGCAGATAGTAACTAGGCAAGCTAGATAACTCGGCGAGTTAAATAATTCAGCAAGGTACAATTACCAATTTTTTTGCGAGTGCATTATATTGATTATTCAGCAAGTTATTTTTGGCGAGCCCATGATATCTATCTGGCACAGACTCATGTTAAGGTTGTTAGCAAGAGGTGTTAAGTTTCGATTTATTATGCCTACATTTTTTTTTTTTTTTTTTTGCTATAGATGGCGAATAATAAGATACATATCTCCTGCTTCAAGGCAATGGAGAGGATGGTGAGCTATGTAGA